>VDFB02075321.1:183182790-183565856 GCA_007258455.2 Sequoia sempervirens
GATAAGCTTAGCATGATGAAGTTTCCGTCCTTTCTACACTTGTGTACTGTCCTTCATGATTATCAAAACTCAATTAGTAGTCATGAAACAAAACCCACCTCTAGCCGACCTGAAAAGTCTAAATCCACAAATAAAAATAATTATCAACCTTTTAGAAAACAAAATAAAGGATTCCTTCAACTTAATCCTCCTCAACTAACTCAAAATGTCGATACCCAAGTGACTAGTATAAAGAAAACAAGTTTGGATTTACATTTGGGGATCCAGCTAGACAATTTACTCCCTTACCTGATACCCTCCATAGCACAATGACACAACTGTTAGAACAGAAAATGATCACCTTATCTCCCATTAAAACACCTGATCCTAATAATCCTTTACCTCTAAACTTTAGATTTAAATTATCATTGAAAAAATGGACATGACACAAAACATTGTAAGCATCTTAAACATCTTGTGCAAGACCTCATTGATTCTGATTGACTTCACATTGGAGGTGTTAATGATCAAGGAAATAAGTCTACTGCCCCTCCCAATCAAAACTTGCAAATCTTTACCAACCCTATGCCAAATCATAACATTTCAATTATCAAAGCTAATGAAACTAAGAAGAATGATGTGATGAATGTTGACACAGATGATGACAACATGGATATTATTGAACAAAGTCCTATAGATATTGATGAAAAAAAATCCTCTAAAAGGTTTGATTGCATTGATCAAAACTCAACCTCATAAGGGCCGAACTAAAAATCCTCTTGACATTGATTTCTCATCTAAATACATAATTAGAAATACACCTAACGGTCCTCTTTACATAGCCGGCTGAATCAATAACAAGCCCACTAATGGGATATTAATTGATCCTATCTATGGAGAGAATGTGATCACTGAGAAATTCTTACTTGTGCATGAACTTTATCAAGAAACATATGATAAAACAAAAGCATGGATAAATACACATAATGGTTTCACTTGCCCTATGATGGGATCGATCACCTTTCCTTTAAAAGTTGGACTAAAACAATTAGATGTCTCATTCTCCATCATCTTGATGTCGAACCAATTCCATGTGAAGCTTGGTTACCCATGGCTACACTCCATGGAATTTGTCCCATCGATTGAGCATAAATGCTTAAAGTTTCCCTTTGACAATGAAATTTTCACTATGCACCATAGTGGCTTTAATCCTCTATCTTCCTGTGGGAATTTTTCATTGGATTTATTTTGGCCTGAGCCTGTGGAACCTATAAAACCTTGTGAGGACTTCTTTTTCAAATCCTATCAAAAGTTTAAGGTGAAATGCATAGAAAAACTATTCCTTAGAAACATGCCTCAACCTATGAATGAGCCTCCTATCCATGATGAAACTATGATTTAACCTAAAGACATTCCAAGCAACCATGACCAACCTAAGATAGATCCTTTGCCTATCTCCTACAAATGACCAAGGGAAAACCAAAACAATCCCTTCATACCTCCTAACATTAAACAAGTTTACAAAGCTAAAGAGAAAGTGGTTGAACAAACTCCCTTGGTTCCTTTTGTCCCTACCCTAGGGAAGAAAAGAAACCTATGATTGATAAACTCACTCCTACAAAAACACAACTTGAGGGTATGTGCAGGATCGCCATGGAAAAAACAAGCCCTTAAGTGGCAAAAAATTCAGAAAAATCAAAGTTAGGCAACTTGACATAAAAAATTTGAATAAGTTATATATATTATTTAAAAAATATGTAAGAATATAATTTGTAGTAGATTAAATTTAGTTTCTAAACTACAAGGTTTATTTAAAAAAATAAAAAATCTATTTGGTGAGAATTTGAAATTTCAATGCAGTAGTACTTAAATTTCAGGGAAAAAATAAGTAGGTGTTTTTCTGACCACCCTAGCCATAGTAAAATGATAATATTTTTTTAGAATATTTTAGATATAAGTAGAGGACTCATGTCCAGATGTGATGCATATTTTTTTGTAATTTTTTTCCAAGTAAATAATTAATTATGAATTTTTTATTACAAATTTGAAAAAATATAAAAACTTGTATGTCTAACCACCTTAACTTGGTCAAAACTTCATGAAATTCCATTTTTCTTTTTTGAATCATATAGTATGAAAAGCATAGAATGTGACACAAGTTTTGAATTCAAAAAATGTGATACCATTTGAAAGTTTTAGATGTTTTTCAATCAACATATCAATCAAGACTTTAGTCATAATTCAAATAGAAAATGAATAATAATTATTTATTAAATTCAAAGTATAGCATAATTTATATTGGTGGAAAGCTGATAATCTCCTTTAAAAACCCTTTTCGTTTCATCAATTTTGGGTAAAAAAAAGTCATCAGCCACATACCCTACACATACCCATCATATCGCCACCTTTTGGCCCATCATGATCCTACACATACCCTTGAAAATCGTATTAAAACAAATAGAAATGCTAGAGAGTGTAGGCGTATATGTCATGCTCTTTCTCGAACGTTAAATGAAAAGAAAAACAATGAAGATCAACATCTGAACTTGACTGAAGCAATATATGATGAGTCTCCCCCTTCCTTGAAACAAAAAGATCCTATATCACAACTGCAACAAGAGCTAAATCCTTCTTTGGACATTATTATTTGACCTCCTATTTTGATTAACTTGGATGACAATGATGAGGTTGCTAAGATTGATGAACAAGTGCATAATGAATTGAATAAATTGTTTTCCTCTTCTATGAGATTAACTGATAATTCTCCTAAGAAGAGTGTTGAACTTGTTGATGATCCTAGTTCAATAGTTGATGTTGTCCCTTTGGCTATTTTTCTACCTTATGTATACAATGAACAAGATTGGGATGTGGAAAACTTGCTAATAGGTTGACTTGCATGAGCCTTACTAGTCTTGTCTTTTTTTTCTATTTCATGTTGTGTGTGATTGCATGTGCATAATGTCATCCCCCTATACTATTTTTTTTTATGTACCTCTCTCTTGGTGACATTCCTCTATTTGTATCTACATTCCTCTTTATGTCATAAAATATTTTTCCTTTATCTTTTCCTTGTCTTGTGTTTTCCTTTTGGGGATGACACAAGGCATTGATACATTTAGGTCTCTTCCATATTGAACTAAAAAAAATTTCATTGTTTTCACTCTCTTAGTGTCATTCTTCTTATTACATGAGTATTTGGGGAATGATGACAATTTTGAGCTCTCTAAAAAATATTGTAGCAAAGTCATACTGAACTTGAATCCATGGACCCCTTATGTGTTATTTTGGGATTTCATTTTAGGGGAAACTCTTTTTCATGATGTATCTTCATTTGGAAACATATGACTTGGCATAGGGCTTTCCAAATAAGCACTCATGTCCTCTTTATTGTTAGCATTTATCATTTTCTACTTTAAAGTAATTTCCCACAACATGGTGTTTAGAAATTTATTTAATGTGGGGGCATACATTGGCATTATTATTTTACAACTCATGTTTCATTGTGTAGTCTTCTTACTTCATATGTTGAATCTTTTCTTTGTGGTGACATTGGGTGTGATGTCCCTCAAGAGCATGATTTCTCTTAGCATATTATATTCCTCTTAGTGACTCGATGTGACACATTGCATCCCCTAAGTTGTGAATCTTCTATTCTTTGACTAGTCCTCTCTTGGAGACATGAGGAATGATGATCCCTAAGTTAATACCTTACATGAACTAAGAAAAACTCCTTTGAATGTACCTTACATTATTTTGCGTATGTTATATGGTCAGCTTGCATAACACACTTTTCTTGCCCATGGAGCCATCTTATTTGTTCATGGGTGTCAAGTATACGAAGCTTTTCTTGCCTCATGAAGCTTGAAGTTCATTGTTGTGTGGCACCTTATCGAATTTATCAAGAGGTATAGCTTTGGTATGGTTGTACATATGGGAGCTAAAATTAGGCGTGACTTTCCCATAGCACTTGCTTGTTTGTGTGAGCGCATACTGACCGCATGCATATGTGTCTCACTAGGGGATCACCTAGTGGATGGCCTAAGGTTCCACTAGCCCTTGTGAGAGTGAATTTGGTTTTCATAGTAGACTTCTAAGTGTTTTTGGACCAATAACTTAGATCTAATCCACAACATAAGGGACAAATGGTTGAGGCTTGATCCACCCCCCCTTTTGTTTTTGTTTTTTTCTTGTCTTTCGCAATGTATGCTTATGCCTTGTTTTTTCTCCTTACATTATTTACATGTGTGTTATTTTGTGCTTATGTTGGTTCTCCATAGGATTTTGATCTTGGGAGCTTGCACAACTCTCTTGATTAATGACATCCTATCTCACTAGCGTTGGTACACTTTAACCCCTCTTGATGTGATTTTGTCTACTTTAGTGTGAGTTTGAAGCAAGTTCCTCCTCTCACTAAACTAGGGGCTAAATGTAGTGTAGGAAAATGTATCCCTCTACATTTTCACACTAGTTTGGGCCCTCCCTACTAAAATTGGGCTTCTTTACACCTTATTTGGTCCTATTTTGTATCCACAACCCTTAATTAATGCATCTTTTTTGAGGATAATCCTGACATATATGTAATGACCAATCATAATTTAGTAATTTTGGTTTGTATGGCTCATATTTAGTGATTTGGGACTCATACGCCACCTTGCATGTATGGGTCCCACCTAAGATTTGGGACCTAAACCTGAATTTAGCATAAAACACAACATTTCTTGAAATTTGTGTCCCAAGCTTAGCCTACTAGGACTCATATGCCCCAACTGGTGTATGAGTCCCACTTAGCTTGGACCTAATTTTGAATTCAATTCTTGGTGGGATTTTGTTCTCCTAGATCTGATGTAAGCTTGTAGTGATGTAATTTTGGGAAATTTGGCATAAACAAGTATAAATACAAAGTTATTTTACATATTTTCTACTAGCAAGTTTACAAGTCATCAAGCAATTTAAGTGACCTTATGAGATTTCAAGTGAGAGCATTCAAGAGCATTCAAGAGTTGATTATCAACCTTTTTGGAGCATTATTCAAGATTCAAGCATCATATCAAAGTCATCATGCATCATTTTTGTTTTTGAGCTAACATTTGTGATGTAGGTTCTTATTATTCAAGCAAGAATTCAAGTTGAGATCCATAACATATAATCAAGAGTCAAGATCTACACTCATGTTAGCCATTACATACAAGATTGTAGCCTTTTGTTCAAGGGTTTGGTAAGTTGCAATATTTCTTATTTGTTCATTCATTATTCCTTCTTTCTATTTCATTTCATTTCAAAGTTTGATTACCAAAATTGGGTTTGACCAAGGTAAACCCCTATCCACTAACAAAACAACATTTTCCCCTCTCTTTGATGTGTGATTTGCATATTTAGGTTGGAGATCCATTGAAGAGCAAGATTGGAGAAAAGTTGTCAAGTTGCAAGTTGTCAAAGTTGACATCTACACTACAAGATTATAGAAAGTCATCTACAAGTTGCAATTCAATGTTTCAGAACCAAAGATCTGGTAGGAGATAAGCTACGGGAAAGAAATAAAGGACATTAGAGTTTTGGAGAAACCTTGATATTGGGAATAAATCACCACCTGTGGCATATGATTCACAATATACCTACTATATACGTCTAAAATTGGTCATGATTAAGCTTGTTAATTAATTAAATATTATTTATTTAATTAATTCCCCTAAAGTCATCTACATATAAATAAATTTAATTATTTATTTATATCGTTCATTTTCTAAATTCTTCTACCTTAAATTAAATAAATAATTTTATTTAATTACTAACATTTCTCTCCTCCGCTTAATTAAATTAAATAAATTTGTATAGTTTATTTATATTTAATTATCATTTGGTTCTAAAGTTTAAATATTTTTAAATATTTGAATAATGGAATATTCCCTTCACCCCATAATTAAATTAAATATTAAATATCTTATTTAATATTTTCCTCACTCTAATTTCATTTTAAACATAATTAAATATGAGTTATTTAATTATGTGGATTTCCATTTTCATCTCCATTTTTATATTAAATAAATTTATTTTATTTTATTTCTAACTCATGCTAACTCGCCCTTCCAAATTCGTATCTCATCTTTCGAAATGGAAGTTTCCCTTCGAAACTCAATGACAAAATTCGAAGAAAAGGGAAACCTTCCATCCTTCTCTTCCACTTTCGAAAATCTCTCGCCATCCATTCAAAACAAGCTTAATCTGGACCGTCGATCGATTCAGCCAATCAAACCCATTTGAAAACTCTATAAAAGCCCGTGCAAATCCAAGCCTTGGTTAATCATCCACATTCACACGCATGCACTTACCTACGCATACCTACGTTCATGCAATTAGCTTATGCATTCACATCATTTTCAGCATCACATCCATACTTTCATATTAGCATAGATTTGCATTTCGCATAATATGCATTTCATATCTCATTCTTCATGTTGTCTTTTTGTTGAGTTGGATCTGCTGGTCTGAGAGCCATTTGAAAACAACAAAACGCTGAAGTTAGAGGAGGATAAGACGGTTTCGAGAAGCTGCGATTACAGTTTGCATTGTTCTGTTTCTTTTCAGCTTTTCGATTTAATGTTTTATTAACATGTGTTTGATTTCTATATAATTAATCCAATATTTCATACACACATCTACTTTCAGGCATTTTTGTAGGTCCTAGTTTAGTAGTTCCAGATTTCGGTTTCGGCCTGAAACCCTAAACTAGGACTAAATCACCCCTACTAGTGTATGAGTCCTAGTGTACTTGAAAAATTAGTATTTCTAGCATCTCAAGCCTCTTCAGCTTCTAGTTGCAACTCTATCCTTTCTTATTTTATTCTTCTAATTTTGAATTTTGTATCTTGAGTTGCATAGTTAGGTTAACATATCATTATATTTTCTTGTCTTCCCAAGCCCTTGCTTGGTGGTGAACCCCTTTTTAGTCATCAATCATACCCTAGGACACCTTATTATAGATCTCTTTCCCTCATTCCATCCCTAGATTGAGATGTCTAAGGTTTCCTTGAGTGAAACTTGAAGGAAATAGGTGGAAATGTCCTAAACCCTAGTTTTATCTTCTAAAAAGATTAGAGCCCCATATTTTTCTAGGTTTCACAAAACAATAAGGCTCAAGATGACCACTTGGAATCAGACCATATCATTATCTATTTAAGAATTAATCTTGGTTTTATTTTGATTAGAGTACAAATTTTATGGTTGGAAGTGTATGAATGAGATAAACAAATTAAGTATGCATCTACACTTCTAAATAAGACATTGCATCAAAGATTCAAGAGATTTAAACTATTTTAGACATAGGAACCTTCAGAAATCTGTCCTATTGCTCTCTAACTTTAAAGATTTCTCTAATCTACTTTACTCTCAGATTTAAATAAGCTAATAGATTGTTGAAATGACACTTAAAGAATGAGAATTAAGCTATTATGATTCCTAAATGCAACTAAGATGATTCTAGAGTAAAACTTATGAGAAAGAAACTATTGTAAACATCCATGATTGATGAACTAAAATGCTTGATTGCTTGATGATTGCTTCTATTTGCTCTAATGCTTGGAAAACCTGCAGAGTAAGATAGCACAAATTAGGATCCTTTTCCTATAGCCAAAAGCCTGTATTTATAGATTTCACGGCACTCATTTGTGAAGGGGCAACACAACAGAGGTTGAGATTCAATCTAGAGAATTGAATGGTATGAGATGAGAAGGTGGAGCTGATCATGGAGGATTGTTCCTCCCCATGAAAACACCAGGTAAGATGAGAGGAAAGATTTGAGGTAGAAGATTGAGAGGATTTCCTGCAAGTTTGTCCCTGAGGCTCTTCTCGTGAATGGCAGTTGAATTAATTAGATTTAAAAAATCTAATTTTATTGGTGAGTGAATAGAGGGATATGATTTTTGCATTAATTTAAATATTTTTGTTTTATTTAAATTTAGCAAAAGAGGAATAAATAATTTAATAAAACAAACTATAGAAGTTGTTTATTAAATTAAAATAAAAGGAATATGATAATTAAATTAAAGATTCTAGGATATCTTTATTTAATTAAGAAGAAATGTGATGAGGTAATTTAAATAACACAAATTATTGAAGCTGTGTTTTTAATTTAAGATAGAATTAATGGATAAAGTATAGAAGAAATAATAATGATAATAATTAAATAAAACAAAGTATTTAATTTTGTTTATTTAATTAAGAGAGAAATAATATGATAAAATAGAAAAATTAATAATGAACTTAATATAAATAAATATTTCTATTTATTTACTAAGTAGATGAATTTAAGATTAATTAATCAAATAAGTCGTATTTAATTAATTAGATTCTCCAAACCATTTTTAGGTGTCTACATTTTGCCCCTCTCTTTGAAGTGATGTGTTTACGCTTGCTTCAAAGAATGATTTTTTCACTGCCAAGTATTGATGAAAAGTTTGAAATATGCTCCAGACTTGCCCCAGATATTGAATTTCAAAATGATAATGATATATGCCCCCACGGGAGATAAATTGATGATTTTTTATTTTATTTTTTTTTTCAATTTTTTTTTAATTTTTATGATGATTTGATGATTTTAGAATGATTGGATGAAGAAACGATGAAGAAACAATTTATCTCCCGATAAAACTGTGCAAAAATGCCCCACCGATAGATAAAAATTAATTTCGCAGGAAGAAATTAAAAAAAATCCCACAAAAAGAACCTATAAAAGTTAAAAAGGTCATTTTCAAAAGTCATTTGTGCATTTGACTTTGAGAAACTTGTGATAGAGACCTTTAGAGTGCTAGGAGCAGCAGGATGCCGATCCCCTACCACACCCACCGACCCGAGCGTGTGTGACGTCACCAGCGTCCAACCGACTATGGACCTTTGGTACATACCCCAAACCCTCCTCGTAATTTGTGCTTGTACCTTTTAGTTCATTTTTCTCATGTTTTTTACCATTTTAGCGCTCGACTGGTGCAGAATAGTGCGTCAGTCATCTTTTTTAGCACGTGAGAGTTTTAGAGCGTCAGGAGAATTCTGTAGCACGTCACTAGGCTAGTGTAGCACGTCAAAAACTTAGTGCTTTAGGTAGATTCTGTAGTGCGCCATAGGTCTATTTTAGCCCCCCACCAGAAATAGCGCACCCGAGCTCTGTTATAGCATGCCGACAAGATAGTATAGCACCTTAGTAGTTTTAGTGCACCGACCAAATCTTTCAGCTCGATAGCCAAAAACTATAGCACCTCAAAAATATTAGCGCGTCGTCCACCTGTTTTAGCGCGTGGAAAAATAGATTGATGAAAAATTGTGAATCTTGATTTTTTATATCGTCGATTTGTTGTTCACTCCATCCATTTTAGTTTGATCCGACTAAATAAATGGTAAATGATCTCATGATAAGCGAGATCCATTGATTGATTGATAACAATTATCCTCATGATAGGCAAGGAATAATTTGAAAATGAAATGAACCTGATTGATAGATGAGGGTTCACTTTTGATAAATTGATCATATGATAGATAAACACATTTTTAGAATTTGATGACCTCATGATAGGTGAGGTTTTAAAACATTTTTTACCTGTAAGATCTAATCATTAGTTTATATAGAGTAAAATGATGTTTGATATTCTAATGATAATGTATTGATTTGTAAAAATGTGTCTTTTGATATCAGGAGGATTTAGATGTTATTCAGGTGTGAGAGCAGTTCCCCTGGCCCCTAGATATGATTCCACGTCTTTCACAGGATGAGAGAGCATATTATTGATTGTGGTTTAGCTTCGATGTTGGACATGCCCCATATTAGACTTAATCGGGGTCTACTCACAACATTGGCAGAGCGGTGGCATAGCGACCACAACACTTTTCATTTACCTACCGGGGAGATGACTGTGACGCTAGAGGATGTATGGCGTATCCTTCAGATTCCTTTTGTTGGTGAGATTGTTATGCATGATTCAGAGGAGTGGGGTGGGATAGATTCTATTCGGAGAGTCTTTCAGGATCCTCATATTATGAGAGTTTGGATCCCTTGGGTAGATGTGTATCATTCATATGCTCCACTTCCTTCAGTTTTGGCAGGCTTTATTGGTGGATTCCTTTGTCCTGATAAGAGGTCAAAGGGTCTATCGCTTGGATGGGGTTGGGTATTAGAGGATATGATGGTACACAGGACGAGATATGCTTGGGGTATGTGTATGCTTGCTCAATTATATCATGATTTACACTGGATCGTGTACCTGGGAGGTAACAGTTTATCAGCAGGAGCTACATTTCTTCAGGTATGGGCATGGGAGCATATCGTTATCACGCATCCTGAGCCTGTGTTATCGAGACCAGCAATGAGACCCTATGTGTTCCATTACAGAGGCAAGCCTACCCAGCATATGATGGGTAAGCTAGATTATTGGAGACGGGTTCTTGATGATGTGGAGACAGTGACCTGGTGTCCATATTTAGATTGTGATGACTAGGATGAGGATCATGTCGAGTTGGGATATTTGGCCGACTCGATGCATTTGATCGGGAAGAGCTCCAAGATTTTGGAGCAATTCTTGTTTCGCCGCGTCTATAGGCAGTATGGGATTGTATAGTGTATGCCACAGGCAGTAGCTCACTATGGATGACGCCGGATAGATGCTAGTGATTGGGGTCCATGCCTACCTTATGAGGCACTTATTGAGGGTTATCATGCTCTTCAGCCATCAGCATGGGATATACGGCGAGATATTGTAGAGGCACCCATTACTCCCGACTATGGATAGTATCTAGCTCTGTACCCACCTCCCTGTATTACTATTCTAGATGAGCCAGCACTAGCAGCTACAGGGGGTGGTCATGGTGGTCGCAGACGGAGGAGAGAGGAGGATGTAGATACTGATGTGGATGTGGAGGGTAGTGATGAGAGTGACAGTGATGATAGTGATGATAGTGATGATGACAGTGATGATGACAGTGGAGATGGGGGGAGACCAAGTGTAGCAGTTACCTCAAAGCCATCAACTAGTGTGCCTCGTAAGAGGCAGGCAGTTGCTCCCTCTCTAGCAGAGTGATCAGAGGTTGCTGGTTTGTGTGTTGAGATTTTGACATTATAGGGATAGTTAGCACAAGCACAGGGATTAGTAGCACAGACTCAGGCCCAGATGTAGGCACAGCTAGCTATTGCATAGATGCAGATTACCTTTCTGATTGGTGAGAGAGATGAGGCTAGATAGTCAGCAGAGCGAGCAGAGGCTTAGCTAGCAGGTGTACGAGCATAGTTGACCACTGCGTAGGCACAGATTACTACCCTGGCTGCAGAGCGAGATACTGCTAGATAGATAGCAGAGACAGCACAGGTGACTACAAAGAGATTGCAGAGAGTGGCCGATGGGACTTCCGTGGTAGATTATATGCGAGAGGCTATGCGGGTAGGTGTAGAGATTGAGTTCTACAAGAGCCGATACCATGAGATTTTCCCCCCAGAGCAGAGAGTCAGTTATGCTCAGTCCCGCTCATAGAGGACTCGTTCTAGGAGAGTGAGCAGAGGCGTGACATAGCCTCTCTCAAGAGATCTGAGAGATCCTGGGATAGCTGGTGGTGATGGTGATACTAGTGTGAAACCTACTCCTTCTGGTGCGAGCACTACGTGAGATCATTGTGTGTACCTTTTGATGTATTTCACGAGATGTATATAGTCATTTTTTTGACATGATGTTATCTTCATTCTTTTCAGATTTTATTGTATAGTTGACACTTGATGAGATATATATGTACAGCGGGTTTGATTGATCTATGATGTGTTCTACATGATTTATGTGATGGATGCATTTTAATCTTTATGTTTTATGATGATTTATTATACTAGATGGGATATATGCATTGATGATGATATGATAATGATGATGTATGCTTTTTCTAATGAAATGCAATGTATGATATTTCAAATGAGATGTAAATGAATGATGTATGTATGATCTAATGAAATGCAATGTATGATATTTAAAATGAGATATAAATGAATGATGTATGTATGATCTAATGCAATGCAATGTATGATATTTAAAATGAGATGTAAATGAATGATGTATGTATGATCTAATAAAATGCAATGTATGATATTTCAAATGAGATGTAAATGAATGATGTATGTATGATCTAATGAAATGCAATGTATGATATTTAAAATGAGATGTAAATGAATGATGTATGCATATGTGATATATATGATGAGATTATAAAATGCTTTCTATATGTATGCAATGAATGATGATTTTGCAACTACATGATAATGTGATGAGATGTAAATATGATAAATATAATGAATGATGAAACATAACATGTATATGATTTCATGAAATGAGATGTTTATTGTGAAATTTATGATGAGATGAAGAAATGATTTTATATGCATGCCATTATGAAAATTGTATGTGTCAAGTATACTCAATCTTTAATAAGAAAAGATAACATTATTTGCAAATGAATCTTTGTAACTTGTGTAACCAATACTCTGCAGATGTATTATTATGAATGCAATCTATTTTTACCATGCAAACCTAAGTGTCATTTCAACAATCTTTTTATTTTGCTTTGTATCATCACTGAGCTTTTAAAAATATTGAAAGCGAATACAAGCATCAATGATATGAGATAGACCAATGATGACCTAAGTATTTCTTTCATGATATTTGATATTGCAAGCGAACACAAGCATCAAGGTATAATTAGACCGAGATGAATTGAGCATTTCTTGCTTAAATAGACAAGAATTAATCATTATCTTAAGTGAATTGGAATGTCATCCATGATACTTGGTAGAGCACTTCCCGCGAAAATTCACGAAATAATAATGACTAACTCACAAACAACAAACAAAGAAAAATATCATTCTCCTTCCTTGCTTCTCTAGTTCAATACATCATCGAGTAGCTCCAAAGAAATGATAAGCAAATGATAAAATAAAAAGTACAACAATTCAAATTCTACTTAATGTATTTTCAAATCATTATTCAGATTAGATCATCGATGTTGAAATGTGTGTGCTGATGTTTGCATGATATTCTCAGACATTTGACCAAAGAACGTAACCTAAAGGCCTATCCTAGGGCCTCAGGGACTGATCAAAGATTAGTCTTGTCTACGTTATACACGCAGAGACCACATAGTTCGACTGAAATAGACTCTATTTTTGTGTTTTGCAATTTTTGAATGTTTTTGTTTTGATTTTTGTGGATTGTCTGATGTTTTTGGATTTTGACAAATTTTCTGATGTTTTTGGATTTTGACAAATTTTCTGATGTTTTTTGGATTTTGACAAATTTTCTGATGTTTTTTGGATTTTGACAAATTTTTTGATGTTTTTTGGATTTTGACAATTTTTCTGATGTTTTTTTGGATTTTTCTTTTCGAGTATCGCCATTCGGTGTTGTCATGTTTGATTGTCTCCCCATTTAAGCTGAAAGTCCATTGTACCAAGTAACTCTAGGATGTTGCCCCCAAGCTAGGGTAAGACATGATATCCTTGCTATGATATGGATAGTGATAATAATTATCTCAAATGATAGATGGAAATGATATGAAAGGAAACAATCGTAACAAAACTGTACCCAATAGATAGAAGAGCTGGTGAAAATCACAAGTAGCACCTGTTTCCCAGGTTTTCATCACTTGTTTTTATTGTGTCCTCCTTTTTGTGTATTTTTATTTTTATTTTGTTTTTTTCTTTTTCTGTCATCATGACACCTGTTTGCCAAGTTTTTATCAAGACAACCTTACCAACTGTGCACTAGGTATCCTCGAGTATAGAATCACCTGAGATGGATGTTGTTCATGGGCTCCTCCAACATATCTATGGTGATAGCAAACCATTAGTGCTGATGTGTCATGTCCATCCAAAGAAGCGGTTGGTGAACGTTCCAATCACGCCCTAGCTCATTTATAGTCTTCTTGAGAATCTTTAGGATTGTTTTGTTTGAAGCTTCTTCCTGTCCATTGCCTTGAGGGTAGTAAGGGGTTGAAAAGCAATGTTGGATGTGGAACTTTTCACATAGCTCTTGGACATCTTGGTTCTTGAAAGGCCTGCCATTATCTATGATGATTGATTGGGGTATCCCATATCTACAAATGAGATAATTAAGTATGAAGGATGATATCTGCTTCCCAATAATTATGGTTAAGGGAACTACCTCCACCCATTTTGTAAAATATTTTGTTGCTGTGATAATGAACTTATGTCCATTAGATGAAGATGGGTTAATTTTCCCTACCAAGTCCAATCCCCACTGACAGAAAGGCCATGTAGTGGTGAATGGATGGAGCTCCTGTGCTGGTGCATGTATAAGATTGCCATGAATCTGACATTTTTGACATCTCTTAACAAAATGATAAGATTCTTGCTCCATGTGCGGCCAGTATATCCCAAACAAAGGAGTTTCTTGGCTAAAGATAATCCGCTTGAATGTGTGCCACAAATTCCTTCATGGACCTCATGTAAAGCAGAAGCAGATTCATTATGTTCTAAACAACGCAAAAGAGTACCATCTAGGCCTCGACGGTAAAGGGTGTTAGCAATAATGGTATGTTTGGCAGATTGGCATATGAAGTTGCACTTTTGGTTGCGAGAAAGATCTAGCGGTAAGATATTATCTTTTAGGTAAGTATAAATGTCTCCATAAATGGAAGATTGGGCACTATCCAAAAGGCTTATGGTTTGGGATTTGATATTTGTGTATGCAGGATTTGACACTTGTTCCACAATAAATTGATAACGATCTTGTGTTTCAAGCATTTGTAGAAGAGATGCTATTGTGGCCATGGCATCTGCTGCTTTATTCTCTGATCTTGGTATCTGCTCAAATTTGATATCTATGAAGTATTTCCTTAGATCATCTACCAGTCTCTTGTATAAAATCAGTGTGTCATCTTTAGTTTGGTAATCATTGTTGACTTGATAGATGATTAACTAAGAGTCTCCATATACATGTAGTTTTGTGATTCTCTAGTCAATAGCCACATTAATTCCAAGGATTAAAGCTTCATATTCTACCACATTGTTAGTGTAACGGAAGGTAAGCCTATAAGATCATGGAATTGTGTGCCCAAGAGGTGTGACAAATAAAATTCCTGCCCCTAATCCATGTTATGTGTAGGATCCATCAAAGTAGAGTTGCCATGGTTGTGTTGTAACATTGAGGATATCCGCATCAGTAAATTCCATGGTCATAGGATGACTGTCTGACAATGGAGCTTCTGCTAATTGGTCGGCAATGACTTGTCCTTTGATAGCTCGCCTTTCAACATACTAAATGTCAAACTCACTGAGGAGTAGGACCCACTTTGCCAACCTTCTTGTTAAAGCTGCTTTGCTCAGTAAATACTTGAGGGGATCAATTTTTGCAACGAGCTTGACAGTGTGAGTGAGCATATAGTGCCACAATTTTTGTGTTGCAAATACTACTAGTAAGCATGATTTTTCAATGAAGGTGTAGTTTACTTCATGTCCATTGAGTGTCCTGCTGATATAGTATATTGCCTGTTCCTTTCCTTCTCTATCCTCTTGTGCCAGTAAGGCTCCTAAAGAGATATATGTTGTTGCGATATATAGAAACAATGGCTTGTCTTTACTGGGTGGCACCAAGATTGGTGGTGTCATTAAATAATGCTTGATTTGATCGAAAGTACTCTCACACTGTTCATCCCATTTAAAAGACACATTTTTATGCAAAAGATGGTTGAATGGATGACACTGATCTGCTAGTTGAGAGATGAATCTTCTGATGGACTATAGTCAGCCTTGTAGAGATCTTAATGTGCTGATATTCTTAGGAGGTGGCATTTCCACAATGGCTTTAACTTTTGCTGGATCTACTTCAATTCCCTTTGTAGAAACTATGTATCCAAGGAGTTTTGCTGATGTTACTCCAAAGGCACATTTCTTGGGATTTAATCTGACTTTAAAATTCTCCAACCTGTCAAATATTTTGGCAAGTATCTCTAGATGTCCTTCTCTGGTGTGAGATTTGGCTAAGATATCATCCACATAGTCCTCCATGAAGGTGTGCATCATGTCATGGAATATTGTTGTCATAGCTCATTGGTATGTAGCTCCTGCATTCTTTAACCCAAAAGGCATGACGTTCCAGCAAAAGGTGCCCCATGGACATGTAAATGATGTCTTTTCTTGGTCTTTAGGAGCTATTTTGATTTGATTGTATCCTGAAAATCCATCCATGAGTGATAGCATTTGATGGCCAGTTGTTAAATCTACAATCATGTCTATGTTTTTCAAAGGAAAATCATCCTTTGGACATGCTCTATTTAAATCCCAGAAATCTGTACATATTATGATGGTGTGATCTGGTTTTGAAATAGGTACAATGTTGGATATCCATTCAGCATAATCAATAGATCTAATAAATCCAGCATCTAGTAGTTTCTTTACATCATTTTTTACCAATAATGCAACATGTGGATGCATCTTTCTCAGTTTCTATTTTACTGGTTTAGTGCCAGCTGGTAAAGATAAGTGATGCATAATAAGATCTGTGTCTAAGCCTAGCATGTCAAAGTATGACCAAGCAAAATTGATGCATCGTTCTTCAAAGAATTTGATAAAATCTAGCTTTTCTGTATCTGTCATGGATGCTGCTAGGTGTAGTATTCTTACTTTCTCTGTTGTGCCAATATCAATAGACTGTGTGGGTTCTACCAACACTGATGATCTTTCATGGTAATGTTGTGGGAGGATGTCAAGCCTTCCATCCTTTGGCGCCTCAATGAGGTTTTCACCACTGGATGCGTTCTTTGTTTTTACTATTTTGGGATAAAATACTACCATAGAATGGTTTTCACCATTAGATCCATTATTTATTTCCATATTTTTGCAACTGAAAGGCTTGGCACCCTCCTGCCTAAAAGCATAGATATTTAAACAAATTAATGAATGAATGAGATAAACAAATTAAGTATGCATCTACACTTCTAAATAAGACATTGCATCAAAGATTCAAGAGATAAACTATTTTAAACATAGGAACCTTCAGAAATCTATCCTATTGCTCTCTAACTTTAAAGATTTCTCTACTCTACTTTGCTCTCAGATTTAAATAAGCTAATAGATTGTTGAAATGAGGCTTAAAGAATGAGAATTAAGCTATTATGATTCTTAAATGCAACTAAGATGATTCTACAGTAAAACTTATGAGAAAGAAACTACTGTAAACAGCCATGATTGATGAACTAAAATGCTTGATTGCTTGATGATTGCTTCTATTTGCTTGAATGCCTAGAAAACCTACAGAGTAAGATTGCACAAATTAGGATCCTCTTTCCTGTAGTCAGAAACCTATATTTATAGATTTCATGGCACACATTTGTGAAAGGGTAACACAACAGAGGTTGAGATTCAATCTAGAGAATTGAATGGTATGAGATGAGAAGGTGGAGCTGATCATGGAGGATTGTTCCTCCCCATGAAAACACCAGGTAAGATGAGAGGAAAGATTTGAGGCAGAAGATTGAGAGGATTTCTTGCGAGGGTTTATCCCAGAGGCTCTCTTCGTGAGGGCAGCGAGTTAATTAATTAGATTTTGAAAAATCTAATTTTATTGGTAAGTGAATAGAGGTATATATGATTTATGCATTTGTTTAAATATTTTTTGGTTTATTTAAAATTCAACAAAAGAGGAATAAATAATTTAATAAAACAAACTATAGAAGTTGTTTATTAAATTTAATAAAAAGGAATATGATAATTAAATAAAACTTTAATATGATATTTTATTTAATTAGAAGAAATAATGATGAGGTAATTAAATAACATAAATTATTAGTATTGTATTTAATTTAAGATAGAATTAATGGATAAAGTATAGAAGAAATAATAATGATAATTAAATAAAACAAAGTATTTAATTTTGTTTTATTTAATTGAGGGAAATAATATGATGAAGACAGAAATTAATAATAATGGTAATAATTAAAATAAAACAAAGTATTTAATTTTTGTTTATTTAATTAGAGAGGGAGAGGAAATAATATGATAAAATAGAAAGAATTAATAATGAACTTAATATAAATAAATATTTCTATTTATTTACTAAGTAGATAATTTAAGATTAATTAATCCGAAATAAATTAAGTATTTAATTAATTAGATTTTCAGACCATTTTTAGGTGTCTACATTTTGCCCCTCTTTGAAGTGATGTGTTTACGCATTGCTTCAAAGATGATTTTGCCTCAGCTGCCAGTATTGACGAAAAGTTTAAAATATGCCCCTGATTTGCCCCAAATGTTGAATTTTGAAATGATAGTGATATATGCCCCCACGGGAGATAAATTGATGAATTTATGATTGATTATGATGATGATTTGATGATGACGGAACATCTCGATAAAATATTGATTCCTCTAGTTGATTATGATGATGATTGATGATCACGTCAGCTAATTGTTGATCCTGATAGATTAGAAGATTATTGATCTCATGACAGGTGAGATTCAATGATAGATTGATTGAATGATTAACCTCATGATAGGTGAGGTTCAATGATTGATTGATTGAATGAGTAACCTCATGATAGGCGAGGTTGTATGATAGATTGATGATCACAAGATTTGAACAGAAGTTGATTAGATTTGATTGATTGATAGACTTATTGATTGATGTTGATTGATTTGATAAGATTGTTGATTTTGTGATTTGACTTCGATTGATTGATATACCCGGTATAAAAGATCGATTATAATACTAGGACGATGATGCAACATGATGAATAGAATAATGGGGATGATGATGGGATGAGGAAAGAGATAATGAGATGATGAAAAGTAAGTAAGCACAAAATGGATTCAAGGATAAATGTGATGTTTACTTACTGGTCAAGTACCAAAACCAAAGATTGAGTTGATGATGATGATAAATTGTTGTTGATTGAGGGAAAGGATACATCCTAAACAAGCACAAAATGATAGGGAAGGATACATCCCGATGATGATGATGATGATTGGATAAAGGCTTGTAACAAGGTTGGGAACAAAACCAAGGATGCAATTAAATGATTTGTGCTAGACTTAATAGATTAAGATTGGATGGAATTTGAGATGATTGAAAAGAAAGAAAATGATTCAGAAAGAGATGATATCCTAAGAAATATTGAAGAGATGGTGATATGATGTAGAGAGGGAATATGTGTAGCTTTTAAGATTGAAATTTGGTAGCTTTTGAAACAATCTATAAATGCATATGCAAGACTAATATGGATGCAATCTATTTTAACCATGCAATTCTAAGTGTCATTTCAATAATCTTTTGATTTTGTTTTGTATCATCACTGAGCTTTTAATAATGTTGAAAGAAAATACAAGCATCAATGATATGAGATAGACCAATGATGACCTGAGTACTTCTTTCATGATTTTTGATATTGCAAGCGAACACAAGCATCAAGGTATAATTAAACTGAGATGACCTGAGCATTTCTTATGTAAACAAACAAGAATTAATCATTATCTTAAGTGAATTGTAATGTCATCCATGGTACTTGGTAGAGCACTTCCCGGAACAATTCACAAAATAATAATGACTAACTCACATGCAACAAACAAAGAAAAATACCATTCTCCTTCCTTGCTTCTCTAGTGCAATACATCATCGAGTAGCTCCAAAGAAATGATAAGAAAATGGTAAAAAGAAAAGTACAACAATTCAAAATCTACTTAAAGTATTTTCAAATCATTATTCAGATTAGATCATCCATGTTGAAGTGTGTGTGCTGATGTTTGCATGATATTCTCAGATGTTTGACCAAAGGACGTAACCTAAAGACCTATCCTAGGGGCCTCGGGGACTGATCAAAGATTAGTCTTGGCTACGTTATACACACAGAGACCACGTAGTTCGACTGATACAGACTCTATTTTTGTGTTTTGTGATTTTTGAATGTTTTTTGTTTTGATTTTCGTGGATTGTCTAATGTTTTTTGGATTTTGACAAATTTTATGATGTTTTTGGTTTTTGATGGATTTTCTGATGTTTTTAGGATTTTCAAGATATTTGATTTGGAATGAGATGGTATGACCAATTGAAGGAACAAGATGAACCACAATAGAGGTAATGCAACCATGGATAAATGATAGATCAAAATGAAAGTCACTGCAAAACATGTCACACAAGCAACATATCTCTTGTTGAAAGATGACAATAGTTGATTGATTAATATGCCAAGAATGATTGATTCCATAATGCATGATGATGATAAGTACTTAGGATTACTAATATCCTCTAAGTACAAAAAGATTGATGATTGTTGATGATTGATTGACAAAAGATATGAGGATTGGATAATGTTTTACAGCTAGGCTCAAATATGATTTGCATGATAAGATTCAAGGTTGCAAATGGACATGATGACATGGATTTTGATAAGCTAGGAGATATGGAATGGAATAATGCAAGGATCACGATAATGAATGGGATGATCAAGATCAACTAGACAAGATATATACACAAGGACCAAGTGCTTTTCCCCCATTCCTCATCAAAACCAAGGATGAAAAGAAAGGATGTATCTAGTAAGAATGATGGAATATGGATGAGATAAAAGATATGGTATGAAAGATATGGATAAAGAATATAGGATAAGCATATATGATGTTCAAGAAGATTCTTAACCTTATCAAGATCAAAAGTGGAAATGTAAGGAATGAGCGTAGAAAGGATAATGACCATGAATGATAAGATGGATGAGACTTGCCCCTAAGTGTAGAGTGCAAGAGGAATATGGAAGATAGGATATGGATGATAGGCAGATGGAGGAAGGACTTTAACATTGAGTTTCACAACCAATTATCCCTTTAATTAACCATGGCAATGGGGATTAGACTCATAAATGCTAGTAGATTAATGGTATGATGGAAGAGACTAAGGATTTATGCAAAGGTTTGGATTAAAGGGGAATGATGGGGGATGAATGTTGGATAATGAATAGATGGAAAGGATGACAAGCTCAACATTGGCACACACCTTGAAGGATGGTGGAGTGATGGAAGAAGAATGGATTTGGAAAGTGATAGGTTATTATATGTAAAATTGGAGGAAGCTTTTGGATAAGCGAATTTGGATGCCAATTTTGATTTTATTGCTTCTATGAGACTTTTAGGAATCCACATGATTTTTGACTTTGATATTTGCTTAGTGGGCCTTTGTGGCCTTGAAAAATTTTCATTTATGGACCTTTGTGGTCTTTGAAAATTTCCTTTTTCCTTTGATGGGCCTTTGTGGCCTTTTGAATTCTTTTGGTTATATGGACCTTTGGTCTTTGAAAATTTCCCTTTTGCTGATGGGCCTTGTGGCCTTTTTGGAGTTTTCCTTTGATTTTGGATCAATTTTCTTTTGTTTTTACCGTCTCTTCAAGGGGCATGTTTGATACTGAGACTTGTGGATTTTTGATGCCAAGAAGCTTTTGAAATTTGGCACCCAAATTGCTTCCAAGAGCAATAGGAGAGATGGATAGAGATGAATGGTATGGAGGTATCATGGATGAGTTTCTGGAGGTAGAATTTTGAAAGGGCATCAAGGATGTGCTCCTTTTTTGTTCTTGAGGAATATGATATGGACCTAGGATAGATGGAAATTTTGATGGACTAGGATGCGGACCTAGGATAGATGGTAGGTTTGATGCACTAGGACACTTAGGTGTATAACCAAGGCCATGGTGATATGGGTGTTTTTGAATAGAAAGGGGTTCTAGGATACCTTGTTCATGAATACTAATGCTGCCTTTAGCGTTTATACTTTGACATTTGTTTACCAATGGGAACATGTATTGTTTGTAGAAACAAGATACAGATTCATTTTGGGAGGAATATGATATGGATGAGAGGTTAGGTGTTGGAAGCAAACCAGAATGGATAAAGGTGGAGGATCTCAATTTATAGGTATGGGGTTCATGGATAGCTTGAATAGGTGTGATAGGCTCTTGACATGGGGATGATAGGATATTTTGATCTTGACTTGGAAAAGGATCATGAGGTGGTATGAAAGACATATCTTGATCATGAGAAGGATAAACATCTTCATGGGATGAAAGGGCATCCTTGAATGGAAGCATATCTTGATCTTGATGAGGAAGGGAATCATTAGATTTTGTAGAAAGTGTGTCTTGATCGTCAATTGGTAAGAAATCATTAGATAGGATGGAAGAACTATCATGATCTTGTGATGCAATAGAATCATGATATGGTATGGATTGATTAGATGATGTGGAAAAAGAACTTTGGGGATACTTACATCTCTTGAGATGGATGTGAATTATTTTGGATGAAAAGTGAAAGGAGGGATCGTCCTTAAGATTTGCTTGGGAAAGTAGGGTCTTGATCAAGATGGGAGGAACTTTGTGAGATTGATTGTGGAATGATTGGATGGAGTGGAAATAATATTTTGATCTTGATGTGGGGAGAGTCTATGCTATATACTTTGGAGGTGAAGTTTGGCCTTAGATGTTGGATGTGAAGTATGATAGAAGAGGGATGATTAAGTTGGGTATTAACTTGAGTGAAAGAATCTTGAGGAGTTCATTTTAGCTTATGGTGGATGGGAGATAAATGCATGACTTATGATGAATTGTTCAATATCATTTTATTTGAGGGTAGTTAATTGAGATTATTGGTGTTGACTGGACAAATGAGTTGAGATGTTTCAGATGGGTTTGTGCCAGATAGGCAATTGAAGTGATCCTCCTCTGTTGTTGTTCTGGGACAGTGGCTCAGTGTGTCCAATTAAGTGTGTGTTAGAGCCAAAACATGAGAACAGATCATTCAGACAGACCACTCAGTGATATATAAAGCGGCCTGACTTGGAGTGCGTCAACTCACACGACCATGTCACTGAGAGAGTGTTTTTTTCTTTTCAGTGCGTGCAGTGTGAGGAAGTGGATCTGGGATCCCCGAGCAAATAATCCCTTGGCCGTTATATGGTGAGTGCCCGAGGGTGAATTCTTCCCAGCCCGCATGTTGGAGTATTAATGTTAAGGCTGACAAAGCATGCTTCTATTTCCCTAGGTTCTTAGATAGGGTTTTAGTTGAATGAAAATGGATAAACTCCCTCGAGAGACCTCGATCTTTAGAACAAGATTTTGGGGATGGATTTATCCTGCACACTTCCGTTGAAAGAGGGTTTCCCCAAATTCACATAAATTTTTAAGTGGGTTGGAATACCATGGCTTTTGGCTGTCCCCACTCAGGTCGTTCCCATAGGGTGAGTACTTTTTCCCACTATGGCAGGCCTGTCTAAAGGTTTTAATAAAAGCTTGAAAATGCGTAAAGATAAAGTGAGTCTGGTATTCCGATGCACCCAGTTAAGGGGAGAGCATAAACCTATCACCCAATCACAGCAAAGAATTTTGTTCACTTTTAAAACCCAAAAGACAAATTAGCTAATCTATATGGAGATATTGATCCATAAAAGCATGATGTTCAATTTTAATCCCACAAGAAATTGTGAAGTTTCTATCCTAGGATTGATCAATTTTTATCCGTTTGCTATCCTAGGATTGATAAATTTTAACCCGTTTTATGTCCTAGGATTGATAAAATTTAACCAAAATAGATAGAAGAACAAAATTTGGCCGCGGATGCGTCGGATCTAGATAAAAAAAAAAGATTTTAAAGACAAAGAGTCAAGAGATTTAAACTATTTTAAACACAGGAACCTTCAGAAATCTATCCTATTGCTCTCTAACTCCAAAGATCTCTCTAATCTACTTTGCTCTCAGATTTAAATAAGCTAATAGATTGTTGAAATGACACTTAAAGAATGAGAATTAAACTATCATGATTCCTAAATGCAACTAAGATGATTCTACAGTAAAACTTATGAGAAAGAAACTACTGTAAACAGCCATGACTGCAAATGCTGAATGCTTGATGAATGTTGGATGAATGCTTGATGGATGCTGGATGAATGCTTCTATTTATTTGATTGCTTGAATGCTTGAATGCTTAGAAAACCTACAGAATAAATTTTCACAAGTTGGGGATCCTTTTCCTGTAGCCAGAAACCTATATTTATAGATTTCACAGCACACAATTGTGAAGGGGTAACACAACAGAGGTTGAGATTCAATCTAGAGAATTGAATGGTATGAGATGAGAAGGTGGAGCTGATCATGAAGGATTGTTCCTCCCCATGAAAACACTAGGAAAGATGAGAGGAAAGAAGATTGAGAGGATTTCCTGTAGGTTTGTCCCCAAAGCTCTTCCCGTGAATGACAGTTGAATTAATTAGATTTGAGAAATCTAATTTTATTGGTGAGTGAATAGAGGGATATGATTTTTGCATTAATTTAAATATTTTTGTTTTATTTTAATTTAGCAAAAGAGGAATAAATAATTTAATAAAACAAACTATAGAAGTTGTTTATTAAATTAAAATAAAAGGAATATGATAATTAAATTAAAGATTTTTGGATATCTTTATTTAATTAAGAAGAAATGTGATAAGGTAATTAAATAACACACATTATTGAAGCTGTGTATTTATTTTAAGATAGAATTAATAGATAAAGTATAGAAGAAATAATAATGATAATAATTAAATAAAACAAAGTATTTAATTTTGTTTATTTAATTAAGAGGGAAATAATATGATAAAAATAGAAGAATTAATAATGAACTTAATATAAATAAATATTTCTATTTATTTTACTAAGTAGATGAATTTAAGATTAATTAATCAAATAAGTCGTATTTAATTAATTAGATTCTCCAGACCATTTTTAGGTGTCTACTGTATTTAGTAAATCTCATTTTATGTTTGGAGTAAAGAGTTCAAGGCTTAAATTGAAATCAAGGTTTAATTTTTCCTTATTTGATTTGGAGAGACTTATGAATGTTCTTTAAACCTAATGTTTACCTCATTGGGAACAAATTCTCAATTCAGCTCCTAAGTATCTCATTTGATTTACCTTCATAATTAACTAAATAAAAGAGAATGTACCTACCAATTCCTAATTTCATCCCTTATTGCACATAATTAGAACTAAATAAATACATTTGAGCCTTTCCAAAGGAACATAAGGTTTGACTCAAATTGATAATATATACTTAAAATAATCTTCTCGAACTTATTATGGTATGTAATTCATTTCAAATAAATCTACAATTTGTAAGGTTTATTCAAACTTATTATCACCAATATTATTATTTTTACTTTAAATAAATAATTAATTGCTTCCATCCTTAGATTCTTACAAGGATTAATTTATTTCTCTAGAATATAATTCAATGACCTTTAGTAATAATAATGACTTATTGGAAATATTTAGCTCTACTTAATGGACTATGTTGGAGGCAAAACAAAAGAAAATGAGTTGCAACCTCATGCAAATTGTCAACTACAAAATATGCATTTATTTCCCTCCTACCTAACTTATTCTACAAGCTCTATGTTGAGGTTGATATTTTTGCACTGTATAAAAGCTTAACTAAATTCTTTTACAAATACACTTTGTCAAGAAGGATACTTCATATTACCAAGGTATAAAAGTAAGCCTCCAACTTACTATATAATTCCAATTTCATGAAATGATAGACTATACCTTATTTAAACCCTTATATAATTAATTGAACAAAAAAATTATTGAATTATTACATATTCTTTTTCTATTAAGAAAATATTGATTCACCCATCTATTTTAGGATTCTTAAATCTAAAATAGTAAGTGGAAGTTTTATAATACTAACATAGGCTCCAAGCTAATGGATAACTTGCATTAAGGGTCTCTTTAGAATTATTAGCTCATTAGCCCTTATTTTGTTGTTTACTAATTTATTGTGACTTCTAAGTTTTATTCATTATTTTCTCATTAAATATTTTACTTTGAATATAATTCCATTCCTTTAACCATAAATAAATTGTCTACCTAAACCTCAAAATTACAATGATCAAAATGACATTTGTATTCCAACCACATTAGAGAAACCCCAACCATTGATTGCTTCTCCATTAATGTCATCTAACCAAACTTAAGTCTTTTAACTCCAATGAAATAATCCGCTATAAGATATTAGTAACGACCTTCAAAATTTCAAGATCAATATCCCGCGTCAAGATGTCCCAAATGACCATGAAAAAAGGAGATTCTTTTTCTTTTTGATTATTTATTTTCTCTCCTCCTTAGGGTTATCTCATTGCTGATAATAGAGTCGTTAGAAACTAGCAGTTAGTCGCATGCCTTGCATCTTAAGATCTTCTCATAACTTACTTTCTATTGTGCCTAATCTATACTTGTAGATTGGCTTTCATAAAATAGAAAGGGGAGAGCTATGTTGCAGGATGACAACACAATTTCTCTCTTGAATCATTGCAGAGGTAAGATAATACATTCTAGGCACTGACTTAACTTCCTTCTCATGCCCATACAAGTTCAACTTAAACCGATACATCTTGCATAATGTAAACAAAATAGGAAAGAAGTTTAGGATTCAATCATTTAACCTAGGTGACAAGAGGAAAGGCTTCCAACAAAGGATGACCATGCGTATGGTGGTAGCCTCACATGCCAACCACCTAGGTCATGACCTACCACTCCTAGTTTTAGTTTCCTTATTAAAGTATTAATTATTTAATGAATTTATAAATTCAAGACTACCTATTGCACTGTATGGAAAAGATCCCAACTAAAGTGGTCAAAGATGAAAACACAGATAGACCAAAGAGACAATACAAGGAGGCAGAATAATTTTCTATTTCATTCATACAAAAAAATTACATTAAAGAAATGTTTATATACAAAAATTAGAGCTATGGCTTTGTATTTACTTCATACAATAAAATGCCCAGATTCTAGCACAATTGAGCTTTCTGTGTGCTACTCTATGTTGTAGCTGCAAGTATTCTAGAGCACTAGACCTCTACACTCTATGCAATATCTTCTGCTATTGTAGGTTCTTCTTCTCCTTCTTCTATTTTGTTCTACTGAACATTCCTCCTTGTCCTTCTATTCTTTTTGTCTACTAACTTCGCCTTCTATTCTTGCTTTTCCAAAAAAAAAACTATTGCTTAATTTTAAATTCAACCACTAGAATTTAATTCACTGCCAGAAACATTAACTGGCCAGTGTGGATGTCTGATGCATCAAAGGGGGGGGGAGGATCCCAATGGATCTCTTCTAATGCAACATTTGATGCATTTGAATGTTGCTGCTCAAGATTACAAATTCCAACACTCCCTTAATCTTGATCCTTTCTATTTTTCATCACCACTTAAAATTTTTGGAGAATTTTTTTTTGGAGCAAACCTATTTGCACCTGTTCTATGTTTTGGATTTGTCTTGCCTGGACTTGTTCAGATTTTGAATGCATTTCTAAGTTTCTAGAACTAAAATTCCAAGGATTTCTATCATCCCAAGCCTATCCCTTAAGTGTTCAAAGAAATCTATACTTAATTGTTTGTTAAAAATATCTACAAGCTACTGCTCAAACCTATAAAATTTCATTTTAATTTTATCATTCTCAACTAATTCTCTTATGAAATGATACTTTATTTCAATGTTCTTGCTTCTTCCATGAAAAATGAGATTCTTCGTCAAAGCAGTTGATGAAACATTGTCACAAAATATAGTTGTTCCATCCTTTTATTCTTCCTTCAAATCTGCCAAGATCCTCAGCCAAATGGCTTGACATGCTACTGCATTTGTTGCTATATATTCAGCCTCAGATGTAGATAGAGAGACTATGGGTTGTTACTTGGAAGCCCATGAAATGACTCCCGAACCCAACTGAAACACATATCCAAAAGTGCTCTTCATGTCATCTATAGTTCCTTCCCAATCACTATTTTTGTACCTAGCTAGCAAAAAATAATTTGCTGCACTATTAAAAATACCATATCCTTTAGTTCCATTCACATATTTCAAGATTCTTTTACCCACTTGCTAGTGTGCATCCTTAGGTTGCTCCATAAACTTAGAAATCAAGCTTATCATGTACATCAAATAAAATCTTGTTGATGTCAAATACATGAGGCTTCCAACCATGCTCTTGTAGAGGGTTGGGTTAACATCACTGTTGTTGTCCTCTTTGCTTGATTTCAAACTTGTAGTTTTTGTGGTTGGGGCTGGTTTGTTGTCCAACATTCTAAATCTCTTCAAAATCTCCGCTACATACTTTTCTTGAGAGATAAATATACCATCATGCATTTTTTTTTATTTCTATGCCTAGAAAATACCTTAAAATACCTAAGTCTGTCATCTCAAATTCTCTTTTCATGGCCTCTTTAAAATTAGCAATGAGGAAATTATCATCCCCGGTGAAAACTAAATCATCAACATACAAGAAAAATATTAAAATCTTACCATCACCTACCTTGATGTAAAGAGTGGGCTCACCATCGCTTTTGCTAAAGCCATTTCTCAACAAATATGAATCAATTCCGTTGTACCATGTCTGTGGTGTTTGCTTCAGCCCATAAAGAGATTTCTTCATCTTGTATATCTTGTTTTCTTGCCCTAGGACTTTATAGCTAAGTGGATGCTCCACATACACCTCTTCTTTCAGCACTCCATTTAAGAAGGCTGACTTTACATCCATTTGAAATACTTTCCATTTGTGTTGGGCTGCAATTGCTATGGCTTCCCACATAGTTTCCATCCTTGCAATTGCAGTATATGCTTCATCATAATCTCTCCCAAACTGCTATTTATACCCCTTGACAACTAATATTTCCTTATGTGTCTCGATTCTTCCATCGGCATTGCTCTTGGTCTTATAGACCCATTTTATTCCAATGACTGGTTTCCCTTTGGGTAAATTAGTGAACTCCCATGTCGTGTTTCTCTCTGTTGCATCTATTTCCTCATCCATAGCTTCACACCATTTCTTTTCTTTTATAGCATCCTCAAAATAAATTGGATCACTATGAGAAAATAATGAAAAAATCATACTTTCATCAAACTCATCATACCTTTCATTTTGGTATATCTCCCTTAGACTCTTGGTCTTTCTTAGCATTAATGATGCAAGCCTGCGGTCAAAATTTTTGAAGCTGCTTGACTGTTGGACTGATGAAAGCTGAGCACTGGAATTTTTACTTTGTTGTAAATTTCTAGAGCAACTGCTCTGCTAAAAACTTCTAGAGAAACTTCTCTGTTGAAAGTTTTTTGAGCTGATGCTACTATTTTTTGAACTATTATCTTGCTATAGAGTTTCAACGCTCCTTCCTTTCAGAGCTTCTTCATCCTCAAAGGGTATTGTGATAGAAATACTCATGTTGTTGTCCACCATTCCATCCCATGACTCATTCTCTAGGAACTCTACATCTCTGCTAATAACAATTTTCTTGGTGACTATGTTATACAACCTATAGGCTTTGGACTCTTCACTATAGCCCATGAAGATACACTTCTCACCCTTGTCATCTAAATTTTTCGTCTTCCCTTTTGGCACAAGTGTGTATGCCACACACCCAAAAAATCTCAAGTGCTTAATGGTCTACTTGCATTTTGTACATGCTTCTTATGGAATCTTGTCACAAACTGCCTTTGTAGGACTTCTATTTATCAAATATACTGCTATTGCTACAACTTCATCACAATATTCATTTGGATGTCTCTTGGCTTTAAGCATACTTCTTTCCATCTCAACAATGGTTCTATTTTTCCTTTGAACCACTCATTTTGTTGTGGAGTATAGGCTATTGTTAGCTCCTTCTTAATGCCATGTTGCTTGCAAAAATTCACAAACTGATTGGAGGTATACTCTCCCCCTCTATTTGACCTTAGGACCTTGATGAAATGTCCACTTTCATTTTCAGCCTGGGCCTTAAACACTTTAAAATTTTCAAATGCTATAGATTTATGTTGTAAGAAATAAACCCATGTCTTATGGATGTAGTCATCTATGAAGGTCATATAATATTGGCTCTTACCAATAGAAATTGTTCCCATAGGGCCACACAAATTAGTGTGCACCATCTCTAATGGTGCTCTTTCCATTCTATAATTTCCTAATTGAAAAGGATGCCTATGTTGCTTGCCTAAAATGCAGGCTTCACATCTACCACTAGACTTTACAATGGTTGGAAAACCTTTAACAATACCATTCTTTGAAAAAGGATTCAAACTGACATAGCCTAAGTGTCTATACCTAAGATGCTAGAGCTTGGAAGGGTCTTGAATGACTATCTTGAAGACTGCTTGATACTATATTGTTGTACATTTTCCATGTCTGGAGATTGCAGCTATGAACTGAGCTGAGAAACACCTCTATAACCTCAAAGGAAACATTTTATTCTTTTTCATTGGCACTACTACAACTATTTTCATACTTCCATCCTTCGCATAAATGATGCATTCACCCTTTTCCATCAACACTTTGTACCCTTTCTAGATCATCTGTCCAATACTCATGAGATTATGCTTTATACCAGGGAAAAAATATACATTGTCAATCTCCTTCTCACCTTGCTTGGTTCGAAACATATTAAACCCCTTTCTAACAACTGGAACTATTTCATTGTTCCCCATTTTTATCTTAGACCTGACATTTTTATCAATGAAATAAAATAAACTCTCATTACCACTCATGTGGTTGCTACATCCACTATCTAAAAACTATACCTCATTACTACCTTGCTCATCAATGTTGCACATGATGAAGGCCTTTTGTTGATTACTTTTAGCCACCTTTTCATCAGCCACATTTGCATTTTGACTTCCCTGGTCACGGTGTTTCTTCCTCCATTCACTTGCATAGTGACCATACTTGTGACAGTAGTAACACTACACATTGTTCTTATCATACCTCTAATTTGGGTTTCTTTCTTTATTTTTTGGAAGTCTGATTGGGAGGTGTTGGCCTCCTCTTGACTATTTTAGCCTCCTCTTCCAGACTTGCTTCTACCTCTGCCTCTTGAGCTTTATCCAGAGTTGTTTCTACCTCTCCCCCTTCCTCTTGCATTGGCTTGAGCTTTGAAAAATTTATCATGGGAATAATTTTCAGACCTATTTAGGTTATTCTCATGGGTTTGTGGGAAACCCATTAGCTCATCAATAATAAATGTTGAGAGATCTTTTTCCTCTTCAATGGTAATCACTAATACATCAAAATTTGTGGGTAAAATTCTAAGGATTTTCTCCACAATCCTCTACTCTTCCATGGTTTCTCCATTTATCCTCAACTGATTTATCAAACCATAAATTCTTGTGTGAAATTCTAAGATAGACTCATTGTCCTTCATTTGGAGAGTCTCAAAATATCTTTGAAGCATCTGGAGCTTCACCAATATGACTTTATCAGTCCCTTTGTAACTAGTTTGGAGGATTTACCATGCTTCATTTGTATAACTAGCTACTACTATTCATTGAAACATAGCCTCTGTGAGGGTTGCCTCAATCAAAATGAGGGCTTTAGCATTAATTTTTCTTATCTACTTCAACTAATTCTTTTGATTGTTTGTGAGGGTTGCATACGTTGTTGGATCAATCACATCTGTGAAACCATTTCCTACTAACTTTCACAAATCATTTGTAACTAAAATAGCTTTCATTTTCTATGCCCAGTGTATCATAGTTTTTACCATCAAACATAGGTGGCTTTTTTCAACTTCTATTATCTTCTCTAGCCATTTTGCTAAATGGGGGAAAACTACAAATACCCAGAAAGAATCTAGGGCTTTTCTTCTTTGCCCAGAAAAAACTAGGGCTCTAATAGACATGACTCTGATACCAAACTGTTGGGAAAAGATCCCAACTAAAGTGGGAAAAGATGAATACATAGACAGACCAAGGAGACAAGACAAAGAGAAAAAATAATTTTCTATTTCATTCATACACAAAAATTAAATTAAAGAAATGTTTACATACAAAAATCAGAGCTACAACTTTGTATTTACTTCATACAATAAACTACCTAGATTCTGACACAATTGAGCTTTCTATGTGTTGCTTTGTGCTGCAGCAACAAATATTTCAAAGCACTAAATCTCTACACTCTGTGCAATATCTTCTGCTGTTGTAGGTTCTTCTTCTCCTTCTTCTACTTAGTTCTACTGAACATTCCTCCTTGTCCTTCTATTCTTTCTGTCTACCAACTTCTCTTTCTATTCTTCCTTTTCAAAAAAAAAAATCCACTCAATTTCAAATTCAACTACTCGAATTTAATTCACTGCTAGAAACATTAACTAGCCAGTGTGGATGCCTGACACGATAGAGGGGGGGGGAAGATCCTAATAGATCTCTTCTGATGGAGCATTTAATGAATTTGAGCATTAGTAGTCAAGATTACAAATTCCAACATGCACATAACTGATCAGAATTCTTATTCAAGCTAGTTCTTATGCCATAGATAGATGGATTAATCCCTTCAAGAACTTGGAGGTCAATTCCAAATATTTTGGTGATCGAATTTACCTTTTCCCTAACCAGTGTCACTTCTCTTATATTTCTCTTTTTTACAAGAAATCTACATTGAATTAACTCAGAAAGTACATTTAAGTTCTCTTTTTATTTTCATTTGAACACATAAATAAATTTTCCTTAACTAGCAAGTAAAAAGAAACACAATATTCTCATACATCAGAGTGTTCAAGCATAAACTAGATTCAACACATAATTTTAATCCTTAGATAGGTCAGCATTATACACTTTTACAATTTTCTCAAATCTTATCCCATATTAACTAATGAGAAAGAATACAATTAGAAATTAGAAATAGGATCCTACCCCAAGGCTAGCTTATTTCCTTATACTTGTAATTCAATTCTTAGATGCCTCATTTATTTATATATTTTTGAAAATAACTAAAAAAGAATACTCCAAATTGATAATTCCAAGAGTTCTTTTTAATTTTTAGTCAATAACAATAAAAAGAATACAATATCCTTGAAAACATTGTAAGGAAAGAATATAAACTTCCTCAAGGAAATGCATGCCTTTAATTTACAACATACCAATGACCTTTACTATTTTTACTTCCAAATTCTCACACAACTTTAAACATTCCACAAAAGATTTAAAACATCAAATATTCTTGATACATTATGAAAAATAGTCTTTTTATTGAAACCAACACACTATTTACTTTCCTTTTCGTAACTTTAACAAGTCCAAGCACAACTTCCAATACTCCCTTCAAAACTTGAAAAAGGAAACATAAGACAAAAAATAACAATGTAACGATGGGCTCTCCTCCCATATATATGGTTGATACACAACCCACCTCCAAGCAAGGGTAACCACTTAGCCACAACACAACTTTACAATACAACACAAAGACCACATATACTACATAGTGCACATACATCAAATAACTCAAATACAAGTCGACCACATTGGTTTCCCAAGGGAAACCACAAAAGGGTAAGTAGGGGATCAACCAAAAGGGGTGTATAAATTGATTATCATGATCAAATCTCCACATAAAAACATCACATAAACTCCACTCAAGCACCACAATTCCAAAACACCAACCACCACATCATACCATACCAACCACCCACTTATCCCTCCATTCAAAAGTATGTAAAGCACAAGGGGATGCTCACATCCCATTAATATAAAATGGTACTAATACCCTAGTAATGTCCATCACCTAACAGGGATACTCATATCCCAGAAAGGAATCCCCTGAGTGTTAGAGTTGCACCCACTCAATAGCCCTATACTTGGAGGACTAAAAGCTCCTCTAAATAGAAGTCGTCAACTCCCCTAAAAAGATACACAACAACAATGGAAACAACACGTAACAAAAAAGAGAACAAGAACATTACACATGAAATCCCTCAACAAAATCCTTCTTAACAATTTTCATATGAATGTGCATACAAGAATAAGAGAGAGGAATACCTTCAAGAGAAATGATCCCAACAATGGATAGCTCTTTTTTCCTCTTCCAAGATCTCCTCCTCCTACTCTCAAAAATATCCTTAAAGAAAGAAACTCAAAATTAAAAGAGAGAAAATGGCACGGTAACCCTCTCCTCTCCATAAGGAGGGAGTTATAAAGAGAAGGAAGAAGTTACTTCCTCCCAACTAACTCAACCACCAAAACCATTTCCCCATTTTCGCCACTTTTACAAAGGGAACATAAAAAGGGTCATAAACACTTTTAAAAATGACACAAATGATAAAAAAAACTTCTAACCTTTATACCTTAGGCATAGCCTATTGCCTAAACATAAAATATACCTTAATTCTTCTTAAAAGTCTTCTAAAATTCAATTTTAAATCACAAGGCCAAAATTTACACAAGACAACCAAAAATCCAACACAATATGAAATAAACATGGAATCCTTCTAACTTAACATCAAGGCCTATGGACCAAGAACTAGGAAAACCATAATATAGACAATATAAAAGGTGGCTAGGTGGCTTCCCCCGATCCATTGATATTAGAATTCTTGTACACTCAACAAATTATGTCAGTACAACATCCATATATATAAAAAAAATTAAACACATCACATATTCTTATCATCTCAAATCAATGGAGAAACATGAAATATCATATGCAGTTCATCATGTCAAAATGCATTAATCAAATCACCCTAGCAAGTATATTTACTTGCATAGAATAAACATGGCATCCATCAATTGATATCAGTCCTCTTTACTATATGCATCAATTAAAACACCTCATTAGAGGACATCATATTATTTAATGGTAAATAGCTACATTCATAACTCCTCATTCTTTATTATCCATAGCCAATAAATAAAAATCACGATTATCCATCCAACTAATAAAAACCAAGCACCAACCCATACCTACTAATCATCATAAAATCAACAATCATATGGAAATCAAATAGCATTTAGGAATGGGAAATTACTTTCATATTCACATAAGATTAATCATCAGATAATTATAAGAAAAATATGATGGGTGTTAATTTTCTAGGTTCCAATACCTATTTCACCTCTAAGATTCTTACAGAACATAAGATTCATACCTGTGCAACCAAGTTGTATCTCATACTACTACTTGAAATAAGCTATTATCATCAAACTCTTAATTAGTCAATTCATATACTGAGAAAATCAAACAAGAGTTGACCCAAAAGGGATCTCACACAATCAAAATCATTCGATTGAAAAGTATTATTTTTGAGTAGATGGGAAAATGGATGACGTTCAATAGAAAGATGAACCATAAACCTCCAAATAGCCTATAATACTCCTTGTAAACTATGAAGTTTTTCAAGTTTTGAGGAGGTGGAATGTCTATGATAACTACAACCTTAGTAGGATCTAATTCAATACTACATGGAGAGATTATATGTCCAAAGAGTTTTCTACAACCTTAGTAGGATCAAATTCATTTTAACATTATATTTTCTCAAATGATCAAATATGTTAGGAATTGCAGACAAAATTATTGTTGGAAGTTTGGAGATTATTGGAAACTTGTGTTGTCATTGACGCCAATAGAGCATTGTTGCATTGATGTCAACCCCTAAGGAAGAAAGTGTGTTCAAGTGTGTTTGTTTCATTATGTTGTCATTAGTATTATCAATGGTGTTAGCCTCTAATGTAGAAATGATGAGTAAATTCTTATGGATATCAACCTATTTTCTCATTAAGATGCTAAGAAGGTGATGTAGATGTTGAGTTGGTGTTTGTGGTGTTTGGTTTCTAAGTTCTTTGGAGAAAATTTGAAGAAAAGAGTTAAAAAGTGATAGAGTGGTGATCAGTCTTTTTCTCTGAAATTTTTCATGGTTGAAAACGTGGCCATGTAACTTATAGTTGTGATGATTAGAGGTGTTTAGAGGTGTCATATATAGAGTTTCAGGTGTTGGATCTTTATATAGTGGAAGATGTGTTTAACCGTATCTTTGTTTGGTGAAATAAGGTGTCTAGGAGAAATGATATTGCTCTGCATTTCTCTGGAATGAAGTTTTTGGTGCTACTAATTTGGAGATTTTCTTATAATGTTTTTATCTACCTTCTCTTGAAGTTTTAGGTGTTGAGTTAATATGTAGGGTTATCTAGTGTGTTGGATGTATGTGCTAGTATGTATGGTTTCATAGAATGAAGGTGTTCTTGTGTTTCAGGAGGTTCAAATAGTTGTGTAGTATATTTTGATGGTGTTGGAATATTCTAAAATTTCATAAGAATAGTGTGGAGTGTTGATGTGTTTGTTCGTGAGATATTTATGAACCTTGAGAGGTGTGTTTGGTGTTGCTTGTTAGTGTTAGTGTAGATTTGGCTGAGCTAGCATGCTAACACTAATTGTAGAGGATAATTGTTGATTGAGGAAGTGTTGAGAAGTGTGTTTACATAGATTTGGGTCCTAATTAAGTAGTGGTTAGTTTGAGTTTATTTATTTATACTGTGGAAGTATTTAGTGTTGACCTATTTGGTATTACATGGTAGAAGTGTACATGTTTCATTAAGGCCAATCTAATTGATATTTTTTTAGCTCGTTGAGGGTATAAACATAAGGTGAGATGTTTTTTGGATTGTGTGTGAAGTGTGTGTGATTCAAAATATGTGAAACTGATCAAGGTTGTCGATCTGAGTGTGAGCCTTAATGCTTATGACTTCCTAATGCAATGAGTAGAAGGTGTCTACATTTCAATTTGGATGATGAGTTGTTTATGCTTTATTGAAAGTATACCTTTAGCATATGAGAGATGCATTGTTAGAAATTAAAATTGGTAGTGATCCAACCCTTATTTCTTCTTTCTTCTAGACAGTGAGTCCTTTGGTAGTGAGCAATTGATAATGAGCCTTTTTTATATTTCTGAGTAGTTAGCCCTTGATAGTGAGCCTTATTGTATTCAATATTGTAATTCATATATTAGTGAGCTAATCCTCACTATGGTTTTCCCCTTATTTGGTTTTCCATGTAAATATGTTTTTCTTATATGTTTGATGTTCTTGTATTACTCATTTACATGTTTAGAGTCTATTAATGCATGTTAAGGGTTTAATGGTGGATAAGGGTTTAAGAACTAATGTAGATTTGAATTTTAAGGAGGGTTTTTGATGTTTTAAAAGTATAGAACTTATTCACCCCCCTTCTTAGTTGTATCAGAGTCATGGTTCTTAGGAAGAAGCTTAACTGCTTAAGCTAGATCCAGATAGCGCACAGGAAAAGTGTTAAATCTCCCTTGTTTGATTGAACAAATTATACCTAATGGAAAGATAGGATAGAGTATTCAATGGTCTCTCTTAGATTTGGTGTTTGGCAGTTTGTTGAAAGAGGTTATACTATACCTACAAATGGACCACCAACTAATAATGAGATCAAGGCATATCAGAACAATGGAAAAGCAAGGAATACAATCGAGAGTGGTCTTACTGATTCAAAATTGGTGAAGGTTAAATATGTTTGGACAAAGTTGGAAGCAACCTATGAAGGATATGACAAGGTCAAACAAGCAAAGATGCAAATCTACAAATCCAAATTTGAAACCCTAAGGATATGTGAAGATGAAGATATTTTACCTACACGCTTAGAGATGATGAAGTAGTCAATGCCATCAAAGGTCTTGGTGGAAATTTTAATGAAAATGAAGTTGTGAAAAAGGTATTGGGTAAGTGCAGGATCATGATGAGCCAAAAAGTAGCTATATGATGGGTATGTGTAGGGTATGTGGCTAACGGCTTTTGCTTACCCAAAATTGATGAAATGAAAAGGGTTTTTAAAGGATATTTTCAACTTTCCACCAATATAAATTATTCTTTACTTTGAATTTAATAAATAATTATTATTCATTTTCTATTTGAATTCGACTAAAGTCCTGATTGATAAGATGATTGAAAAAAATCTCTAACATTCAAACGGTATCATATTTTTTGAATCTGAAACATGTGTCACATTCTATGCTTCGCATACAATAGTATAAAAAAAATTTGAATTTTGTGAAGTTTTGACCAAGTTAAGGTTGTCATACATACAATTTTTTATATTTTTTAAAAGTTGTAATAAAAAATTCATAATTAATTATTTACTTGGAAAAAAATTAGAAAAAAATATGCATCATATCCAGACATGAGTCCTCTACTTATATCTAAAATCTTATAAAATAATATTATCATTTTTTTGTGGTTAGGGTGGTCAGACAAACACCTACTTCTTGTTTTTTCCCTAAAATTTAAGTACTCTTGTATTGAAATTTCAAATTTTCACCAAATAGATTTTTTTTTCAAAAAAAACCTAGTAGTTTAGAAACTACATTCAATTTTCTACAGATTCTATTGTTACATATTTTTGAAATAATATAGATAACTTATTCAAATTTTTACATCAAGTTGCTTAACTCTAATTTTTCTAAATTTTTCACCACTTAAGGGCCTATTTTTTCCATGATGATCCTGCACATACCCTATTAAGAAATTTTCCTAAATCTTATAGTCATAAAGTTTTTTCTATTGAGGAAGCTCAAAATTTAGATCATTATTCTAGAGATCAGATGTTTGGTCCTTTAACTTCTTTTGAAATGAGATAATTTGGTCAAGAGACTAAAAAAAAGGAATTGCTACCAAATTCTACAAAGTGGAAAAGGAAAATGGATTATATCCAAATGATCTTGATGAGGTGGAAGCAAAATTTGTGAGGGTATTGAAAAATGGTACTAGAAAATACAGAGGTAAGCTACCTTTCAAATGTTTCAATTGTGGAAAGATAGGTCATTATGCATCTAAATGTATAATCAAAGTTACTAATGACAAAAAAAAGGATTATAAGGGTAAATTTGTCAAGAAGAGTTATTATGTTGAAAAGGACATTGGTGTTGATGATGAAGGTTCAAATTATCAGAATGAAGATAGTGAAGAATTTTTATTCATGGCTCTAAATGTTGGAAATAATTAGACTATTGATCTTGAAAGATGTTTGAAGGAAATCTCTTTGGAAATAGATCATAACACTGGAGGAACTATGTTAACTAATTTTAATGATAGAGAGGAGTAGAATTACTGGATCATTGATAGTGGATGCTCAAATCATATGACAAGTGATAAGAGTAAGTTTTTTAAGCCTCAAAAGTATGATGGTGGTCCTATTAAGTTTGGTGATGATACATTTTCTAAGATCTATGGAAAAGGTTCAATTAGTTTTGATGGAAAGAACAATACAAATGATGTTCTCTATGTCAAGGTTCTTCAACATAGTCTTCTAAGTGTAGGGAAAACATGTAGCAATGGATATACTTGTATTTTAGAATGGTGGTTGTGAAATCATAAGAGGAAGCTTTGATATTCTAGTTGATACTAGAAGAAAGACAAGATGTAATGTATATCAACTTAAAGGTAATGGTGAAAATTTCTTTATGTCTTAATATAATGAAAGTTGGTTATGGCATATAGGAATGGGTCACATTAATTTTGATAGCCTAGCAAGGATAAGATCTATTCATGTTGTGAGATATTTTCTAAAGATTACAAATGTCATCAATGCAATTTGCAAAGAATATCAAATTGGAAAGAAAAATAAAGGTAGATTCAAGACAAAATAATATTCTACCCTAAGTCCCTTGGAGTTAGTGGATATAGATTTGTGTGGACCTACCAAAATTAGAAGCTCATGCGGTGACAAGTATTTCATGTTATTAATTGATGATTATTCTAGAATGGCTTGGGTTAAATTTCTCAAAGAAAAATCAGAAGCTCTAGACAAGTTTAAAGCATTTAAGGCTATGGTTGAAAATGAAATGAATCTAAAAAAAATAAAATTGAGGTTTGATAGAGGTGGTGAGTTTAATTCAATTGATTTTATTAGTTTTTGTGAAAATCATGAAATAAAGAGGTGTTTGTTAGTTCCTAGAACTCCTCAACAAAATGGAGTTGTGGAATGTAAAAATATAATATTTAAAGAAGAAGCTAGGACAAAGATGAAGTAATCTAATCTTCCTGATGTATCCTGAAGAGAAGAAATTCATACTAGAGTCTACACTCTTAACAAAGGTCGAGCAAGAAAAAATAATTCAAAAACTCCCTATGGGTTATGGAATGGTAAACCCCCTACTGTGAAATATTTTAGATTTTTTGGAAGCAAGTGGGTATGTGTAGGATCATGATGGGCCAAAAAGTGGCAATATGATGGGTATTTGTAGGGTATGTGGCTGAGAATGTTTTTTTTACCCAAAATTGATGAAATGAAAAGAGTTTTTAAAGGATATTCTCAGCTTTCCACCAATATAAATTATGCTTTACTTTGAATTTAATAAATTATTATTATTCATTTTCTATTTGAATTATGACTAAAGTCCTGATTGATAGGCTGATTGAAAAACATCTATAACTTTCAAACGGTATCACATTATTGGAATCCAAAATATGCATCATATTCTATGCTTCCCATACTATAGGATTAAAAAAAGAAAAATTGAATTTCATGAAGTTCTGACCAAGTTAAGGTGGTTAAACATATACATTTTTATATTTTTTAAAAGTTGTAATAAAAAATTCATAATTAATTATTTACTTGCAAAAAAATATAAAAAAATATGCATCACATCCGGACATGAGTCCTCTACTTATGTCTAAAATATTATAAAAAATATTATCATTTTATTGTGGTTAGGGTGGTTAGACAGACACCTACTTCTTATTTTCTGTGAAATTTAAGTCTGCATTGAAATTTCAAATTTTCCAAATAGATTTAAAAAAAAAACCTAGTAGTTTAGAAACTACATTCAATTTGCTATAGATTCTATTCTTACATATTTTTGAAATAATATAGATAACTTATTCAAATTTTGATGTAAGATCTGATGAAGGAATCTTCCTTGGATACTCTACAAGAAGCAAGGCATATTTGTGTTATAACAAAAGATGAAAGAATATTATTGAGAGTGCAAGTGTCAAAGTGCATGAATAACCACATCAAAGTTTAGTACTAATAGAAGGATATAAATCTAATGAATCCCCTTGCAGTGAGGAAGAATAGGATAAAGACAAAGGAATAGTGGTGAAATTTGAAGAGGAAGAAGCTCCATAAAAGAATCCTAAAGCTCTATGTGTAGAAGAATCATCCAAAAGATCAGACCATTAGAGATAATAGAAAAGGTGTATTGGAAAGTAAAAAATTTGATATGATAGAGGAACAAGTTAATTTCTATTTACTCTTTGAGGTGGAACCAAAAATAGTGACTAAAGCATGCAAATATGAGAACTAGGTCAAATAAATGAAGAGTTAGAACAAATAGAAAAGAATCTGACTTGGGAATTGGTCCCAAGACCGACACACAAGAATGTGATTGGTACTAAGTGAGGGTTTTGGAACAAGCTAAATGAAGATGGAAAGGTTGTAAGAAGAAATTCTAGACTGGTGTGTAAGGAGTACTCACAGGTTGAAGGTATAGACTTTCAAGAAACTTGTACTCCCATTGCAAGAATGGAAGCTACCAGAATGTTCTTATCTTTTGTAGCACATAAAGATTTCAAAGTATATTAGATGGATGTGAACTTTGCATTCTTGAATGGTGAAATGGAAGAAGAGGAATACATTGAATAACCAAGAGGTTTTAAATTGTTAGAAGATGAAAATATGGCCTGGAGGTTGAAGAAAGCATTATATGGATTGAAACAAGCACCCAAAGCTTGGTATCCAAGGTTAGATAAATGCTTATTGTAGCAAGGATTTAGAAAAGCTACTGCATATATAAATCCATATTTCAAAGTGGAAGGAGAAAGAGCATTAATTGTGGCGGTATATGTTGACGACATAATCTTCAAAGGAAATGAGGATATGTGCAAGAGGTTTTTAGACAAAATGTAAAAATAATTTGAGATGTCAATGCATGGTGAGATGAATTTATTCCTTGGTTTGTAGATTAGTCAATCATAGAAAGGTATATTTATATCTTAGTCTAAGTATGCTAAGGAATTTTTAAATAATTTTGGAATGGGTGACTCTAAATCAACATGTACTCCTATGGTTACTAGTTGTATGCTGAGTAATAATGATGAATATCCTAAGATAGTGTATCAATGGAAAATTAGATTTGTTAGATGCTTAGATCAATAACACTAAAATCCATTGAAAATAACGAAGCACAAAGGAAAAATGATGAAAAAAAACGGAACGATATTACCATAAGTCTTCCTCTTCCATGCTTCACCTTTGTTACACGTCCTAGCTTGCAGTAAAATGTTGCCCTCAGATTCGTGTATGAGCAATTATGACAAATGACAAGACTAAAGCAAGTTTTGAAGGATTTATTCAAAATCTAAATGCCTATGTCTAAAACAAATGCCAAAAGTGATTAAATGACTATATTAAATACTAAAATTGCCTATGACAATAAATGTGAAAGTAAATGAATGCCTATAATAACTATGCAAAATGTCAGCATCTGTGTGTGTTTGAAAAGTGAGAAGATGTCATTTTATAGAAAATGCCATTTCGAATGGACAGACGAGATAAATTATTGATGAGAACCTAAAATGAACGATCCAGATTAAACCTGAGAATCCCTAATTAGGGTTAGGGCAAAATATTTAATCGAACGGTCATGACAAAATCGGATCGACGGTGGAGAATAAATGAGGAAATTAATTAAAGAAATAAAGATTTTCAAAAAATCAAGAAGATAAGATTGCCTGATTTGCAAGATTCCAAAAATCAAAGAGATAAGATTCAGACTGAAGATAAGATTTGAAAAATCAAGAATCTGCTCGATTGCTTGATTTTTAGAAGATTAATTACTAATTTGAATTAAGATAATTCAAATTATGGATTTTATGAGATAATAAATAATCTTTTTAGATTATTTATCAAAAAGGACTGACAGTTAGGATTGAGATGACATTTTAAATAATTTAATTTATTTAAAAATGAGAAGAATATTAATTAGCAATTAAATAATTAGATTTAATTATTCAATTTAGGAGATGAGACTAATTAATTAAATAAATTAATCAATTTATTTAATTAAGACAATCAGTGACGTATTAAATAAAAAAATGTAATTCATTTATTTAATAATCAGGAAGAAATATATGAGGAAGGGGAATTAAATAAATTAAGAAATTTATTTAATTAAGGGAAGACTTAGACAATTAATGACGTATTTAATAAATAAATAAAATTTATTTATTTAATAATCATGAAGAATAAAAGGACATGAATTAATTAAATAATTATGAATTATTTAATCAATAGTCGAATGTGGACCAAGGACATAATTAAATGTCATAATTATGCTAGGACAAAAGTGGTAAAAATGAAGCTTGCAGGCCTAGGTCATTTTTAGGTGTCTACATTTTGCCCCTCTTTGTCATAATGTCGCTTGTTGCATTGTGACAAAAAAAATAAGTCAAAAAATGCCCTAGTGCAAAATAAGATGAGGAAGAATGACGAGGAGGGTTATGGTATGCCCCCTCGAGAGGACAGACGGGGTTCCAAGAACAAGGGTGTGCTCTCAAAATTAATGAGAAGACTAGAATATGAAGAGACAAAGAAATGTTAGTGCAAAAGATATGGATGATGATATGGATGCAATGCCTATATGAGATGGGTGAGAGAAGATGAAAAGACTAAAGAAAATGCATGTTAGTTCCTAGACCAAATCCTTGAAACCTTACCATAGGACTTTTAATATTTATTGCTCTTAATCATCATTGGGAAAATTGTTGCGATGGCCAACAAACACCATGATATGACATAGATCAAGGTGTGCAAGGCCGTACCATCACATAAAACAAGCAGTCACAGACAAGGAAGATCGTGACTCATACCAAGAGCATTATTGCCCCAATCTTGGTCATAATCAACCACAAGCAGAAAAAGACAAAAAGGACAAGTCATGAAACGTCGTTGCTCCTCTAAATCCTATTGCCAGGACATCCTTGAGGAACTAGCAACATGACTATCAAAAAGAAATAAGATAAATCCATTATCATGATACGTCGCTGCTTTTCTAAATCCTTTTGTCGGGATCTCGCTGAGAAACTAGTAACATGAGTGTCAAAAGACAAGACAAATGTCATGATACATCACTGCTTCTCTAAATCCCGGTGTCAAGATCTCGCTGAAAAACTAGTAACATGATAAAAAGCCAAAAAATGAATGCCAAGTATTTGCCAAGTGTGTCTGGATGTCAAGTTTTAATGATGTCGAGATGATGAATGCCGAAGGTTGCCATATTCAGGAAGGACACATCTTGAATAATGTCAATGTCTAGGAAGGACACATCCTAAAACACCAATGTCAAAGTTTTGTTCTTTAGAAGGACACATCTGAAAGAACGGTGATGCCAAGAGGAATGATCCTTAAGTGTCAGAAAGGATCCCTCGAAAATGTCAAATGATAGGGACGATGCCTAGGAAGGACACATCCTAAGGCACCAATGTCAAAGTTTTGTTCTTTAGAAGGACACATCTGAAAGAACGTTGTTGTCGAGAGGAATGATCCTTAAGTGTCAGAAAGGATCCCTCAAAAATGTCAAATGATAGGGACGATGCCTAGGAAGGACACATCCTAAGGCACCAATGTCAGAGTTTTGTTCTTCAGAAGGACACATCTGAAAGAACATTGTTGTCGAGAGGAATGATCCTTAAGTGTCAGAAAGGATCCCTCGAAAATGTCAGATGATAATGTCGATTCCTAGGAAGGACACATCCTAAGGCATAAATGACAGAGGTTATTCTTCAAAAGGACCCATCTTAAAAGTAACCAAGAGTTGATAGTTTGACTGGTTGCAATAATTTGACTTGTTTTGACTAAGTTTGACTTGTGTTGGCCATATGTCGATATTGTCATGATGAGATGTGCCGATGAGATTGTCATGCTGTGATAATGATTGTCATGATGAGTTTTGTTCGTTTAGGAAAGATTCGTGTTGTCTTGAAGACTTTTTGACATGTGTGCCAGTGTGATGCCATGAACCCTAATGGACTGACCTAGTGCGGCCTCGGGGGCTCATCGACAGATGGCCTTGCCTACATCATACACTCAGAGACCTCATAGTTCGACACGACCAATGACTTTGTATTGATGACAAAAGATTGTGCCATGATTTTATCTTGACAAACCTAAAAGGACTGACCTAATGTCTCGGGGACTCAAGTGTGAGTCTTGCCTACGTAGCAATTGCGCAGAGACAACGTAGTTCGACAATGACATGGATTGATTGACATGAATGACTTTGACTCCATTTTTAGGATTTTGACATTGATTTGGATGTTTTTGTGTTTTTCTTCAGGATGTTTTATGATTTTTTTGTCTTTTTTCAGGACTTTTTATGATGTTTTTGGTCTTTTTTTCATGACTTTTTATGATTTTTTTGTCTTTTTTCAGGACATTTTATGATGTTTTTGGTCTTTTTGTCATTTTATGATTCTTTTGGATTTCGACGTTTAAGAGGATCGTGACAAATGCATATGATTGATGCCTACACATGAGAATCCAAGGACAAACATGATTGTGCCCCTAGTCAAGCTGAATACCAATTGACAAGTGATGACAACGTTGTTTGACATGGGAAGGATGCATCCCGAAACAACGTGAGGACGATGACGATAATGTGATGAAAGTATGGAGGTCTACACCAGGAACATAGTCAAGTAAAATTTTGGATAATGTGCTTGTATGAATTAGACTCGTTGCATTTGGAATGACTTGGTTAGGACTAGATGGGATGATGATTATCCTTAGACCGTTTGACAAGGGAAAGCCAAGATAGGTGATAGGCATGAAAGGATATGGGGTGGCCTTGGTAAAGAGATGGGAGACATGAGACTAAGGGAATTGTCATATGATTTTCAAAGACTATGTCATATAAGGACAATAAGACTATGACAGTCAATGACATTTTCGTGAATCGTGTATGACCGAAGGATAGACATGTCAAGAGTTTTTCCAAAGCATGATTTATGTGTGCCAGTTTTATGTCAAGACCAAGATAGGTGGAAAAATGGGAAATGAAAATGATAGGCTTAGATGGATGTCAATGTCATGAGGAAGGCATGGGAAATGAGACGACTTTGCCCCAAGTGTAAGAGTCCACATGGATGATTTATTTTACACATGGCGCCTATTTGCCGGGTTTTCATCATGGTACTTATCCAGGGCCTATTTGCCAGTTTTCACCATTGGATGAAATTTTTCTTTTACTATTTTCTTGACTTTTTGATTTTTTGGTGTCACCAAGATGCCTGTTTGCCAAGTTTTCATCAGGGTGACGATTTTTTACATTTTTCAATTTTTTTGTATTTCTGATTTTGTGGATAGCCTAGATGCTTTAGATAACCACTAATGTTCTGAATCCACTGACGGTGCCGATGTAGAGACTGGTGCCATGATATGCCAATAATGACCTTGCTAAGGAGTTGTCTTGTCAGGATCGTAGCACTTGTATACAACTGATTGATGTCATTGTGATCCTTTTTGATACTAGAGTTGGCCTTATCAAAATACGCACATCGCAATAGAGTGCCATGAGAGTCCTTGTGGTAAAGAGTTGCTGCCATGATGTGACGGATTTGTGACGTAGGATTTTTGGACTTTAGGCGAGATGTAGGATTATGACAAATGATGGTAGACGTGGAAAGATTGTTTGGACGTTTGGATGAATCACTTTTTATTTTCCAAACTTGGTATGGTGGATGATGAATTTTGGAGGGATGGTGTTTGGAACCAACACTTTTATATGTCTTGATTGATGACCATTTTGAAGGAGGACATGTGTTATATGTGGGAGTCCTCTTGTCTTGTGGCTCCACATTGTGATTGACTTTTTCTTTTGACATATTTTCTTTGTTTGATCCATCTTTCTTTGGGATCCATTTTAATTTCATTTGTCCACTTGTCCTTTTGTTTGATTCAATGGCCTTTGACATTTGATTTTGATCTTTTGATTTGTAAGACTTTTGTTTTTGTTGGTCCCAAAGGGGAGGTTGATTCATGATAGAATGATGGTTTATGGTGTGGGTGGAGGGGGTGTTGGCAGCAATCTTATGACAAGGATTTCTCATGGACTCCATTTTGATGTTTGTATCTGACAAAGTTGCCCCCAATATTGAGGAGGTACCACTGACATCGTTTGATTTGTTGTCTAAGGAATAACCAAGACCTTGATGTCTGTAATTTGCCTGGAGTTGTATTGGTTCTTGAATGCCTTGCTCATGTATGCCTAGTCCTTTGCCTTGATATTGCATGCTTTGACATATTCTATTTGCGATGGGGTATTTTTTGTTTTGAAAGCAAGATGCTAACCCATCATTAGAGTTGTGGATACTGTCACTTGTAATATTTTCATCTACGAGAAAGTTTGCTCTGACAAAGATAGATGACCCTAAGTGATAAAGTGTCTTAGCTACATTGTCTTGTTGGACATATTCCTGACTGATATCTTTGGCCTGATCTTGTGACATGTCAGGTTCAGCCGATTTTGTTGGTGCTTCCAAAGAAATGTTGAAGCCATCATTATGGTCAGTGTCATAGAGTCCAGTAAATTCAGCTATAGCTTGATCATTTTCAAATATGTCTATATTGGAATACTCTTGTGGTTGAGGAATATCGTCTATGTGTGTAATGGAGGCAAGTGTCTCATTTTGGAAACTGTCAATAGTCGAGGCCTATATAGGATTGGAAAGTGTTTGATCATGAATGGTGTAAAGGTCAAGGAGTGGATCGTTTTGGATTTCTTGGTCAATGGTAGGGTCTTGGTCAAGGATGGGGTTGTCATGGATGATATAGTCAGAAATAGAGTCGTTGTCAAGGAGAGGTGTGTTTTGGATGTCATGATTGTCTTAAAGGACTTCATGGATGGACTGAAAGATAGGGTCATGGGATGGACTACCTTGTTCTTGACATGAGGGTGACAATATAATGTCATGCTTTAGGCTTTCATTTTGACATGTATCCTCAAGTTTATTAAATGGGATTTGACTTTGGACTATGATAGAATTTTCATGACTGGATGTGGCTTGTGAGGGGATGACTTGAAAAGGATTAATGACCAAAGGACTAGGATAGGATGTGGGAACTTGGACTGGACTAGTATATGAAGGACTAGGATAGGACATGGGGACTTGGACTGGAGTAGCATATGAGGTATAAGGATAGGACATGGAGTCTTGGACTGGATTAATTATTGAATGACAAGGATATGACATGGAGACTTGGACCGGATCGGTATGGTATGATGTGGGGACTTGACATGAGTTGGTAGATGGTTGATAAGGGATGCAGAGTTGGACTAAATTAATAGGTGAAGGGTCAGAATATGACATGGAGGTTTGGAATGGACTATTGGATAGTTGGCTTCCCTTGTCAAGGTTAGGATAATGGTGATAAGTGGATGTTTGTTGTGAATTAATGGCAAGATTTGTGTCAGGTGACTGTTGATTGTGAGGGTAGATAGATGGTGGCAAAGTATTTATGTCAAAGCCTTGTGGTAACTTAGCCCCTTCATCCAAAAGCATGGCTAGATACCTTTGAGGGTCATGTAAGACTAATTTTTTTACAAAGGATAATATATCAGGATTTTGCGATGCAGCTTCTATGTCTTTCCAATATGCTTGTCCATTTTGGTCTCTTAGTATGAATGGTTCGTAAATTTTTTGTGATGAAGATGGCATGTTCACGGAAGATTGCATGTTCATGTTGTGGAATGGGTTGGAAAAATTCCAATGTTGGCTTGTGTCATAAGTGTTATTGTCGATGTTGGGATTGGAATCTTGTCCAAAGTTTTCCATTTGTCGTTGTTGTCTTTGAAGCCTAGTCTTAACCGTAAAAGGGATTTTCTCAAATGAGGATGATGAGAATGACAACTAAATGCAAGGATAACACTAGCCTATGTTTTTTTGGATTTTTTGGATAAAGGATGACAATGCAAGACTATGTTTTTGGAATTTTGACACTAAGGGATGCAATATGACAATGTTGTCTAAAGAAAATGACTAATGCTAAATGACAATTAAGACTAAGATGACAAGTTATGTCACTAATAATTTTTTTTTTGTATTTTTGGAATAAAGGATGACAATGCAAGATGATGATGACATTTTCCTAAGGAAATGATTGATGACAAGGTTGAAAAAGTTGTCAAGGCTAAAGTACCAAATGAGGACTAAGATGATGATGTTTGACTAAAGACTTAATGTTATAAATGCAAGGTGATAAAATTGTCAAGAAAGGATGCCAAATGCCAAGATAACAATGAAGATGTTGACTAAGGAAAATGACCAATGCCAAGTCTAGATGCCAAATGAGGACTATGATGGACAATGCAAAGTCTAAGTTCAAAATGAGGATTGAGATTGTTTTCTGATGTTTTGTTGAAAAGTCTGAGTTGTCTAAGGTCGATTGTTTGTGTCCATATTTGTGAATGTTGTGTATAATGTTTGAGTAATCTAACAAGCATTTGACAAGCACAATGTTTTGAATGTAACCAATCGCACATTGAATAAGTACAATCTTAGGTTAGGCCATGACAATATTCACTAGATTCCACGTGGGTTTCCCCAACCGCATATCTGTAGCGTGTGAATTCAGAAGTTTGGTTGTACGGGCTCCCCCTTACAGTGCACTCTCTTCTCAGGCCAACCAAGCTTCCAAGCCCCATGAAACTCCCATGGCGAGCTGATCACATCTACTACAAACTGCGAAAGTGTGGATGCCTTCACACCGATTGGTGCTGCGCCAGCAAATAGAAGGATTTTGGCTTACTACACAAAATTTTTTAGTTAGGGACCCCCGTTCGAGTGGCCATACATGGGGCAAGAGATTAATCACCATTAAGGTGGCACTCCAGCCTGAAGAGGTTAAGCTCAACAGGGTTTAAGGAAGTACAACTCCGTCTGTATGACATATCCGCACAAGCAACCTTAGGTTTTCCCTTAAGGTTTACATTTATATACCGGTCGGGGGTAGCTTGGCTTTAGCTCCGTTGCCGGTTTGAGTCATGTTGGGGTGATGAAATCCCCAGGCAGACCCAATTTCTAGAGTTGGTAACTGTTTCTCTTACACCCACGATCGCCCGAAAGCGCGAGGGGAGAGGATACTCCGATATACCAAGTCAGGCTAAATAACAAATAAGAATGGGTCTAGTTTTCTTATCACAAGGTTTTCACCAAGTGAGAGCATACTCACCTACCATTCTGCAAGCACAATCAAACATAGAAGACATGAGTTCTTTTTATGTGCACCAAAATCAAATGTTTGCTAATCTAAGAAAAACAAGCACAAAGTTTATTTATTCCTTCTTTGACATTCGAATCTGCAAACAATGAATTAGTAGTCTTTTTAAGCAATGGTCTTCAACACACGAAAAGTAACCGCCAACAAGCTGCAAACCTTGATTAGTAACAAAAAAATAAATAAATAAAATATTAATGACAGCAGCAAATTAAAACAGCGATAACTTGCTCAAAACTTAACAAAATTTTAAGTGGTAGATATCCATGGAAAGCTAAATGATAGACCTTCAAAACCCAGAAAATTTTTTCCACGATTCTGCACAAAACAAACGTTATAGACAAAAGAAAAACGCAGGTTTTAAAAGCTAAATTAAAAAAATAGCGAACAGTAAAATAGCCATAACTTTCTCAAATCTTAATAAGATTTCAAACCGTTTAAAGTTCTGGAAAGATGAGACCGATATCTACAAAACCCAGAAAACGTTTTAAATGATTCTATTCGCCCATTTTTCTGTGTTCAAAAGATGGTGACGGGATTTCATATGACTTCTTGGCTGTAACCTGCAAAACAGTGAAAGCAAACAAGAACACACAAATTTCTGTCCAAAATGTCGGGTTCACCAATGTAACTGAGGGTAATTTCTAATTTTTAGATTAGATCAATTGAATGTAAATCATAATGATAAAAACCCAAAGTATCAATGGAAAATTAAATTTGTTAGATGGTTAGATCAATAACACTAAAATCCATTGAAAATAATGAAGCACAAAGGAAAAATGATAAAAACAAAAGGAACGATATTACCATAAGTCTTCCTCTTCCATGCTTCACCTTCGTTACACCTCCTAACTTGCAGTAAAATGTTGCCCTCAGATTCGTGTATGGGCAATTATGACAAATGACAAGACTAAAGCAAGTTTTGAAGGATTTATTCAAAATCTAAATGCCTATGTCTAAAACAAATGCTAAAAGTGATTAAATGACTATATTAAATACTAAAATTGCCTATGACAATAAATGTGAAAGTAAATGAATGCCTATAATAACTATGCAAAATGTCAGCATCTGTGTGTGTTTGAAAAGTGAGAAGAAGATGTCATTTTATAGAAAATGCCATTTCGAATGGACGGACGAAATAAATTATTGATGAGAACCTAAAATGAACGATCCAGATTAAACCTGAGAATCCCTAATTAGGGTTAGGGAAAAATATTTAATCGAACGGTCAGGACAAAATTGGATCGACAGTGGAGAATAAATGAGGAAATTAATTAAAGAAATAAAGATTTTCAAAAAATCAAGAAGATAAGATTGTCTGATTTGCAAGATTCCAAAAATCAAAGAGATAAGATTCAGACTGAAGATAAGATTTGAAAAATAAAGAATCTGCCCGATTGCTTGATTTTTAGAAGATTAATTACTAATTTGAATTAAGATAATTCAAATTATGGATTTTATGAGATAATAAATAATCTTTTTAGATTATTTATCAAAAAGGACTGACAGTTAGGATTGAGATGACATTTTAAATAATTTAATTTATTTAAAAATGAGAAGAATATTAATTAGCAATTAAATAATTAGATTTAATTATTTAATTTAGGAGATGAGACTAATTAATTAAATAAATTAATCAATTTATTTAATTAAGACAATCAGTGACGTATTAAATAAAAAAATGTAATTCATTTATTTAATAATCAGGAAGAAATATATGAGGAAGGGGAATTAAATAAATTAAGAAATTTATTTAATTAAGGGAAGACTTAGACAATTAATGACATATTTAATAAATAAATAAAATTTATTTATTTCATAATCATGAAGAATAAAAAAACATGAATTAATTAAATAATTATGAATTATTTAATCAATAGTCGAATGTGGACCAAGGACATAATTAAATGTCATAATTATGTTAGGACGAAAGTGGTAGAAATGAAGCTTGCAGGCATAGGTCATTTTTAGGTGTCTACAGATAGATCAAAGAAAGTATAGATCAATGACTAGTGGACTATTATGTCTTACTGCTACTAGACTAGATATCATCCATTCAATTTATCTTGTGGCTAGATTTCAATATGATTGTTGGCCTCCTACAATGATCTCGTAACTAAGCCTTTACAACCTTGATTTAGAGACTGGACATCTAACCTAAATAGCCATTCAATCATCATGAAGGTGCATTTAACTTGTCAACCCAGGGATGTGAACTTGAAATGGGTCAGCACTGTATGTGCACTAGGGGCTCAAGTAGTCATTGCATTCTACAACTAAGAAACACAATGGTGAAAGTAAATTGCTGAAAGGAAATAAAGAAAATATTAAACATCAACCAACAACTATGCTTAAGCTGAAATGTAGAGCAAGAATGAAAATCTATGTGACAAACAAGGACTACTCTGTCTGCTTTAGCTACAAGAATAGTCACAAAATGGAATTCTAGTGGCTACAGGAACAATCAATGCCAAATTTCAAACTAAGTATCAAACAACAAGTAATACTAAGCTAATGTTAAACTAAGAGAACATATTACTCACCAAGTGAGCCCCCTTGGATAAGTATCCTCTAAACTAACAAGAACTTAGATGCTTGAACTCAGAACATTATTTTATTCACTGTAAATCATCCATACAAAGAGTAATGTCAATCTATATTACTAAAACTAGAGAATGAGAGTACAATGTCAAATCGCACAACCCTTTTGAAGAAGGAGCATCAAATTATTATTTATACTATAGCTAAACAAGGAAGTCAACTCCACGATTGGGAGGATGCCATTTAGGAAAAACAAGGGAATGTGGAGCAACAATAGTTACACATGCATGGAATCAGGTCAGACATGCAGGTCAAGCAGAGATCCAGCACAACAGTAACACCCATTCATACTCGATCATTAAGGTCCACTACAAGGCAATTACATTTAGTTGCATGATGAATCTTTGCTACCGGCTACCTTTAACTTGGAGTGACTTCTCAGTTGGACGTTATGGTGCATGCCCAGCTGACGGTGTCTTCCATAACTTGGCATATTAAGTTTGCAAAACAAGGTTAGTACACATAATAACTGCACATCAATAAAAACTCAAAGAAACATTCATTAATTGCATTAAAAATCAATATAGATGACCCACATATTATGCCAAATATCATTAAAGCTTCTAGAGATAGGGTAATGTCAAATGTCAATGGTTTGAGGGAAACATTAAGCCAATACCAACACTTAAGCATTAAAGTCCATGAAATCCATGAGCAAATAGACTATAGATTCTACCCAAAACTAGACCAAAAACTAGGCTCATCACTCCCCCCAACCTAACGTCTTACTGGTCCTCCAGTAGGGGAAGAGTTGTTCTTAAGTCTGGTCAAAGTTCTTAACTTTTCAACTGAGATTTGTCTGGCATCAATGGCTATAGTACGTGAGTTAGGATCCCAATAGAATCCTTCCAATCTGTCAAACCTATCCCATCTTTTCCTTTTTGTGGCAATATCACTCTGGTAGAATCTAAAATTTGTCATGGGCCACATGAGCATGGGTGGCTGAAAAGTCAAGGGAAGCCAATGTCATCCCTGAGTTCTCCCAATCTGAATGTGTCTCAATTCTTTTTAATGTTGCAGCATAATTGTGGATGGAATGAGGCTCAACCTGTTTCAGTTCATCAGTCAAACTATTCCATCTTTGGGATAAGCATCTCATCACGGTTCCCTCTTTTGATGTTGTCTTTACCTCATACTTAGTTTAAACTACCTCAATCCAAGGCATAATCCTATTTCCATAACTTGGTCTAAGCATCATTCTATGCCATTCTCTGTAAATATCCCTTGGGTTACTTGATTAAGCTCTAACAAGCAGAGGGATATCAAACTCTAATTGTTTATAAGCACCATGTTGTTGTCCCCAACTAATCTCATTTTGCACCCAAGACATGAATGCTCTCAATTTGACAACTCCAACATATAGCAGTGGGTTCCAATCATGGTCTTTTGTGATAGCATATTTATGCAAATAAAATTCACATAACAAATTCTTCAATTTAGGGGAGGCAATCCTATAAGCATTGAAAAATTCTATAGGGGTATCAATAGAAGGATTCAAACCCGAGGAAAGTCTTGACATCTTAAAAGAGAGATGCTTCTCTTTCAGGAGCAGAGCATAGACCCTCGGGGGTTCTCTACATTCTAAAATCTTTGGCGCCAAAGCTACCATATCATCTACCCTCTGCTTTAGGGTAGCAATTTCAACATCTTTTTCCTCAATCTCTTCATCCTTCTTTTGAATTTCTTCCTTCAACTTCTATTTTTCTTTTTTTCTATTCTTCCTCCCTTCTTTTTATCTTTTTCCATAGATTCAAAATTGTTGCATGTACTATAAAACTAGGAGGATTATGAATGCCTACCAATATTTTTATTGATGGTTGCCTCTTATATGGTACTATTTGCATGGACTCGGGTTGTCCAGTTATATCTGGTTGTAAGGGTATTTTTTCTTCTTCCTTTTGTTGTAGGGACTCTTGTTATTGTAGGAACTCTTGCTCTAGTTCTAGATATTGCTGCAAGACTTCACGCTGTAGAACCTCTTGCTCATGCTGCATGAAGTCTTGATTTTCCTCCAATTCTTCCACAATGCTAGCAAGATCAGCCAGTGTTAGGCTTGTTTCTCTCTTAAATATGTCTTCTTCTTTTTCAACATGATCCTCCTCCATTGGAACTTCAGGGTCCTCATGTGAGGTGTCACCAAGTTTAGGGATTTCCTGCAGAGGCATACTGGTTGCAGGCCCAACTGGTCTTGATTTCCTGGGAGGTCTATCATGTTTTCCTTTGGCTGTAGGATGAATAGTATTAGCCTTCCTCTTCTTAGAACTTGACACTTTTATTTCTACAAGCTATGTTTTAGCCTTCCCTTTTCTCATTTCTACCTCTCTTTGTTGTGCCCTAGTTTTCATGAGGGTTTCAAGTGGAACTTCATCATCAGAATCCAAGGAAGAGCTTTCTTTTTCTGAGTGCTCTATTTCAAAAGAACTAATTTCTATGGTTTCCTCTGTTGCAGGAGGATTCATGTTAGAGCCAACACCAGAGTTTGAAGCACTAGGAATGGCTTCAGTTGTGCTTACTCTCTTACTAGATCTACGTGATTGAGGTATAGCCCTAGGTGGAAAATTCTCAACATTTGCAAACTCTTCCTAGCAATAATCTTGATCAAATTTAATAAAATCTTCCCAAGTCATTCCAAAAACATCACATAGAGATTTTTCAACTAACAATTTAATCAAGAAATGGTGGGAAACAAAATTATCCCTACCTTCCTGGGTCTCAGCTGCCATGATTGAGAGAAGATTGTACAACACATTGGATACATTCATCCTTCTCACGTGCCTCATGTGATTCAAAAGCTTGAAGTGGACAAAATGCAAGTTTGACTGACGACCCTCACAAGTAATGTATTTGATGATATACATAGCTCTCTGCTTCCATGGCTTAGACAAAGACATTCTTTTTGCACCTTGCTTGTCTATGCTCAATGGGGGGTCATTTGGTTATGTGAATTCAACCCTGGTTGACCGAACGTCTCTGGAAAGAAGGTAATTCTTAGCATCAGCAAGTAACCCTGTAACCTCTGTAATTCTTTCCTCTGTTGCCACAACTTCTAACCCTTTTACTGTGGCTTTTCCTTCTGAAATTTTTTGGGTAAATTCAAGGGAAATGCCTTCATCAAAACCATCCAACTTCAAAAAGTAATCTACCCATCCACAGTTTTGAAATTCGGCCAAGCATTGTGCATCCCGCAGTAAAATATCATGCACCGTGGGTTCATTTCAAATTAACCCACCTCCCATTGTCGATAATAAAACAAATTCTCTACAACTTCTTTTCCTACAATTCCCCTTCTAAAAATCAAATGCACTTCCCTACAATTCCTGCTAGATTCTAGTGCCAATGATGACTGAATTTCCTCTCTTTTTTTTTTCCCCCTTTTTTTTTTTTTCTTGCAACTTCAAGATTATGACAGGGCAATAATGGTAGGAAAAGAGTAATAAAGGGAAATTATGATAGGAAGAAATGGCAGTTGTAGTTATTGTCACTTCATGTATCTAAGTCGATCTCTTGCTTGGATTTCAAATTAGCTCATTTTAAAATTTCTGATGCAACCTAATATGATTTGACATATAGACAATAAAATATTTTCATATTTTCCATTCCTCCCCCCCCAACCTAAATTTGGACATGTGTCCACACATCTAAGATGGGAGTGGCGATTGACAGGTAATGATGGCATTTATGTGAATACCTATTCTAACGTACAATGATTAAATGAACGTATTAAAAGATGATTAAAGATAGAAATTAATGCACACATACCTGAATGTGTGGAAGATTTACTACAAAGATCACAAATAATGTAACACTTGCCTTGTTGGAAAATGAATTGAGCAATAAATGAAGATGAGGTGGAATGAGGTGAGGTGGAATGAAGTGATGGGAGAGAGAAAGGTGGTAATGGTTGGGTGGATGGGCGGATGACAAAGAAATGGACTTCCATGTAAGTGGAAGTCTTTATTATGGAAAGTACATACCTCAATTAGGTTGAAAGAGGGACACTAAGTCCACCACCTTCAGCTGTAGGAAGCTCTAAGTGCTGGGTGAATTGTTGCAGGAACTCTTCTTTAGAAGATTGCTTATGATATAATCTGAGGCAATGACTATTGACAAGTAATTTGAACCTAACAGGGTCAATGGTTGTAAGCTGAATGGATCCATTGGAAAAGACCTCAACAACTTTGTATGGTCCTAGCCACCATGTCTGCAATTTTCCTACATTGTCCTAGTATCTTGAATCATAGACTAAGGCCCAATCTCCTTGTTTGAATTTCTTTTCCTTGATAAATCTATCATGCCACTTGTTTATTTGATTCTGCACTACTTTTGTATGCTACAAGGTTGCTCTCCTTATTTCATCCAAAGCATTTAGCTGCATGATTCTTTCTCTCTATACTTCAGAAATGTCAATCCCTAAATCCACTACAATTTTTAAAGTTTTATGATCAAATTCAATTGGAATCATAGTTGTCTTTCCATACAACAACTCAAATGGGGTGAAGCATGTAGTTGTTCTCCATGTTTTCCTATAGGCCCAAATAGCTTTAGGTAATCTATTTTCCCAATCTTTCTAATGGATAACTACTGTTTTAGTTAGAATGGCTTCAATTTCTTTGTTTTTCACTTCAACTTGGCCATTAGCCTGGGGGTGATAAGGTATAGAATTTTGATGCCTTATATTGTACTCACTCACTAGTGCTACAACAACAGTTGATGTGAATTGTGGCCCTTGATCAATCACTATTTCTCTTGGAACTCCATATCATGTGAAAATATCCTCATAAAGAAATTATGCAACCTTGTTATCCCTTGCATGCTTCATGGCCTTAACTTCTACCCATTTTGTTACATAATCAGTGCATACCAATATATAAGACTTACCATTTGATGGAGGGTCAATTGGTCCCAAAAAATCTAATCCCCACTTGTCAAAGGGAGTGATTACTAACTTAGGGCACATTGGAATCTCATCAGATCTAGTTGTTCTTCCCATTCTTTGACATCTATCGCATTTTCTGGTGTACCTTCCTGCATCCTTGTGGAGTGTTGGCCAGTAGTACCATGTGTTCAAGATCTTCATTGCTATCCTTTTGGCTGCAAAGTATCATCCACATGGTTCATTATGACATGCATGCAAAATTTCATATGTCTCATCTTCTCTCACACATCTTCTCATGACATGGTCAGGTCTAGTATAAAACAAACATCCAACAATCCAAGAGAAAGGTAAAGATTTTTCAATGAGTGCCCTTTTCTCTTTTGGGGAGAAGTGAGAAGGAACTCTACCTATAACCAAATAATTGGCTATGTCAGCATACCAGGGTATTTCTACACTAAGAGAGAATAGATGCTCATCAAGATAAGAGTCATCTATGGGTTGATTGTCTTCTGATGTAGTTAGCCTTGAGAGAAAAATTGAAACAACATTAGCCTTCCCTAGCTTATCTACAATAGTTATATCAAACTCCTGCATCAACAATAACCATCTTTCCAATCTACTTGTGATCAAGGGTTTATTCATGAGATATCTAATGGCTGCATGATTAGTGTGCACAAAGATTTGGTAGCCCATTATGTAATGTCTGAATTTGTTCAATGCATAGACTACTGCCAACATCTCTTTCTCTGTCACTATATAATTGAATTCAACTCCTTGCAAATTTTTGTTCACAAAGTAAATAACATTTTCAATAGCTCCATCTTTATGTCCTAAGACTGCTCCTATGGCATAATCTGATGCATTAGTGTGAATTTGGAAATGAAGCTCTCAATTGGGTCCCTTAAGTATAGGAGCATTTTTCAAAGCTGCCTTCAAGGCAGAAAATGCCTTGTCACAAGCTTCAATCCAAGTGCTAAAATTCAGCATCCTTAGTGAGAAGGGTATACAATGGTGCTGCTACCTTGCTGAAATCTTTGATAAATCGCCTATAATATCTTGCATGACCCAAGAAACTCCTAACATACTTCTATTTTACAGGTGTAGGAAGATTTGTGATTACCTCAATTTTTGTAGGATCTACTTGAATTCTCTTGTGGGAGATGTAGTGGCCAAGAACTACACCCTCTTGCATCATCATGAAGTATTTTTCACTATTTAAGGACAATTTTTGATCCTCACATATTTGTAGGACTCTCTTGAGATTCTCCAATGCTTGATCAAAATAAACACCATAAGTGGTGAAGTCATCCATATAAATCTCCATGCAATCATGAGAAATGTCTAAAAATATACTAATGACTACCCTCTAGAAAGTTGCAGGTGCATTGCACAAGCCAAATGGGAGTACTGAATAGGCATAGGTCCCCCATGGATAGGTGAATGTGGTGTTTTCATGGTCTCTTGGTGCAATTTGAATCTGGTTGTAGCCGATGAATCCATCTAGAAAAGAGAAGTATTGCTTTCCTGCAAGTGTGTCCAAAACTTGATCAATGAAGGGTAAAGGAAAGTGATCCTTCTTGGTGGTAGCATTAAGTTCCCTATAATAAAAAAAAACTCACCACTTCCCTCCTTTCTTGGGCATAATCACTAATGGAGACACCCACTAACTATCTAAAATGGGGTAGATAAATCCCGCATCTAGCAATTTCTGTAGTTCTCCTTTCACAATTTCTCTTAGTGCAGGGTTAATCCTTCTTTGTGGCTGTCTTACTAGAGTGCAATCATCTCTGATATAAATTCTGTGGGTACAAAGTTAAGGATCCAATCCCTTTATATCATGATAATCCCACACAAATGCATGTAAATGGGCCCTTAATAGATTTTCCAACAATAGTTGTTGCTCTTCATTCAATTTACTATTAACATTCAGATATTTTCCTTCTGACACCTATACTTGTGTAGTTAACTCTACCATGGTTTCTTCATTAACATATGGTACCTTTAGTTCATACGGAAGAAATGTATGGAATGTTCCTGTTGCTATAGGAAGTCTATCTACAGGAACAACGTCTACAGGAAGAGTGGCTATAGGAAGAACATCTACAGGAAAAATATTTGTAGGAACAGTGGCTGCAAGAAGAGTGGTTGTAGGAAGAACATGCAAAAGTGTCCTGAATGAAGTAGAAGATGATGCTTCCCCCACTTCATAATGGTTTTGAATGATGTTAGTCAACACTTCATCATCATATTGGAGCTACATGAAAGAGCTTCTACCTAGCATCATAAGTTGTGCCACATAATTGACTTCCTTGGCCTCTTCACCAACTTGTGGCCATACAAAATCCTCTTCATCATGAGATGGTTGAGCAGGTGGATAAAGAACAAAAATTTTAGTACTCCTTCCATCTGAAATGGTCATGTCACTTGACCGGCATCCAATGTAGGCATCTTCAGTTTCCAACCAAACTTTCCTTCCAAGAATGATGGGATACCTGCCTAGTGTAGCCTTAGGAGAAAGAATCATAAAATCTGGTGGATATTCCCAGGACTCTAGAACTACCATAAGATCCTCCACTACACCATCAGGCTTAACAAAAGAGCTAAATTTGCAAGCTACAGGATAGTATAAGTAGATCTCATACTTGCAATATTTAGTTGCTCCAGGATGTCTTTGGTCATTACATTCATTGTTGCCCCTAAATCAATCAGAGCATTCTTCACTCGAATCCCATTTATGACAACTACTACCACAAGACTACCTGGGTCATTATACTTGGGAATAGTCACTTTTCCCAATATGCTATCAGATCGCTAGCCCACCACATGAACTGTAGTTGGGTCTCTCTTCTTCCTTCCTGGATTCTTAAGACAAGCTTCCTTGATAGATTTTCCATAGATTGGAACATCTTTTATGGTCTAAAATAGGGGTATCTGAACACATATATGCTTTAACTGATCCAGGATGTCAAAAGTGGTATCCTCCTTTTCTTCTTTCTTCTTGGAAACTTTTAGTCTTTGAGGAAATGGTGGTTCTTGCTCAATCCACTTGGCTTGAACTGGTTCAATATTTTTAGGTGCATTTGGCTGGATAGGATCATTTAGAGCCTCCTCCTCCTCTTCCACAAGAAGCTTAGTAATGATGGGATTGAAAGGGACTGGTATCTTGGTTCTTGAATGCAAATGGATATCACTTACACTCACAACATATGCAGGGAATTGATTTGAATCAGCAGAATATGCAGGTTGTTGTGGTTTGTTATTAGGATTGGGTGTGGGCTGAGCTGGTAGCTAAGTTGGTTTAGGTGCATTAGAACTTGGATTAGCAAGTGGAGGTGTTATAGCAGGTTGTTGGCATTGAGAAGGTGGTTGCATGTAGTTGGTGTTCTGAGTAGGCCATTGTTGTCCTCCTCTCCATTGATTTGTTTGCTACCAATTTCCTAGAGGTGGTTTCCAGTGCCCTTGAAATTGTTGCCAATTCCCCTGAGGTTGTTGCCACTGAGGTGGAGAACTCTGATGGTTGGGCCAAGCATTTGGAGGGTAACTCTAAGGCTATGGTGGATATCCTCCATAATTGGGTGGATATAGGGGTTTCCATTGGTTACCAAATGAATAAGAGTTAAAATATGGTCCAACATAGGATAGTGGATTTGGTGGCATACCTTGTCTTCGAGCCTAAGGATTCCTTTGTGCAATATAGTAGACTTGGTCTTCTTCAATTTGAATTGGCTTGAACTCAGGTGGAATCTGCTTGCTTTCTAGGTTAGCTACCATCTTACATCTGCAGTGGGGACAATACTCTATCAACATCATCTCTTCCTCCTCTTGCTTCCTTTTGGCCTGAAGTGTGTCTAGCTGAGTAGCTACATTGTTGATAATTTTTTGCTTGAAGTCTTCCACCAAGTGAGTGTTCTCCATTCTTGAAACTCCATCAGTAGTTGACTTACCCATGGAAGATTGATAAGCTCTCCCTTTCTTTGAGGCTACCCTAGAGTGATTTTGGCATATTTTCTTGATATCCTCCCAAGGAACTTGGGAGATATCTCCTCCTGGCATGAGGTCCAAAGTATCGGTGCAACTGTCATTAATTCCTCTCAGGAAAATCAATTTTTGTGAGTCCTTATTAAGTGCATGGTGTGGATATTTTTGCAAGCAAAACAAAAACCTAGCAATGTAATCTTCCAAGATCTCATCTTCCTTTTGCTACATCCTAAAAATGTCACCTCCTCTCATATCCCTACCCCTGCAATATTCCTTGTACTTCTCAAGGAATTTTGTCTTCATATTTTCCCAAGTTTCTATAGTATCTCTGCCTAGGCTCATGAACCATCCTAGTGCAACCTCTTACAAAATGGTGGGGAATAACTTAAGCCTATGGGAATCAGTAGTATAATCATAACTTTTGCAGAGTATGTCAAACTCAAATAAAAAGGTATCAGGATCTTCTGTCACAAGCCCATAAAACTTGGGGAGTGCTGAGGTAAGAATGTTCTTGATGTTTTCAACTTCATTTTGATGAGCAATGGGGAAAGAAAAAGTTAGTTGATTTTGTTTGTTCCTATTTGCATCACCCATTCTTGCTTGATGTGGTCCTAAGACAAAGGGGTTCTCAAGCTGATTTTTATCTTTCGAGGAGACTTCAGAGCTGGTTAGGTCAGGATATGCGTATTCAAAGGGGTGTGGATCTTCTTCTTCTTCTGGAAGGTTTTGGTACTCAACTAGCTGGAATGGAAAAGGATTTTTAGGAAGGAATCTCCCATAAGCATCCCTTCTCCTTCCTCTATGCATATGGTATCACTCACTATCAGTCAGATCACACAAAGAATTGGTAAAGAATTAGGGGGGTCATTACTTCCTAAATGAGGATATGCTAAGGACAACTTTCAAAAAAACTACATCAAAAACTACCAATGACTCCAAAAACTTCCTAGCTTGACACCATCCCCTCCAAGGGCACCAAAAATGTTGGCCTCCTACAATGATCTCGTAACTAAACCTTTACAGCCTTGATTCAGAGACTAGACATCTAACCCGAATAGCCATTCAATCATCATGAAGGTCCATTTAACTTTTCAACCCAAGGATGTGAACTTGAAATGGGTCAGCACTATATGTGCACTAGAGGCTCAAGTAGTCATTGCATTCTACAGCTAAGAAACAGAATGTTGAAAGTAAATTGCTGAAAGGAAATAAAGCAAATGTTGAACATCAACCAACAACTATGCTTAAGTTGAAATGTAGAGCAAGAATAAAAATTTGTGCAACAAACAAGGACTACTCTGTCTGCTTTGGCTACATGAAGGTGCATTTAACTTTTCAACCGAGGGATGTGAACTTGAAATGGGTCAGCATAGTATGTGCACTAGGAACCCAAAGTAGCCATTTTCATTCTACAACTAAAGAACTCACAATAATGAAAGTAAATTTCTTACAAGGGAACACCATAAATTCCAATCATCAATCAACAAATACATAAAACTAAAATGCGTAGCAGGAATAAAAATATGAGCAACAAATAGGGCACTACTTTGTCTGATTTGGCTAGAGGAACAGTCACGGAATGAGATTCTAGTGGATGCAGGAAAAGTCAATGCCATAATTCAAACTAAGTATCAAACAACAAGTAATACTAAGATAATGCTAAACTAAGAGAATGGATTACTCACCAAGTGGGCCCCCTTGGATAAGTATCCTCTAAACTAACAAGAACTCAGATGCTTAAACTTAGAACTTTATTTTATTCACTGTAAATCATGCATACAAAGAGTAATGTATGTCTATATTATTGAAATTGGAGAATGAGAGTACAATTTCAAATCACGCAACCTCCTAAAGAAGGAGTGTCAAATCATTATTTATACTATAGCTAAATAAGGTAGTCAACTCAATGACTAGGAGGACGCCATTTAGGGAAAATAGGGGAAAGTGGAGCGACGATGGTTACACATGCACAAAATCTGGTCATACATGCAAGTCAAGTGCAAATCCAGCACAATAGTAATGCCCATGCATGCTCGATCATTAAGGTCCACTACAAGGTGGTTACATTTAGTTGCATGAAGAATCTTTGCTGCCAGCTGCCTTTGACTTGGAGCAACTTCTCAGTTTGACGTTATGGTGCATCCCTAGTTGGCGGTGTCTTCCATAACTTGGCGTATTAAGTTTGCAGGCTAAGGTTAGTACACATAATAACTGCATATCAATAACCACTCAAAGAAACATTCATTAATTGCATGCAAAATCAATATAGATGACCCACATATTATGCCAAATATCATTAAAGCTTGCAGAGATAGGGTAATGTCAAATGTCAATGGTTTAAGGGAAACATTAAGCCAATACCAATAATTAAGCATTAAATTCCATGACATCTATGAGCAAATAGACTATAGATTCTACCCAAAACTAGACCAAAAACTAGGCTCATGAAAGATCCCAAAGAATCTCATGTTGTAGTATTGAAGAGAATGTCTAGACACTTGAAGGACACTCCACATTAAGATTTATGGTATCCTAAGGATATTGACTTATCCTCAAGTGCATTTAAAAATGCAGGTTGGGTTGGATATGAAAATGATATGAAAAGTACAAGTGGTCATTCCTTCTTTCTTGTCCAAGTAGGTTGGTTTCATGGCTAAGTAAGAAGCACGATTCAATTTCATTTTCTACTATAGAAGTAGAATATACTGAAACAACATCATGTTGTTTAGAAGTGTCATGGATGAAGAAAACATTGAAAGATATCAGGGTTTTAGATGATGAACCTATTCCTATCATGTATGAAAATATAAGTGCAATCATTATTTCAAATAATTTTGCAATGCATTCAATAACTAAACATATTTCAATCTGGTATGACTTCTTGAGAGAGAGAGTTGTAGAGAATGATTCGGTCAAGTTAGAGTATGTTCCTACTAAGGATCAAGTTACAAATATTTTCATAAAATCTCTTTCAAAATATACTTTTGATTATCTCAAAGAGAATTTTGGGGTTATTTCCCTCCTTTCAACTAGATGCATAAGTATGTGCATCTATCCGGAAAGCATTTCAAGATATATTTTGTGGTCCTAGACTAATGCTAAAGAATACCTCTTAGGGGGAGTAAGTAGTAGTGGTTTTTGGTTGGTGCATTAGTTGTTTCATGTTTTTTTCCATTGAATCCTTTTCAAATGAACTGAGAACAAAAAATACAAAGTAGTGGAAAAATATTTAGCTACAATTGTTGTCTGTTATAGGTGGTTCCTTTGGGGGAGAGCAGGAATAGGTGTATAATGAAAAAGGATGAGTAAAATAAAATAAACTATGTGTTTTCCTTTACCATTGATTTCAAAGGGGGAGAAATTATTTGAAAAACCTTATGAAGAAAAGGAGAGAATAAATTCTTTTGTAAGGGGGGAGCAATGTGTTGATGAGAGTTGTATGTGTTGATTAGAGTTGTTGATTGTTGTTGTTGTTGTTGTTGATGGTTTTTCATATCAAGTTTTTCCATCAATGGAAAAGGGGGAGAATGCTAGAAGTTTAGAGATTATTGGAAACTTTTGTTTTCATTGATGTCAATAGATTTTTCTTGCATTCATGTCAACTTGTAAGGAAGCAAGTGTGTTCAAGTGTGTTTGTTGCATTGTATTGTCATTAGTATTATCACTGGTGTCAACCTCTAATGTAGAAATGATGAGCAAGTGATTATGGATATCAACCTCTTGTGATGTTGAGATGTTGAGAAGGTGTTGCAGATGTCGAGTTGGTGTTTGCGATGTTTGGTTTCCAAGTTATTTTGAGAAAATTTGAATAAAAGAGAGTTCAAAGTGACAGAATGGTGATCAATGTTTTTCTCTACATTTCTTCACAGCTGAAGATGTTCCCATTAAATATGGATGTGATAATATGAGGTGTTTAGAGGTGTGATATCTAGAGTTTTAGGTGCTAGATTATTATATAATTGAAGATTTCTTTGACAGTATGTCTGTCTGGTGAAACATGGTGTCTGGGAGAAATGAGATTCCTTCACATTTCTTTGCAGTGAAGTTTTTGGTGTTGCAGATTTAAGGACGTGCTTATAATATTTTTATATAACTTCCCTTGCAGTTTTAGATGCTGATATATTATGTGAGGTTTTCTAGTGTGTTGGATGTTTGTGCTAATATGTTTGGTTACACAAATTGAAGGTTTTCTTTTGTTTTAAGAGGTTGCAATAGGTGTGCAGTATATGAATTGATGCTTTTGGAATATTTTGAGATGTATGGACAGTGTGGAGTTTTGCTATGCAATCCATGAGATATTTGCAACCCTTGAGAAGTGTGTTTCATATCGATTGTTAGTGTTATTACATTTTTTGTTGACCTGGTGTGCGAGTGCTAATTGGGAAGGATAATTGTTGATTAAGGAAGTGTTGAGAAGCATGTTTATGTAGATTTAGGTTCTAGTTAAGTAGTGGTGTGGTTTGAGTTCACTTCTTTATACTTTTGGAAGTTTTTAGTGTTGAACTATTTGGTGTTACACAGTAGAAGTGTATACATTTCATTCAGGTCAACCTAATTGAGATTATTTTAGGTCATGGAGGGTATAACACAAGGTGAATTGTTTTGTAGAATGTGTGCAAAGTGTAAGTGATGAGAAAGATGTGAAAGTGATCAAAGTTGTTGATATGAATGCAATCCTTAATGATTATGACTTCTTAATGTAGTCAACAAAAGGTGTCTACATTTAAGTCTGGTTGATGAGTTGTTTGTGCTTCAGTGGAACTATACCTTCAACATATGAGAGATGCATTATTAGTAGTTCAAATTTGTAGTGATCCACCCCTTCTTTCTTCTTTCTTCTAGATAGTGAGTCCTTTGGTAGTGAGCCTTTCTTATCTTTGTGGGAAATGAGCCCCTAGTAGTGAGCCTTATTATATTCTATGTTACAATTCATATATTAGTGAGCTAATCCTCACTATTTTTTTCCCTTCTTGGGTTTTCCACATAAATCTAGTGTTCTTATATGTTTGATGTACTTGCATTATTATTTTACATGTTTACATTCTCTTAATGCATGTTACGGGTTTAATGGTGAATAAGTGTTTAAGAACTAATGTAAATATCAATGTTAATGAGGGTTTTTGATACTTTAAAAGTGGACAACTGATTCACCCCCTCTCTCAATTTTCATGTGAATCTAACACTTATAACAATTAAATGCATATTATATAATTAAATTAAGGAATTTAAACACACAAAAAAAATTGTAGTGAAGAAACAACACCAATTTTAACATGGTTCACCCAATTTGGGCTAGGTCCACCAACAATAAAGTATTTTATTATTTAATGTTCACCGAATTAATTACAAATTTAACTTGTAGTAACCATTACAACTTGTAGCAATGATTTCAACTGTTTACCACTACTCGTTCTACCCATACACTATGCTATGTGTGCTTAAAGAAACAACCTACATTTCCTACCACTTTCAATGTGCTAACCAACACAACCTGTAGCAATTCAAATGACCTATAACTTCCAACAACATCAAAACCAAACATCCATGCATTATTTTTCCTACTCATGTGTCATGTTACAACCATTTAACTTTGTGATTGTTAGAATTCCCAACATAGTAATAAAATTGTTTATATTTTTTTAATAGATTTTAGCTATTATAACTAAAATATGAATGGGAAGCTAAGAAAAAATTCCCTTTATTAAAATTTCTTATTTTTTGCTTCAGGGGAACTTCCCCTAAGCCCTCGGTTGGGGGAGCTACCTCTAGAAGCCCTCAAAGCCCCACCATGGGCTCCAACCTCAAGCCCCCACCGAGGGGATAATACCCTTGGTACCCCACAAGAGGGGTGTTTCCCCCTTGCATTCTCCCATTAAATAATTTGGGGGGAAGCACATTGAAAAATGTGGGGAAAATTAAAGCAAAAGTTTGATCGAACTCCACAATACAACAATCTCCCACTTGGAGATAGATTAGACTCCACCCCATATCATCTCCCACTTAGAGACTGATCATAACACTGATTCCCTTAAAACTCCCACTATAAATTAGCACCCTAGAACCTACTATTCAGAACTTATATTCAACATTGAAGGCCAACAAAAGTTGAAGAGGGGATCAACTTCTCCCTTGTCACTACCTTCATAAACATATCTGCTAGATTTTCATCTATATGTATCTTTTCTAGTTTTACATGTTTATCCTCCAACATTGACCAAATAAAATGAAACCTCAACTATATGTGTTTGGTTTTTGAATGCAAGGAAGAATTCTTTGCAAGATGTATAGCACTGTGACTACCTATAAACAAGTAACTTTCATTCTATTGTTTTCCCAATTCTTCCATGAAAAATTGCAGCCATATCATCTCCTTTCTTTCTTCTATTGTAGTGACATACTCTACCTCCATGGTGGATAAACCAACCACCTTTTGCAACCTTGAGATCCAACTCACTATTGTCCCACCTACAATTAAAATATAATCTATAGTACTCCACCTGGTATCAATATCCCTTGCCAAATCTGAGTTAATGTAGCCTTTTAAATTAGTATTAGAGCCCCCAAATAATATAACTTTATCAGATGTTCCTCTCAAATACTTGAGAATCCATTTTAATACATTTCAATGCTTTGTTCTAGGATTTCTCATATACTTGCTAGCAACTCCTATGACATGTACAATTTCTAGCCTTGTGAATACCATGGAATTCATTAAACTTCCTACAGCTAAAGAATATAGTACCTTGGACATTTTTTCCTCCTCTTATGTCTTTGGAAACATCTCCTTAGTTAATTTGAAATGACTAGGAAAAGGTGTGCTGAAAATTTTTGCATTCTCCATGTGAAATATCTGCAACACCTTTTCAACATAATCAGATTGAGATATAAACAATTTTTCGTTTTACCTATCTCTAATAATTCTCATACCAAGGATTTTTTTTTCTATCCCCAAAAAATTCATAGAAAAGCATTTTTCTAACTACTATTTTAACTCCCTTATGTGATCCATGTTAGACCCTACCACAAACATATAATAAATAGATAAACATAAAATAATGTAGCTATCATTATCCAACCTCTTAAAATAAGCATAATGGTTAGAACTACACTTGCTATAGCCTTGCTCAGCCATAAAACTATCAAATTTATTGTACAATTGCCAAGGTGCTTGCTTCAAGCCATATAAAAAAAAATTCAATCTACCTACTAACTTATCCTTACCTTTGACCTCAACTAATTTTGGTGGTTCCATATATATTTCCTCTTCCAAATTGAAATGGAGAAAATAAGTTTTCACATCTAGTTGTTCCAAATGCAAATCTTCGGTAGCCACAATACTTAAAACAATATGAATAGAAGTCTTTTTAACAACTAGAGAAAAGATTTCATAAAAATCAATGCCTTTTTTTGCAAATACTTTTAAAACTAACTTGGATTTAAATATTTTCTTACCTCCATATTCCTCTTTCAACTTATAAACCTATTTATTTAGTAAATCCTTTTTACTTGAAGGAAACTTGCATAATTCCCAAGATTGATTTTTCAACAAGGAGTCCATTTTTCTTCAATTCCATGCCCCCACTGAACCTTTGTATCCACCTAGATAGCTTCATCATACCCTTCTAGTTCACCAGTATTAGTCAATAAAATATAATAGAAAGAGGGAGAAAATATTTCGGGAGGTCTACTTATCCTTATTGATCGTCTAACATTCACTAGAGTTTATATTATTTATTTTTCCTATTGTTACAGAGCATGAGGAACTAGTGTACATCGTTGTCAGGAGTTTCATCGAGCACTAAATAATCCTTCTCTTTATTCTCATGATGTTACAATTGATCTTTGTATAGAACCTTCTCATTGAACACAACATCCCTACTTCTCACAATTTTCAAATTTTCAAATTTTTGAAGGCTATAACAAATTCATCAATGCCATATCCAATGAAGATATACCTTTTTTGATTTTACATACATATTGATTCAAATTTCATAATCTACATGTGCAAATGTTTCACAATCAATTTTTTTGAGAAAAGAATAACTCACCTTCTTACTCATCCATGCTTCCTCTGGAATACCACAACCCAAAAGATTAGAGGGACCCCTATTAATTAAATAAATATAATTTTTTATAGCCTCTACCCACAAGTTTAAAGGTAGCCCAACATACAATCTCATAGTCCTTGCATGCTCCATTATTGTCCTATTCATGAGCTCAACCACTCCATTTTCCTATGGAGTCCTTGGAACTATTTTTGCCTACGAATTCCACTATAGGAATAATAATCTTGAAAGTCTATTGCAATACTCACCACCATTATAAGAACTAAGACATTTTAATATTTTAACTGTCTCATTCTCAACCAAGACTTTCCAATTTTTAAATGTTTCAAGTACACCAAACTTCTACCTAAGGAAATAGATCCAAACCTTTCTACTTGTGTCATTTATAAATGTAACATAATTCTGAGAGCCACTAAGAGAAGATACTTGAGCTGGTCCCCATGCATCCTTATGCACAAGATCCAACTTCCCATCTTTCTTTTGCTTCCCATGCTTGGGAAAACTCTCTTTTATTTTACATACATACAACTTTCACAAAAATCAATATTAACACATTTCAAACCTAGTAAAACCTTCTTTGAATGAAGTACCTTCATACCTCTTTCACTCATATGCCCAAGTCTATTATGCCATAGTGTTGTTTCTGATCCTGTAGCAACTGTCTAATTTTCTACATATTGACCCACAACAACTATTCCTGAACTTGTTACAAAAAACTACAACAACTACTATCAAACCTACAACAACTGCTATAGCTTTTTTTTCTAATAACTTTTCTATTTGATTTTTTCTACAATGACTAAAGTAGAAGGAATAATATGATGTTTATAAAGATATAAGGTTCCTAGTTTTAAACCTTTTTCTCTACTACTATGGCCCATTTTGTAACCTTCAAATTTTTATCACTAAAAGTAACAACATAATCTTCATCATCTAGTTGCCCTGGTAATTTTAAACTTCTAGTTACCCTTGGAATCTTCCTTACCTCTTGTAGAAACCAATGATTCCCATTCTACAACTTAATCTTTATTCTTCCCTTTCCAACAATTTGACAGGGTTTGTTAGCTCCCAAATAAACTAGCCCAAAATCCCCTTGGAAACAATCAAGAAAATAACTTCTATGGATTGAGTAGCATGAAATAAAGCTCCTAAATATAACACCCAAGAATCATCCACATTATCAAGGGAAAGAATCAAAGAATTATCTTTATATTTTTTACTTACCACACTTTCCTCCTTATTGACTTCTTGTTTGTCTTCATCTTTATTTTTTTTAGATCAACAATCCTTCTTGAGATGACCCAGTTTCCCACAATTCTAGAAATCATTTTTTCCTCTAGATTGAGACCTTTTGTATTTTGATTTTCCTCGTGACTTCCCAAGAGATCCAAAATTCTTCGCTCTCTCCTTTGATTTTCCCCTATTTTCTGCATTCAAAACACTGCGTAATGTGGATGTTCCACTTGAGCTTTTCTTATGAATTTCCTTTCTTAAAATAACACCAACAACATCATAAAATTTTAGTGTATTCAAACCAAAAACAAAGTTACTAATTACCATTACCAAGCTATTCTAGATTTTAGGAAAAAAACATAATATAAAGAGAGCCCTAACTTCTTCATCAAAATTTACATTAATGGAAGTCACTTGACTGGTTACTATGTTAAAATCATTTTTAAAATGATTAGTACTTGATCCACCTACTATTTTCATATTGAACAAATGCTTCATAAGAAATACCTTATTCAATGTTGAAGGGTTTTCATATAATTTTGCAAAGGTCTACATCAACTCATTCATTGTCTTCACTTTTAAAATATTAAATTCCACTGATTATGCCAGGCATAATTGAATACTACCAAGTTCCTTTTTTTCCATAATAAATCAATCCTCATCAAACATTGTTCTTGGTTTCTTGGCTTTCCCATCCAATGATTGCCATAAATCCTTCTAATAAAGATAATCATCCATCTACATCTTCCATAACTAATAATTCTACCCATTGAATTTGTTTACCTTCAATTTACCCTCATCTACCATTACTACCACTCAACCTGAGACTTTCCTATAGAGGATAATTGAACACAACCAAGCTCTGACACCACTTGTTAGGAATTACAAGAAGAATTATACCAATTTAAAGAAAATAATAGAATTAAATAGAGGAATTTAAACATAGAAATAAATTGTAGTGAAGAAACAATACCTATTTTAATGTGGTTCACCCAATTTGGGATATGTACACCAATACCGGTCTTTTATTATTAAATGTTTAGAAAACGAATTACAAATTTAACCTATAGTAATTGTTTCAATGATTTCAACCATTTACTACCATCTTTTACCCACACATTGTACTACATGTTCTTGAAGCAATGAATTGCATTTCATGTCACTACCCATGTGCTAACCCAGGCGACATATAGTAATTCATATGCTTTGTAACTTCCAACAACATCAAAACTAGACATCCACACACTTGTTTTTTTCCTTGTGTGTCATGTTGCAAATGTCCTACTTCATGACTATTAGAATTCCCAACACAATAAAAAAATTTTAATATATTTTCAGGAATATTTTAAATGTTATGACTAAATATGAATATGTTCTTCTCTTGTTTTTTATTTTCTTATAAGGTCATCTACATAATCTTAAACAATATCCTAGAGCATTTCATGAAACATCACATTCATAGCCCTTTGATAGGTAGCTCCAACATTTTTTAGGACAAAAGATACCCTAAGGCACTATGAATGTAATTTTGTGTTGATCCTTAGGAGCTATATGAATTTGACTGTATCCAAAAAATCCATCCATGAGTTACAACATGTAATGTCATACTACAAGATTGAAAATAATATCAATGTTGGGAAGAGAAATCATTTTTGGGACATGCCTTATTTAGAGAATAAATGAAATTTATACAACAAATATTTGTTTTGAATTCTTACTCACATGAAATACATTGGAGACCTACTCAATATAATCACTTCAATGAATGAATCCAACATTTAATGCCTTACGTAGTTCTTCTTTGACTAAAAGGGAATTTTAGGATTCATTTTATGTATTTTTTTCTTTACTAGCTTAGCATCAAGATGAACTATCAAGTGATGAAGCACAATAGAAGGTTCAAAATGATTCATTTTCATCTAAGGTATTAATAAGGAAACTATAGATGTGGTTCTTTGATTATCTATTATTCCCAATTCTATTTTTATTTTCTTTACAATCAAACTTCAAGAACCCTCTTGTTGATATTCTAGGAGAAAGTCAAGTTACTCATATAATGATGCCTCATAGAGATTTTCACTAGGGTACTTTGATTTCTTTTTTTCCCTTTTATTTTATTTTTAACCTTTTATAACTAATGAGCTCTTCCTAATCTCTGAAATAGGCACAATCATCAAGATCACTCTCAAAAATTTTGGTGATCTCCCTTAGCAATACCTTGAAAATCTCCCAAGAACTCAACAATTGCTTCATTATTTTTAAATATTTCTAAAGATAAAGAGTTTAGTTGGTCCTAATTAATTAATTCAAGGTATTAGAGTTTTAGCTCAATGGTGCAAATGGAATATTTATGGAAAAGGATTGTAATATAAATATCATCAGAACATGTATTGATGGACCATTTATTGGTATTTCTATTATAGTCAAAATCTTCCTCCACACTCTCGGATACTACATGAGGTGCTTTATTATCCAAACTAACTGGTGTGTATCCTAGCACATAGTGATATATATTACACTCTACCTAAACTAGCTCATAGATTCATTTCTCATGAAGCCAAAGACCTACACCCTTATGTATAGGAGTGAATTTTCACCCCATGTGTAAATTCCCCTTTTTCATACCCTCACCTTATAAAATAAAACCCAAAGGTGAAATTACACATCACCCATCTGAGATGCATCAAATTTATGCATGTTTTGTGTGTTAGTGGAATAATTTTCATTAGGGATGCGATTGTGGTGTGTGGATGTCTGTGCAGTGTGTTGTTGTCCCTAATAGATTCTTGCTTTTGGATTCCACAGATATGTTACACTCCTCATTGAGGTTGAATTATAACACCTCTATGTGACCAACCAACCTGAAACAACTCCTTTTGGCCTTTATAGGCATTCATTTCACACTAACTTCATCCCTTTAGCACTTCTGGATCTTCAAAATTCTCTTGAGCATTCTATTCACAATTCTAGTAGCTTTCACAACTCCATTGAGCATCATAGAATCTTGTTGCTCCATCAACTTCACTTTTTTATGTGTAGTGCTACCATAGAATTTGCGGGCTTGGAGTCTTGCGAGACCTCCCTTCATCAACGTTGCACGACTATAGTGAGTTTTCCAAGTTCGTTGCTTGCATTCTTGCTTCATTGGCCTTGAGATTCTTTAGGTGGAGGTGGTAACATTTCACTTTTCCTTTTGTGGTTTGATAGAGTAGCATAGCATTCTTTTGTAGTGTTCAACAATCTCTATTTCTCTTCTATTTCCTTTATCGTACTTTCTTCTTCATGGCTTTTTTGGTTGCCTATGGAGGTGGAAACACCAAAGTGGGGGTTTGACTAAGGAAAACCCCTATACAACCTGAACAATTTTCCCCTCTTTCTTCTATGTAGGTGAATGTGCACATGGAGCCTGATGGCAAAATGGAGATTTAGTGAGTTGGTATTTACAAGTTCCCTTATTTTTATCTACTTAATTTATCATTTACACACTTGCTTTTCGTACTTTATCATTTTTTTAATTTCATTAAGATTAGTTAGCTAGGCTGTTAGTATGCTTCTGGTACTTTTCTTGTTGCATTTCACATCTTCTAGCTGTATGGATGCCAGTGTGCCAAAGAGATGCCAACGTGCCACACTGTCGTCCTAGACCCACACTGCCATCCTTGGATGAAGAGTTGTCTGAGGTGCAGTTTGGAATCCAGAAACTAGCTCTTCTAGCCCCAATTGGATTTTTGGGTGAATAGAGTGACAAAAGCACTTGAGAAATCTCTTCATTCTTGATCCTCATTCCAAAATACCCATTAGAGTGAGGTAAGTTACGACAGCCCTCTGTTCTTGGCTCTTCATGACCTGGAGCCTTGGTATGGTTGGTCACTCTCTCTTACATTTTTAGTGAACCCAACATGAACAACGTCTATCCATTTGTTTGTGTTCATATTTTTCCTTCACGCCTGGTGACTATTGTAAATATGAGTGTTGTGAAAGTTTATGAGCATCACAACCTAGTCCATGACTTCTGGGTACATTGTTAGGAGAAGTGTGCGACACCTACAGATGGATAAGATGAAGGTCACTTCTAGTTTCACCTCCAACTTTTCCTCTATTCTAACTATTGACTTTATGATGTGGTTTCCTACAAGCTTTACTAACAAGATGGGTTTCGTAGATGAGACCACCTATGTTCCTACTCCTCTAGCATCTCTTATGGCTTCGTCCGTAGAAGAGGATGATGTTGTACATATCCCTATGGAAAGCCTTTCGACATTGGATAATAGACTCTTAGACCTTTAGAATCATCTAGGGAGATGACCAAACATGGAGAGAGCCACTAGGCTTACTAGTGAGGTGAGTCATCTACTAGGAAAGGATCAAACAGGCATAGAGTTCTTACGTGGCCTTGCTGATCTAACTGAAGCTTATATCTCTTTGTAGAAGTCTAGATTGGGTACTACCCATAGGGGAAGTGCTCGATTCCTATGAAATAAAAATAGGAATTTTAATGCCTACCACGTCTGTATGCATGGTTGAAATATGCCCCATCATTAGTGTCTCATTTATTTATCGAAGCCCTAACACTATTAAGGCAAGTAGAATACCCCTTGGTTTTAGCTTCACCCCTCCTACTTCCCTTGGTGGTGGAGGCTCTGGTGGAATGAGTGGTAGTGGATTTGGTAGCAGAGGTGGAATTGGTAGAGGTGGCTTTGGTGGAGGCCCTATTCGAGGTGGTGGCTCCGACAGTAGTCACGGTGGTGGCTCTTAAGGTGGTTTTGGGGGTGGTTCTAGTAGTGGTGGTTTTGGTGGTTCCACTGGGATTTTGTCATCCTCTGACCCTATTTTGAATGCCCTTCTTCAGAACATGGGTCAGATGTAAAACCAATTGGCAAGCCTTTCCCAGGCTTTCACCCAACCTATCTTTCAACCTTTCTTCTGACAACCCATTTTCAGTAGCAATCTCGAGTACTCCCCTCCCACAAGGAATGGAGATCCCTAAGTTCAAGAAGTATGATGGAAAAGGAGATTTACAAACACATGTTTCAACCTTCAATTCCATGTGCACAAATTTCTTTCATTACGATGCTTTGATGGAAAAAATATTTCCTCGATCTCTCAAGGATACAACACTTGAGTGGTATTGTTCCTTGCGAGATAATTCTATATTCTTGTTTGATCAACTTGTGAATTAGTTTCTATGACAGTTCCAAGCTAACATTATTCCAAAGATAATCTTCTCAGATCTCATTCGATGTAAGAAAGGGGATAACAAGTAGATAATTGATTTCATAGAATAATACCAAGAACTCTTTTTATAGATCTCATACCCACTGCCTAACTCTGATGTGCAAAAGGTATTCATAGGTAACCTATAGAGAGCCTGGTAGGAGAAGTTTTCCTTAATGAAGTACCCTTCCTTTGCACATCTATGTACCGCATTGTGAGAATATCAACAAATGGTACTTCATTTTAGGGGATTCTCCTCGTGCTCCTATTCACAAGGAAAGTCTATTGTATGCATCTCAGGAAAAGGTAAATATGTTGCAAATGTAGTCACCGTGACAAACGATAATGGCCTCAAATGCAATTGGAAGTTTACAAAGTTAGCCAAATCTTACTCTTCCATCTTGTAAAATTTGTTGAAGGATAAGATCATATATTTAGAGAACCCCCGACCTCTCAAGGAACCTTATCCTGATTGGTATGATGCAAATGCTTTCTGTCATTACCATCAAGTTAACAGGCATGATACCAAGTGTTGTATGCACCTGCATCATGAGATACATGATAACATCAGTGATGGTACCATTCATCTTGATGGGATGAAACAAAATGAAAATAAATCAGTGGCGAAGGCCAATAGTGAGTTGCAAATCTACATGGACCCATTTCCATCTCACTCTACTAACTTGATTATTGAACCCTTTGATCCTTCTACTCAGCCCTCGACATATCTTAATATGGTCATAGTCACTCCCTCCTCACAACATGTGAATGGCTCACTAGATGTGACATTCACCTCATAGGATTTTTCCTTGAATAACAAGCCCTCTCTTGTCTACATTCCCACTCAACTCAATGGAAACATTATGAAAGGGGTCCTACTTAACCCCATGAGTTGAGTGAATATTATTATAGAAAAGACATTGTGGTTAAATTCATTACAAAGGGAGGAATACAAAGGAACGAAGTCTTCCATTCGTATACATGATGGTGTCTCTCTTAAATTGTATGGATCAATAACTCTTTCCATCCTAGTTAGAACTAGGGTTGTGGATACAACCTTTGACATTAGTTTGGAATATGATTTATTAAGTGTGAAGTTAGGCATCTCGTGGCTAGCTGCCATGAACAAGATTGCTTCCATTATTCATAAGTGTTTAAAGTTCTCCCACAAAGGTGTTGTGCATGTTATGCATGGCATTCGATATCAATCATTGGTATCCCATGGGGATTATTCATTGGATCATTTTTGGCCCACCCTAGTTAGTTTGCTTCCCCCTAGAATGGACCTACTTTACTAAAGCTAGGTAAAGTATAAAACTAGGGGCAAGGGACAACCGAAGGTGACTCCTTTGGTAGTGTAGCACCAAGCTGCCTCCTCTTCTTGAAAGGGAAAGGAGAGGTCTTCCTATCCTCAGGGTGCCTCTTCTACTCCCCTTTTCGAAGAAGAGTTTTGGATGTCTACTCATGGATTCCACATAAGAAGTTTTATGGTTCCTACTTAGTGTAAAGCCAAGATTAGGATATTGGACCTTCATACTGTGCCTCCTAGACCTTGGCCCTACCTTTATGGTAGAAGGAAGGGTTCCCACGGGGAATCCTCTATGTCTCATCCACCACAGCCTCCTACAACTCCTCCTCCTAAAGCAGTGAATGGGAAGAGGCCCACCACCGAGGCATTAGAGTTGACTCCCCATGCTATCGCTTCAATCTCTTCCCAGTTTCTACCTCTTGATCCCATCTAGGAGTCCCTCCCTTTTCCAAATACAACCATTATGGAAATTCCTATGGCTAAGCAGGAGCCTTCTGTCCCTTCTCAACTTCCGTCTCTAGCTCCCAAAGTTGCAAAAACTTACTTGTGCGTGAGCACAAGGGTCAGTGAAACGATTTGGCAGTTGAGCAGGCCGTTTTGTAGAGGAAGGAAGGGGAGTTGTCTATCCCTGTTTCCGGGCCTCCTATTGTTGTCTCCTCCTCTCCTATCCCCTCTACCTCCATTTAATTAAATTCAATTATGCTTCCGGCTCCTACTATAAGTGTAGACATCCCTGACCCTAAAAGGGTGTAGGTGTTTATTGCTCCTTCTATTGAGCCACCTCTCTTGATGTCCCTTCCAGAAATCCCACCATTCTTGAAGCTCGTGGATATTATGAACACCTCGATGGTGTCTGTGTGGTTCTCTCCTCCTCCTCTGCACCTCTTGCCTCGTTCATTGGGAGTTCACATCCTTCAATAAAGTAGAAGGTGGAGGTTGTCCCTTCCAACAATGGGGTTTGAAAGAGGATTCCACCCCTTCAAAGGATTGTTATGTGTTAGCATGCATCATCCTTGTGATGGAAGAAGCTCTGATGTACCTTGAGTTCGTCACTGCTCTAGAGTCATTTGGTGAGCCTAGGAATGAATATCGAGCGCTAGCTCTCTCGCCCATTGAGGTAACACATGACACTCCTATGAAGTGCATGTTTAACTCTTTAGATGAGGTCTTGACCTTGTAAACGATCTTCATGAAGTCACTGACCTTTACTCCACAAGAATTGAGTGGAGACCTCAAAGTTTCTCCTTCCTTGGCCCTTGATGCGGGAGGGTTGGAGGGCTCCCCCCTTAATATTCCACCACTACAAGCTCATCCGCCTTCCCCATACAATTATCTAGATTGGGAACCATATGGCCTCTTGGTTGATGACTGTTATGGGGGTGCCTCTTCTTTACCTTTAGATTATGTATGTGTTTGTTGTGATGTGTCCCCTCACGATTACATTATATGTTCCTGGATGACCCTTGTCACTATTGTAGGTGCTTGGATACAAGAGTGGTTATGTGTCGTAAAAATTCCTCTATTTGTTCCATCATTCTTCCTCTGTTATGTGTATTGGTTTTCTACAAATTGGGGATGATGCAAACTATTGGGGGAATTTAGGCTTCCCTTCCATGTTGACCTATGTTTTTATTTTTACTTTTTCTTCTCGTGCATTCTTCATATGGTCTGATATAGTAAGGGGTTATGATAGTTCATCTATATACTATTACTATACTTATATATATATTTATGAGCAACTTTGACCCTGAAATAGTAGATTTCCCTTGTGCCCTCTATTTATGATGTTATTGTTTCTTTTAGGGTTTTGTCATCTTTCTCTCTTATTTTCCTGAGTTGTCCCTCGTGTGTGATGACATCACTTTTATAGTACTTTTATTTTTAGAAAATGCATTTGTTTCTAATGAATCTTTTCTCAGAAAGCTTTGTAAGCTTTTTCAAAAATTGCATTCTCAACCTGAACCCCTAGCAAAGTGTGTTTCCTTCATCATGGGTTCACAAAGAAAGAACTTGAGAACTTTCCTTCGAGGTGGGAACAACTTTTCTTGCAAGATAATCCTTCACCTTCCCCTCATGAGTGGGCATTTTCTTCATTTCAAATTCCTTGATGAAGTGAACATATTTCAAAAGGATTCCTTGATAATTGAATCGATTTGCAAAAAAAAAATTTACACTTTCAAATAGTGTGTCCCTTGGGTGGACCCATTTTCTTTCGAAGGGTTCCTGAGGGACCCCTTTGAAATATTTTCCTTCAATTTTTTTACTGTCTGTGTGACTTTCTGCTTGTCTACCTAAGTGCTGCTTTTTGAGTTTTGACATGTTTTATCTACATATTAACATGTTGCTTTGAAGGTGCACCTATGAAGCCACTTTTCAATCTGACTTTGCAGAGTCCCCTTATGTTAGGCTTCCTTCATGAGAGAGTACTTGGGGGAATGCCTTCTTTGTAGGTCTAGGGGCCTATGAAGCGCTTGCATACTACGAGATTTATCCATCGTTGGAATGTGAGCCTTTGGTATACTTTATGCAACTTTGTAGTTTTGTTGAGCTACGAAGTCCTTTTTTTTGAACCTCCTCAGGAGAAAGTACCTTTAGAGTCCTTTTCCTACCCTATGCTTATGAGCTCGCCAGATCATAGTATGCTTCCTTGATGTTTCATGTATACATTTCTAACTATTTGATCTACTTTACCCAACACTCATCGATACTCATGCTCACTAAAGTGGGGGTAGAATGTATAGGAGTGAATTTTCACCCCTTGTGTAAATTCCCCTTTTGCATACCCTCACCTTGGAAAATCAAACCCAAAGGAAAAATTCCACATCACCCATCCAAGATGCATCCACTTGGTGCATTTTTTGTCTGTCGGTGGGGGAATTTTTTTTATGGACATGAGTGTGGTGCGTGGATGTCTACACAGTGCATTTTCATCCCTGAAGGATTCCTACGTATGGAGTATGCAAGGATGTTACACTCCTCATTGGGGTCGAATTGTAACACCATGACCAACCGACTCGAAATAGATCCTTTTAGCCTTTAAAGGAATTCATTTCACACTCACTTCATCCCTTTAGCACTTCTAGATATTCAACATTCTATTGAGCATTCTATTCACAATTCTAGTAGCTTTCACAACTCCTTTGAGCATTGCAACATCTTGTTGCTCCTTCAAATTCACTTTTGTAAATGTGGTGCTACCATAGAGGTTGTGAGCTTGGAGTCTTACGAGACCTCCCTTCATCATTGATGCAGCTATGGTGACTTTTCCAATTTCATTGCTTGCATTCTCCCTTCATTGGACTTGAGAGTCTTTGGGTGGAGGTGGTAATGCTTCACTTTTTCTTTTTTGGTTTGATAGAGTAGCATAGCATTCTTTTGTACTGTTCAAAAATTTATATTTCTCTTCTATTTCCTTTATCATACTTTCTTTTTCATGGTTTTTCTGGCTATCTGTGGAGGTGGAAACACCAAAGAGAGGGTTTGATTGAGGCAAACCCCTATACAACCCCAACAATTTTCCCCTCTTTCTTGTGTGTAGGTGAACTTGCACGTGGAGCTCACTGGCGAACTAGAGCTTTAGTGAGTTGGTCTTTACCATACTTGTTTTCACCTACTTACTTTATCATATATGCACTTGCTTTTTGTACTTTATCATTCTATTCATTTCGTTAAGATTAGGTAGCTAGGCTGTTAGTAGGATTTTGGTGCTTTTCTTGCTACATTTCACATCTTTTGGTTGTACGAACGTCAGGGTGCTAGACAAACACCAACATTTTGCGTTATCATCCAGACTCGTGCCGCCATCCTCAAACAAAGAGCTATCTGAGGTGCAATTTGGACTCCCCAAACTGGCTCATCTAGCCCCAATTGGTTTTTTGGGTCTGGAGAGTGATAAAAGAACTTGAGAGAGCTCTTCATTCCCAATCCCCATTCCAAAATACCCATTAGAGTGAGGTAAGTTAGGGAAGCCCTCCACTCTTAGCTCTCTATGACCTAGAGCCTTGGTTTGGTTGGTCCCCCTCTCTTACACCTTATAATTCATTTTTTCACCTATATGTGGAAAAATAGGGTAATCATGATTCAATTATTTAAATATAGCTTTATTTTCATCCAACTCATCTATATATAGTCAGTATTCTACAAGATCTTTAATTTTCTCATTAGCCAAGGATGCTTTTGATATGAAAGGTGTGGGTCCCAACTATTGAATTCTTGGTTTCTCTTGAGAAGATTGATGTTGTGGATGTCCAAATGATCATGGAGAGAGAGATAGTTTACCAACATGAAAATAATTATGTAACTCATATTCTCTACATCTTGTGTTGATGATATTGATCTTAGTGGATTTAGTATTTTGGGATGAGGAAGATGTGAAAGATAGGGAATTGGGAGTGGCATATGATGATGAATCCATAAATTTTTATGTTTGGAAATATTTGTACTAGGATAATCATGAGCATTATAATAGTAAGCACCCATTATTTAATAATTTTCAAAGGGTTTTGGATCAACATAAATTGTAATTTCTACACCATTATGTAGAATTTTTTGATGTTGATGATAGGTGGAAACAATGTGTTTCATGGAATGAATCCATGAGTTACCAAGGAGAATATTGTAAGGAAGTTTAAGATTGACAACAGGGTATGTGTAGGATCATCATAGAAAAAACAGGCCCTCAAGTGGCAAAAAATTTAGAAAAATTAGAGTTAGGAAAATTGATGTAAAAATTTGAATAAGTTACCGATATTATTTAAAAAATATGTAAGAATAGAATTTGTAGCAAATTTTATGTAGTTTCTAAACTACTAGGTTTATTTAAAAAAAAATTATTTGGTGAAAATTGGAAATTTCAATGCAGTAGTACTTAAATTCCAGGGAAAAAATAAGAAGTAGGTGTCTGTCTGACCTCCCTAACCACAATAAAATGATAATTTTTTTTAATATTCTAGATATAAGTAGAGGACTCATGTCTCGATGTGATGCATATTTTTTTGTAATTTTTTTCCAAGTAAATAATTAATTATGATTTTTTTATTACAAATTTTAAAAAAAATAAAAACTCATATGTCTGACCACCTTAACTTGGTCAAAACTTCATGATTTTTTATTTTTTTTTAATCCTATAGTATGCAAAGCATAGAATGTGACACACGTTCTGGATTCAAAAAATGTGATACTGTTTCAAAACTATAGATATTTTTCAATCAGCCTATCAATCAAGACTTTAGTCATAATTCAAATAGAAAATGAATAATAATTATTTATTAAATTCAAAGTAAAGCATAATTTATATTAGTGGAAATATGAGAATCTCCTTTAAAAACCCTTTTTGTTTCATCAATTTTGGGTTAAAAAATATTTGTCAGCCACATACCCTACACATACCCATCATATCACCACTTTTTGCCCCATCACGATCCTAAACATACCCAACATGATAAATTTATTTTGTCGCATAGTTCCCACTTGAATTCGAAGACATGTGGTTTATTATGACTATATTTCTACATTATGACAAGCCTTGATTGTAATAATATGTGGTTCTAAGTTAGCTATAGAGTATGGTCACAATTATTTAATCAATTTTAGTCTACACAAATTTAATCTACACCCGTTATCGAATAGGAATCCCTTGATTTCATGTTTAGAAATAAGGAACTCAATATGGAGAGATTTTATGTGCTACAGGTCAATGGGTGGAATAACAATTTGGCTAAATAAAATTTGCTATGTAGATGAAAAGTGACAAATAATGTCTTGAAAGTGAGCATGATCAATATTGTTAGAAACACGAGATTCTTATAAAGCCCGATTCAATATTTTTCTATGCATTTAGGAGAAGTTGAAAGAAAATCTAGGATATATATTTGTACAATAGTTTTTCCAAGGGGATCTAAAATATTGTATTGATATTTATCTTTACACATAGATAATGAATATGAAGGGGTTCCTTGTACAATAACATTTCCACATCTTGTAGTGACAACAAAATCAGATGATTTAATATTAATGGTAGAAATTTGATTATTATTGGGTTCAATATGGATTTCAATATTATCATGTGCATAAGGCATCATGTTATATATATTTTATTTGATTATACTGGTCTTGGCCTTGTTTAAGTGTACAAAATACTTAGATTGACTATGAATAGGAAAATGATTTTGATATATTCCCAATTGCTTATTTGGTGAATTGGATGAATTAGATACAATTTCAATATCTCCTTGATCTATAAGCTCTTGGATATATTATTTAATCTTTATGAACTTTCCTATAGAATGACCCTTTATACAGTGGTACTCGCAATACTCACTATCTTTGTAACATAGTTTTAAAAAAAAATTTATTAGAAGGTCTGGTAGCATGAAATGCTACCATGTGAGATTCTACTAGTTTTTGAAACCTAACCTCCATTTATTTTCCAAAGGAGGTGTACTTGTATGTAGGTGTGTAAGTTTTCTTTAGTTATCTAGGTGGAATAGTAACATTGGTAGGTTGATAAAAAAATTAAACAAGTGTTTATTTAGAAGATGACTGTATTGTTTGCACATGTTTGGAATTAGTAACCCCATCACTAAATGCATTCTTATTTTTGGACCATAATATTGGTTTTTCATTAGATTGATTGTAGTCTTTGGTAAAGATTTTCACTAGGCCTTTTATGATAAGGTCACTTTCAATGACGACTCCTTTTTCTATGATCTCGTCAAATGTGCAAGCACAATGAAATTGAATATGAAAGTCCATTTCTTGGATGAGATTTTTGACAAGATTTGAAAAATTTCTTAATTAGAGATAGGCCAAGGAAACCTACTTGCTAGATTTTACCATTGTTGTAATAATTAGTAGAGATTTCACCAATATATTACATAGAATTATATAATTCTACCATTAAATTTCATCTTCTTCATTATTAAATAAATGTGCTACAAATTTATTAGATAAATTAGTAAATGATGTAACAAATCTTGAAGTTAGTTGCAAAAACCATTATAGTGCTTGACTTCCTAAGATTCAAGGTAAGATTATTAAATAGTATTCATCACTATAGGAGACCCCTTGAAAAGCCATAAATAATTCTATAACATGATATCAAGGGTACCCTTTTCTTTTATATTTATGAAATTTCAGCATCTCAAACTAGGAGGCACATTTTTCATTGTTATACTATGATCAAAAGGATAGGGACATAGATCTTCAAATTTAAAATGTTTTAATTTATTTAAAGTCCCACTTTGTAAGATTTAAATTTATATCTCATATCCTATCACATTTGATCAAAATAAATTGGCCCAATAGGTGAATTTGTAGGTATGTAATTTTTTCATTCAAAAGATGGTGATTGTTGTAATGTAGAATGAAATGGATTTATTGGTGAAGATGTTAGTTGATGAGTGGTTCGATATGATGCTAAGAGTGGTATTGTGAATTATTAAAAAGAAGAATAATAATATTTCATAGGTGGAGATTTATCTAAATGATGATACATAAATGGAGGAAGTGAAAAATTTGTTAGAATTGTTGGGAAAGTGATAATAATGAAGGTGAATAAACTAGATTCGACATATATGGGAATGATTATTGAGGTGGGTGTGAAAGAAAAGAACCATTTTTTATTAGATTAAAGACAAGAAGATCATGTACCCATTACAAACCAGTCATAGAGGCCCAACATTGGGGCTCATGAGAAGTGAGACACCCAAAAAGAAAAAGAGAAACAACAACTAAGAGACTAGAAAGAACAACAAACACAAAGCACATGAAAAATATGGTAGGGAACCAAACTGGCTACTGGTCTCCCAAAAGCTAAAGGTCACTAATGGCATTCCACTCATTAGCCAAGATTTGGATTTTCTCATAAAAAAGAACCATTTTGTTTAGACATGAGATATGGAATAATTATGGGGGATGAATTTTTAAAATATTAATTTTGATAATGCGAGTCTTGGAGTGAAACTAAACTCTCTTGGCCAAGATGATGCATCTTTTGATGATGCTAATCTACATTGGAAAATGCGGCATATTCATAAGGAGGAGGAGGTTGAGGAACACCACCACTCACTTATGACCAATGCAACAAATACTAAGCTCATGAGTAGTACACCATAGAAAAATGGACCCTTGTCATCTTCATATTCTTTTAGGCCTTGATTCATAATGTTTGGTCTATTTTGCTCTGATTTTATGATGTAGCATGGCTTGAACATACATATTTAGGTACTAAAATTTAAATAATGACGTCTTGTGAAGGTGTTGTGAAGTGTTGTAAGACATTTCTACACTCTTCTAGAATTTATTAATTACAATCACCTAAAAATCACCTTTTAATCACTAATCAAGTCTTATTTTGAAGTGTTGTAAATTCTTGTAACAATATTTCACGCTTTTCTAGGCACAACTTCACTATTTATCCCTTTCTTATGCTTTATTTGAGCCTTCTATGCCCTTATAAGATTTAATTAAGTGCATTTTTGAATGTAATCCCAACAAACAACATTAAATAAAAGATAATTCCCAACACCCATTTTCAGGTCCTAGGTGGGACCCATTCGCCATGAGTGGTGAATGAGTCCCCCTTGGCTCCAGATTCAAATTTTTTAAAATTTCGTTTCAGGTTTTTATTGAAGAACACTTGATGTCAGCTTGTAATGAGGTATGAATGGGTTACTAAGGCACAACATGAAGTATAAATAAGTTTTTTTCACCTCATTTTAAAGCCTCCAACATTCACACATCATATTGAAGCAATCTCAAGCATTCAAGCATCTTACAACATCTTATCAAGCATTATTCAAGTACTTCGGAGCATCCATTGACATTACTTCAAATTATCATCTTCAAGGGTTTGGTAAGTTGATAACACTTACAATGTTGTTAGTTTATCATTCTCTTTCATTTCATTTTTTCATCAAGGGTTTGATTACCAAAGTGGGGTTTGACCAAGGAAAACCCCTATTTGCTAACCCCCAACCATTTTTCCCCTCTTGGATGTGTGTTTGTAGACCTTTGTGTGCAGATTTTACAAGCATTTAGCTGATTGAAGATTAGTCAACAAGTTAGTAGAGGTGCTTCAAGTCAAATCAACTCTATTTCAAGCTTGGAGAAGGTTTTATGTATGTTTCCTGTAGAATTGACTTTGACAACGTGACAACCAGACATTTCCAGATTTGGTGTTGCAGAGTTGTCTCTTGATTTCTTAGAATTTTGGGAGAGGACTGACTCGCCATCAATGGTAAATGAGTCCCACCTTAAGATTGAAATCTAAATTTTGTCAGATTTCGGATCCTAATAGTCAGAAACCTGTTTCTGACACTTTTTCACCAGTAGCAGGACCAATTTTCCACCATGGGCGAATGAGTCCCACTGTTGATTTTCAGTAACTTCAGATAGCATTCAAAAATTTTTAGATTCCTCAAATCTTGTCTAGTTGCACTCTGATCCATCCCATTTCTTTTTGTTTTGCATTATTTCATCTTTTAGTTCATTGTTTGCATATCGTGCAATGTATTTTCTAGCATAGTTTAAATCTTAGTATTTCATTCATAATCATTCATATAAATCACTTAATTGCATTTAGTTTACTTCATTTAGCTTAGAAAAAATATCACATAGCATAATTTTAATTAACCCTTAGCATTTTTTCCCCTATCTCTCTCCTTTTAGGTGAAAAACCCTAGAAGAGCTATAGAAGTCCATAGGAACCAAAAAATCTATGGTTCATTTTGGTGAACCTGCATTTTGAACACTTTGCATTTCTAATTTCATTTGCATATTGCATCCTAGATTACATTTGCATTAACATTCAATTAGCACATTGTTTTGTTCTTGCATTCTAGGACTTCTCATATTGCATTAGTGAAAGTTTTGTTTAGGTTTGATTTTTGCATTGCATATCATTGAAAAAACTAAAATTCTGCATTTGGCATCCTTAATTGCATTCTAAAGAGCATTAGAATCATTTTAAAGTTTCTAAAAAACATAAAAAAATATCATACTAGGATTCATTTTCCACCCTAGGTGAATTAGTCCCTCTGCACTTTTTAAACAACATTTTTGTCATTTTTCTGGCATTTTCTTGCATTTATGTTTTCTATAGTTACTTCTCTGTTACAGTTAGCAAAATTTATGTTATTTACATTTAGAACTCCTATATTACTTTTCATTTGCATTCACCCTTTCTTTTGTGGTACTTTTATGAGTGTTTGGTGCCCCATTAATAATACTTTAGTGAGACAAAGTTCTAGACTCATGGCCTCCCATGATATCACTTTCATTGTGGACCTTGGGATCTCAAGAGCTCCTACTCCTAGTATGGACAATGGTGCATTAGGCATTGACAATACAACTTTTATGCCTTCACTTTTCCATACAATGAATGTTGACACCCAAAACAACTCCCTCCTGCAAGAAAAGGTCATTAATATTCATGAGGATTTTGCACACTTACAACTAGACTTGTGACTTGAAAACATTTCCACCACTTCCATACACGCCATTGAAAAACTTCATTGTTTGATTGAAAGTGATGATGGCTTGCAAGTTATGAAGAAAATTGCCGAGATTTACAATAAACATGCCTCTTCTAATACCCAATCTGCAAAAATTCTTATAAGCCAAGGAGGACCTCAAGTTACTCCCCCTTCAACCATAGCATCCACACCAACTTATACCAATCCACAAGTCACCACAACTATGCACCAGGTTAATTATGTAGGTACTTCTTTCCTAATTCCAACTAGCATTCCTAGTCCTCTTGTGGTATCACAAGTCCCCTCCACCACCTCCACCCCTCTTAGTATTCCTTTCACTTCCCCTAACATCACATACACCCCATCACCATTTTCCCTTCCACCTCAAACCACTTACCCCAACCCTATTCTTACACAACTCCTTGACACTATTTCTTCCATGCAACACAAACTTTCCACCATTAGCCAAGGTCAAATTGCTCCACCCACATATCATGTCCTTAGTAGCCCCTTATCCTTAGAAATATTATGTACCTCGATGCCACAAGGGATATAAATTCATCGTTTTCAGAAATACAGAGGTAAAGGAGACCATATCAACCATGTTAATGCTTATACAACTTTATGTAGTGATTTTGTCCTTGGTGATAAACTTTTAGCCAAACTGTTTCTAAGGACCTTGAAAGATACTACATTAGAGTGGTTTTCCAACTTGCCTAATCATTCCATCTGATCCTTCAATGAATTGGTGGATGCTTTCATAAGTCACTTTCAAGTTCACATGACCCCTAAAAAGACAATAGTTGACCTCATGAGATGTATACAAAACACAGACGAAAGATTAATTAATTTTATCTCATGATACCAATCCTTGTATGCTCAAACTGATGTCAAGATTCCTGATGCACCTCTATAGAAGATGTTTATTGAAAACTTGCACACAAAACTTTAGGATAAACTAACTATGATGAAATTCCCTTCATTCATGCATTTATGTACAACCTTGTGTGAATACCATAACTTAGTTTCTAGTAGTGATTCAAAATCAACTTCAAACCAAGCTGATAGATCTGAACACAACAATTAAAACCACAATAACAATCAAAACTTTTGCAAACCAAATAGAGGCTTTTTACAGTTCCATCTGCCTCCTCAAACACAAGTGCAAACAACTCAACTAGTTCTGAATAAAGTGGGAGCTATTAAAGCAATGGTGCCTTATACCTATGGGGACCCGAAGAGACAATTTACTCCCTTACCTGATACCCTCCATAATACAATGAACCAATTACTTCAGCAACACATGCTCACTTTGTGACCCATTAAACCACTTGATCCCAACTAGCTTTTACCACCTACCTTCAAACCTAATTCTTATTTTCATTTACATCTCCAAAATAGACATGAAACTAAACACTGCAATTGTTTAAAACATCTAGTTCAAGACCTCATTGATTCAAGCCATTTGTCCATTGTGGGTTTTAATGATCAAGGCAATAAGTCCGTTGCACCCCCTAACCAAAATTTACAAATTTTCACCAACCCCATGCCTAAACACAATATTTCCTTTCTCAAGGATAGAAAACCTTCAAATATTGATGTAATGAATATTGATACAAACAGTGAACAAAATGATATAAATCCAACTATTACCCAAGTTACTCCTACAGATAAACTTGTGGGTGTGATATACATTATCACTTGTAAGGGCCAAAACAATAAATCTCTTGATATCGCTTTTTATACTAAAGACATACTACAAAAGCTTCCTAATGGTCCTCTTTACATAGTTGGCAGAATCTATGATAAGCCCACTAAAGGGATATTAATAGATCTCACTTGTGGGGAGAATGTGATCATAGAGAAGTTTCTAGTATTACATGAGCTATATCAAGATGATTATAATAAACTGACTGCATGGATTAAAAGACATACTGGTTTTTCATGCCCTACGATTGGATCAATCGTACTCCACTTACAGATAGGACCTAAAACTTTGGATGTAACATTTTCAATTATTCCACAATCTAACCAATTTCGTTTGTGGCTAGGCCACCCTTGGCTTCACTCAATGAAAGCGGTCCCATGATCATTGGTTCACAAGTGTTTGAAGTTTCCACATGACAATGAAATATTTACCATACACCATAGTGGCTTTAATCCCTTATCCTCTAAAGGTAATTTTTCTTAGAAGCCTTTTGCCCCATGCCTATGGAACCCATCACCCCTCGAAAGGACTTCTTTTCCATAGCCTTTCAAAAGTTCAAAGCCAAATGCATAGCCAAATTATCTCTTCATAACATGTCCCCATCAACTTCCGCACCTCCTATCATAGATGAAACCATGCTTCAACCTGAGTCCAACATCGAACAAACCATACAACCCCCTGAAAAACCACCCTTAGATACTTCCCCACCATTGTTTAAGCAACCAAGGGAAAATGGGTATGTGCAGGATCATGATGGGACAAAAAGTGGCAATATTATGGGTATTTGTAGGGTATGTGGCTGACGACTTTTTTTTTTACCCAAAATTGATGAAACGAAAGGGTTTTTAGAGGAGATTCTCAGTTTTCTATCAATATAAATTATGCTTTAATTTGAGTTTAATAAATAATTATTAGTCATTTTCTATTAGAATTATGACTAAAGTCCTAATCGATAGGTTGATTGAAAAACATTTATAACTTTCAAACGATATCACATTTTTTGAATCTGAAACATGCATCACATTCTATGCTTCACATACTATAGGATTAAAAAAAAAAAATTAAATTTCATGAAGTTTTGACCAAGTTAAGGTGGTCCAACATACGCATTTTTATATTTTTTAAAAGTTGTAATAAAAAATTAATAATTAATTATTTACTTGGAAAAAAATTACAAAAAAATGCATCACATCCAGACATGAGTCCTCTACTTATATATAAAATATTATAAAAAAATATTATCATTTTATTATGGTTAGGGTGGTCAGGACAAACACCTACTTATTTTTTCCCGAAATTTAAGTACTACTACATTGAAATTTCAAATTTTCACCAAATAGATTTTATTTATTTTTAAATAAACCTAGTAGTTTAGAAACTACATCCAATTTTATATAGATTATATTCTTACATATTTTTGAAATAATACAGATAACTTATTCAAATTTTTATGCCAAGTTGTCTAACACTAATTTTTCTAAATTTTTTGCCACTTAAGGGCATGTTTTTTCCATGATGATCCTGCACATACCCAAATGAAACATATCCTATCATGCCTCCTTGCATTAAACAAGTGTATACAGCCAAAGAGAAAGTGATTGACCCATCCTCTTTGGTTTTTCTTGTTCTTTTGAAGAACCTATGATGACTCAATCTGCTCTTACATCTCAAAAACTTCAAAATAGAATTAAATGAAACTGCGGTGGTAGGGAACGTAGGCGTCGTCGTCGTCTCCACACCCGTCAGTCATGAATAGAAGATAATAAAGAAAATCAACCTCTTCCTTTGACATAAGTAATAGATGACCACCCTCCTTCTCCTGACCCACCACAAGATAGTCTATTCCAACCTTCGCAACAAAATGAACCAATCCAACAACCACAACTTTTGATGCATCCTTTCTTGGAAATCACCCTTCGTCCTCCTATTGTCATCAATCTTGATGATGACTATGATGATACGAAAATATAAAAAATAAATTAAGAAGTACACAATGATATGAACTCTTTATTCTCATCTACAATGAGCTTAAAAGATAAATCCTCTCAACCAAGTGAAGAACTTGGTATGACTCCTAGTTCGGCACTTGCAATTCTTCCTTTGGCTAGTCAACCACCCTCGTAGTACACTAAACATGATTGGGAGGTGGATGACTTGGTAGATGGTTGACTTGCATTCACCTTGCTAGCCTTTTTTATGTTTCTTTTATTTTGATTTTTCTTTCATGTATGTATCGTGTTCTCCCGTAATGTGCATTTTGTGTTTCCCTCTCTTTGTATAGTTCTTCTATTTGTACCTCTCTTCTATTTGTCATGCATTGTCTTTTATGCTTTTGTTTTGTGTTCTCATTTTGGGGATGATGCAAAGTATAGAGACACCCTATGTCTCTTCCATGTTGACCAAAAAGGTCCTTGTCTTTTTCGCTTTTGTTTTGTGTTTTCCTTTTGGGGATGACGCGAGGCATTGAGAGTGAAATGTCTCCTTCATGTTGACCCAAAATCTTTTTCATTTTCTTTTTCCTTTTCATTTTCTTTCTTTTCACTTGTGTGTTCCTTTTGGGGACAATGTAAAGCGTTGAGACCACAATGTATCTTCCATGTTGACCCAAAACAAACTTTCTTTTTATTTCATTTTCGCTCTCTTTGTGTCATTCTTCTAGTTCTATGTGCTTTGGGGAATGATGACAGTTAAGAGCTCTTTCATAAAAAAATTGTAACAACGAACATACTGACCCCAAATCCATAGATCCCTTATTTGTTTGGTGTGTTCTTTTCTAGCCTGGGGGCAACTCCCTTTATTTTTGTTTCATTTTCCTTGACACGACGTAGTCTAACTTTGAAACATATGACCTAGCATAGGGATTTCCAAGTTGGCTCTCATGTCTTGTTTTTCCTTTTGCATTTTCTTTCCTTCGCTAGTTTAAAGTAATTTCTCATAGAATGATGTGTAGCAATTCCTTTAAAGTGGGGGGCATACATTGCCATAATTTGTTTGCATTCTTGGTTCCTAGTGTAGCCTTGTCGTTCATATGATGTGTTTGTCACTTTGTGGATGACATTAGGTGTGATTTCTGTGATAAGTGTGATCTATCTTAGCATATTGCATTCCTCTTGGTGGCCCGATGTGATGCACTGCATCCCCTATGTTATGAATATTCTATTCTTTGATTGGTCCTCTCTTAGAGACATTAGGCACAATGTTCCCTAAGTGACTGACCTTGCATGAACTTAACAAGACTCCTTTGAAAATCTTCTACATTTAACATTTTACTTTTTTGCATTTTTTCCACCTTGCATAACGGCTGTTGGCAGATGGTTAGCGCTCCCCTTGGGATTTGTGACATGGACTAACCACCTCCCATGGATCCATTAGATTTGGCAGTTGTATCAGGCATTAAAATGTCAGTCTTTTAGTGCAACGACAACTGTGGACCAACAATTGGTATCAAATCCAAAGGTGTCGAGTTCAAATCCCCTCGAGTAACGTTGAGGGGGAGTTTGTTGGTAGATGGTCAATGCTCCCCTCGGGATTCGTGACATGGACTAACCACCTCATGTGGATCTGTTAACTCTGGCAGTTGTATCCTACATTAACAGGTTCTTTTGGTGCAATGGAAACTATGGGCCAACAAATGCAACTTGCATGCCTATGGTACCTTTCTTTTTGTTCATGAGTTCTAGGCATACAGAGATTTTCTTGTATCATGGAGCACGAACCAACATTTATTTTTCCTTGTGGTGCCTTGTTAAAGTTATCAAGAGGTATAAGTTTGATATGGTTGAGTGGGAATCCCACCTAGCAGCATGACTTTTCCCTATAGGCACCTTAGTGTTTGTGAGTGCATACCAACTAGCATATGTATCTTACCTTTTGGGCTTTCTCACCCCGCAGACAACCAGAAGTTCCATTGCCCCAGAGTGAGTATACTTGGGCCTTCTCACCCGGTGAACCGCCCTGAGTTATGTCACCCTAGAGTGAGTATACATTCTCTTTTAGCCTAGATCTAATCCACAACTAATTGGATAAACGATCGAAGCTTCATCTGATTCTCAATACTTGTGTGTTCCTTTGTTCTTATGCTTATTTTTCCATGGGATCTTCATCCTAGGGGCTTGATCACCCCTCTTGATCATTGTATTCCATCTTGCTAATGTAAGTACATTTGAACCCTCCTCTCGATGTTCATGGATACTTTAGTGTGAGTTTGAAGCAAGTTCATCCTCTCACTAAATTGGGGGCTAAATGCACCATAGAAAATGGACCCTTGTCATTTTCATGGCCTTTTAGGCCTTGCTTCATAATGTTCGGTCTATTTTTCTCTAATTTTATGATGTAACATGGCTTGAACATGCATATTTAGGTACTAAAATTCTAATAATGACATCTTGTGAAGGTGTTGTGAAGTGTTGTAAGACATTTCTACACTCTTCTAGACTCTATTCATTACAATTCACCTAAAAATCACCTTTTCATCACTAATCAAGTCCTATTTTGAAGTGTTATAAAGTCTTGTAACAAGATTTCAGCTTTTCTAGGCACAACTTCACTATTTATCCCTTTCTTATGCTTTATTTGACTCTTCTATGCCCTTATAAGCTTTAATTAAGTGCATTTTTTAATGTAATCCCAATAAACAATGTTAAATACAAGATAATTCTTGACACCCATTTTCAGGTCCTAGGTGGGACCCATTTGCCATGGGTGGTGAATGAGTCCCCTTTGGCTCCAAATTCAAAATTTTAAAAATTTCCTTTTAGGTTTTTATTTTAAAACACTTGATGTTAGCCTGTGATGATGTATGAAAGGGTTACTAAGGCACAAGATTGTATAAATAAGTGATTTTCACATCATTTTACAGCCTTCAACATTCACACATCATATTCAAGCAATCTCAAGCATTCAAGCATCTTACAACATCTTATCAAGCATTATTCAAGTGCTTTGGAGCATCCATTGACATTACTTCAAATTATCATCTCCAAGGGTTTGGTAAGTTGATAGCATTTTCATGTTGTTAGTTTATCATTCTCTTGCATTTCATTATTTTATCAAGGGTTTGATTACCAGAGTGGGGTTTGACCAAGGAAAACCCCTATTTGCTAACCCTCAACCATTTCCCCACTCTTGCATGTGTGTTTGCAAACCTTTGTGCACAGATTTAATAAGCATTTAGGTGATTGAATATTGGCCAACAAGTCAACTAGGTGCTTCAAGTCAAATCAACTCTATTTCAAGCTTGGAGAAGGTTTTTTGTCTGTTTCCTACATAATTGCTTTCGACAACTTGACAAGTAGACATTTCTAGATTTGGTGTTGCATAGTTGTCTCTTGATTTATCAAAATTTTGGGAGAGGATTGATTCACCATCAGTGGTGAATGAGTCCCACCTTAAGACTAAAAATCTGAATTTTGTCAGATTCTAGATCCCAACAGTCAAAAACCTATTTCTGACACTTTTTCACCAATAACAGGACTAATTTGCCACCCTAGGCGAATGAGTCCCACTATTGATTTTCAGTAACTTTATACAACATTCACAACATTATAGATTCCTCAAATCTTTCCTAAGTGCACTCTGATTCATCCCATTTCTTTTTTTTCTGCATTATTTCATCTTTTAATTCAGTTTTTGTATATCACAATGTGTTTTCCATCATAGTTTAAATATTAGTCTTGCATTCATAATCATTCATATAAATCACTTAATTGTATTTAGTTTACTTCATTTAGCTTAGACAACATCTCACATAGCATAATTTGACTAAACCCATAGCATTTTTGGCCCTATCTCTCTCTTTTCAGGTGAAAAACCTTAGAAGAGCTAGAGAAGTCCATAGGAACCAAAAAATCTATGGTTCAAGTAGACTCAAATGTATTACTCCAAGGGTTACCATATGTATGTGGTGGGAAGTCTTGATGAATATTTTTCTCTAATTATTTTATGAAAACCTTAGGGATTTTTAGCTCCCTCATTAAGAAGTTGATATAAAAATTAATATTTGTAGTGTTTAATAAGGAGTTCCATATTATCTTTGGTTCTCTCATCAAGCAATAAGTATTTTAAATCTAGCAGATAATTTAGGTTCATTACCATGACCTCCAACATCACTTGCATTATCTAGATTTTCATCATGTGAAGAAATATCAAAACTAGATCCAAAAGGTCTTTTATCAAGGGGATTCATTTTCTTCTTATCTTGAGATCTCATAATGGGAGGCATGGAATTACTAGTGTTAATGACCTTGAAAATATTTTGGGTGAATGATAAGGTTGAAATGGGTATTCAATTGAATGTGATGGGGTGAAATAATGGAAAATGAAAGGTTCTATTTGGAATATGAAAAACTTAACTAAAATTAAGATCTGAAAACCCTGTTTAATGTGGTAGATAAAAAATGGTATCTAACTTAAGATAGGAAAGTAAGTTTAAGATAGGCTAGGTTCTTAAGAAAGCTATGATAGAAAAATATAATAGAATAAAGGTCTTGGTATCAGGTTTGAGTTTAGATGGGTGCATCTAAGATGATATGGGTATTGGTTGAAAAAGTATTGGAAAGATGAAAGGAAAGGTGTATTATGACTTATGGCTTTCGATGATGAGTTATGAATTAATTTCAAACTCCTAGAAATGGATATTGTAATCAATTAAAAGTTTAATATTTTTTATTGGATTGTTCTGACACTAAGATTTGGTGATGTAAATTCAATTATTTGTACTAGGATATAATGTAAGAAGACTCAAAAAATAAAAAACATACTAGTTTAAGTGATAAGGTGTATGAGAATTCACTAGTTTAGTATAAGAAGAAACACCAAACACACAAAGAACTTATAATTATTCTTGTAATACCATCTACTAGTAAATAGATAGTTAGGGAAATTCATGTACATGTGAATTCCATTTCCAAAGGTAGCCAAAAGGCTTTACCTTGAAAAATTCTACCTCACCACCTAGAGGTCCATTGTGAGTAACATAAGGTTATGATATACATCCCTTGTGCCACACTAGAAAAAAATTAAAAGGTCTAAGGATAATAACTGTAGACTCACTATGGGAATCCATGAACTAAGGAACTATCTACATGCATGAGCATAGGAGGCTCTCTCTTAGTCTCTTCATCTCCATTTCTTAGATCCAGGGTCTCATGGCTTAGCTAGACATGATGATGGCTCACTCTTGAGGTACAAATTTCTCTCCCCCATTTCTATACCACACTATAAAATGTGGTTGAGGTCATTCTCTAGGATGATAAAATCCTTATACAATACTCCTAAATGGAAATTAATCTAAGTGTTTTCTATCTCCAATATTTTCTTGCAATGCCAAGAGAGGTAATACACCCTCAATCCTTGGGATAACACAACAAAATATAACTAAAAGAGTGTTTCTAATCTGCAAGATCACTTTGTAGTGTAAGGAGACAAAATAAAAAATCTAAAATATCTCAAACACAACTAACAAGATCAATTCCCTTTAGAAAAAAAAGTGTCTAATTTAGTAAGTTATTTCCAACTTTTACATGTGGTGTTATAGAAAATAGGTTAGTAGTTTCAAAATGACATAAGGTTTTGTGGGTAAAATATTAAATAAATGCTTTGATATTCCACTTTTAAATTTTTGAAAATTGTTAAAATAGGCCATGGAATGCATAATTTGGGAAATCAGGTGTACAATTAGGTCCATGCACTTGAGGAGAAAAATATAGTGTGAAATTGTCAAGGGTAAAAAATTACGATGCTACATTTATCCCCCACTTTAGTGAGAGCATGAACTTATGCTCAGACTCAAACTAAAGTAGAAAATATGTCAAGAGCATTTGATTGTCCAAAATTTGAAGGGATAGGATTACAATAAATATAGGGAGATGCATAAGCCCCCATGATTCAAGATCCCATTGCAAACCAACATAAGCACAAAGGAACAAATATGTAAGAAGTGGAGAAAGAAAACATACACAAACATATTTGACAAGAACATAACAAAATAGAATTCAAAATATATGACACAACATAATAGACACATAACAAGAATAAATTGGGTTTTTCCTCTCCAGCTGTGTGCTGGGTTGGTCTTTTGTTGCTGCAGTTCCTTTTCTCTATAGTTGTTTTGTAATAAGTTCTTAGCTTCAATCAAAAGCTTTGGTTATTGGTCTTATTCTTCCTTGCTCCTTGTGAGTCTTGTTTTTTGAGGTCTCTCTTTTTGGGAGCCTCCTCTCTTCTTCCTTGATAGCTTCTTTGTAATGGGTACTGGCCCTTCTAGTTCTATCATAATCAAAACATAACATGATACAAACATAAGAAAATACACACAAACATGAACACAAGGTTAGTACTATTAAAAGGATTCAAGTCGGTAAGGAAAAGAGACCTCAGTCTTAATTTTTTTTCAAATACCAAATGTCATCCATCGAGTAAATTTTGTTCAAAGGAATACTAGCATGAGGAATAGAAAGGTATTTTTATGCCAAATCACTCATGAGCTATATGGATCTATTGGCTAGAAAGTTGCATTATGCTAGGTTTCCATGCAATATGATGGGTTTCATAAGGCTAGTAAGTTGTGTTATGCTAACACACTCATGAAACAAATAGATCTACTATCAAGCAAGTTGCATTGAGTTCAATGACCATGTTGCAAGGGGTGCTTAAGTACATGACCCAACAAGTTGCATTATGCTGAATCCATGGACTATCTTTCTAGAGACTCACCTAAGAAGGTGCATAGACTCGCCTAAGAAGGTTCATAAATGATAAAATCACTTAATAATGCACATAAAATTCCCTATGAAGGCACATTAATAATTCTCGCCTAAGAAGGTGGATAAAATTGCCTATGAAGGTGCAAATATTAAAAACTCATATAAGAAGGAACATAGAATTTCCTAAGAAGGTGTATAAATAATCAAGAAAAGTCCAAAACATCAAGGGGTGTTTTAAACAACACCATCACAAAAGGTGATTTATGAAAATAATAAAGGGGCATTTCCTAATACATGAATAGTCACACCTTAGGGAATATCATGCATAACATCACCACAAAAAAAGAACAAGTCATGGAATAAATGATCACACTCTAGGGAGTACTAGCCATATTATTGCTCGACCAAAGAGAACATCATATGTCATGAAGGGTCACACTCTTAAGGGATAACAAGCTCAATATCACCACCAAAGCGACATTATCATAGATTGAGATGGCCACACTTCAATTGAAAATGTGACACTTTCTAGGAGATGTATGTTATAATCACTAAAAAGAGACCATTATTTATGCAAATAATGAGTGGGGGACTATATGCCCCCCCCCATAAAATGTTTTTTTTATATTAAAACTAAAAGGGCCAATACCCATTTCAAACCAGCCATAGAGGAAAACTAGGGACTCACATGTAGTGAGGAAACCAAAAAAGTAAACGTAAAATATAGCTTAAATAGTTCAACCGACAGAAAAAAATAACAAAAGGAAACCACATAACTAGAACCAACACTAAAACAAGACACCTACAAGTCTCCTAAAATCTTGAGACCAGTGATTGTGTTCCACTCCTAGGACAAGAACTCGAGCTTCTTCTTGAAAGTCACAAGCCCCTTAAGAATGTCCTGGGTATCCTTGCTAACATCATAGGTTGAGGTGTACACCTTCTTACCCTTCTTCTTCTGCACATGACCATCATCTTCCCCTTCTGCCATTAACTTCTCCTAGCTCTTCCTTATCTCATCTTGAAAAACTTGAAGAGTGGGATGTATTTTTGATAGATTATTTATTGTAGTCAATGATAACCCTCAGGAACTGCATGGTCTTCTCCTGGTTTTGGGGAATGGCATCAATTTCATCCAATAAACACTTTTTATCTTCCTCAAACCTAAAAATGGCTCGAATATCATCCAACTCTTTTTCCCACCTTTCCCATCTCTCAAAGGACCTAGACAAGGAGGTAATCATATCCTAATGCATTTTTTTCTCCACCTTCCCAGGCCATGCTACCTACTATTCCACCACATTTCCCACCAGGATTTGTATCCTCTCTTTAGCATTAACTAGCTACCCCAAGATCCATTTCATAATATCCTTCTGAATATTGATAGTATCCAAGATTTCATTCAATTCTTTACTTATGGGGTTGATAGGGATACAAATTAACCTATGAACATTCCCCAGGTCATCCAAATTAAGGCACGGGTTGGGGGAATTATGAGGGCTAGGGTTAGAAATGGATGGGGTGTTGGGGACCTCTGAGTCATGGCCCTAAGCTAAGGAGTGGATGGGAGAATTATCCAGGGTGGGGTTCCACGGCTCATCATCATCATTAATGTTATCAGACTCCCTTGACCCAAAAGAAATGGTCATGGGCATGGGCCTCGATAGGGGCATCCATTTGATAGGGATGGGAGGGGTATTATCATTAGCAAGGGCTTTATCCTGGGCCCTAGTACTACGGTGAAAGGAAAGAGGAGTTTTTTCAACAGTGACAAAAGGGCTGGGTCCCCTGGGGGATTAGTGGAGTCCAAAATAGTTAAAGTGTTCTTGCACACAGTAGTAGGGGAGGGAAGAAAGGCCTCATGAAACTTACATAAACGCAGGATTAGACCCTGATGATGTGGTAGTTTCTTACTTTTGGCCTAGAAATTCTTGACAGATTTCTCAAGCGAAGACATAATCCAAAAGGAAAAATTCATCTTAATATTGTACCTAAGATGGTTGAGCATGGGGAAAAGGTGGGCACGGAAGTGGAAAAAATGCCCTTCCAGAGTGATGTACCTCATGCGAATTTCATCGATGGCGCTCCAAACACTAGGAAGGTCCACATGATTGAAACCATTCTGCAATTTGTTCACCTTCTCACCCTCTTTTAGGAACCATTTCATGTCCTCTTGGTAAAGGCTCTTGGACTTGCACAGGAGGAAAATCCCCTCCAAAGAAAGCCCTGTAACCTACACAATATGTTCAAGGGATACCACAAAAGAAATGCTTTCCACAATAATAGTCCCATCCACCCATGAATTGGTGAATTCCATGGATATTTTGGGGTTAACACCCTACATCCCCTCCACATGTGAGGCTAAATTTCCCCTTTCAAGAATCACCCTAACCTCTTTATCCTACTTCTAACCATCACAAGTAGTAGGTTCCTCTTGGACTAAATCCCCACCCATCGTGCCACCCACAAAAATTAGAGCAATGAGAAATTAGTGGAGATGGCTCTTCAAAAACCAGATCCATAATTAAAAATGACCCATAAAAGAGTGATGCAATTCTAGAGGAAGAAAAAACACTAACTCAATCTCATTTGACAAATCTCAAAATAAATCTTTCATGTCCATTGAACTAGGACTCAAACCTTCTTCACAAAACTCTTGAATAAAAACCTTCTATTGAGAATAAGGCACTTAATCACTTGAAGTTTCCTCAAATATCCTTTAGCATCATTAAAATGACCAATATAATCTTTACTAACCAAAAATAACCAAGTTTGTTACTCATTGCCACCAACAAAAACATAAACTCCATTGTATTCAGTCAATTTCCTAATTTTTCCCACAAAACACAACCTAGGGCATCACCAAATACATAGAAAACCTTATTCAAATTCTCTGAAACCTTGGATATTGTAAGAAAACTTCAAAATAAATCATTTCAAAAAGTTTTAGAATTTTCCACCATACAAATTGGAAGAAATCACATTTTTTTGTATGCAACCCCAAAAACCCTATGTTCATAACAGTTTGTAGGAATGGACTTGTTTGACCCTTTAAATGGCATTATAAAAATTTATGGTAAAAATAAAGTTTGTCCAAAACATCAATATCTTTCCATCTATTCAAGTTTCAGGTCCATACAGGTCTATACATGGCCGTACTAACATGTTTTTTGACTACAATTTCTGAAAAATGTTTTCTGAACTGGATGTCTTCACCAAAAATACAATAACTTTCACATTTCTCAATGAAATTAAATGAAACAAAAGAAAAAATAAACTATATTCAATATTATTCCAATACCATGTGATCTTAGGCAATGAAATGGGCCGTACAGACCATACCGTGCATCGAAACAGAAGAGTTTTTAGGAAAAATAGTGTTCTTTCATTGTCTTTACATTCAAATCTTCATTACATCTCCTCCATTTTGTACCATAACTTCCCCACCTTTTAAATGAATCATATCAAACCTATTTATAATCATTCCATCCCTTTGTAACCATCTAACTACCTATGACTTTTCATCTTCCATTATTTTTTGACAATTTCACATTATGACAACATTGACAATTTTTTTGCAATATATGACAAAATGAACACTTTAAACCTCCTAGACCCCATAAAACATTTAAAATGGTCAATTATACCTTATTACATGACTCAAAAACCTTAAAAATCATTTTTTTATAATTTGGCCTCATGGAGGCAAGAAATCAAAAAGGTGCTCCTGCACCAAACTCCCCATGAAAAATAAACTCAAGTCCCTTGAGTGAGGACCTGCAATAAAAACATGCTTGATCTCATTCTTCACTAATATCCAACTTCTCCCTTCACCTGGTGTACCCTTCCAATGCACTAGGTACAGATAACATGCATCAACACTCTCATTATGCTTCATCTTCACTATTGCCTTTCCTATCTTCATGCTCAGGTTTTTGGACCTGTCAAAGGGAAATGACTTCCCCTTCTAATCTGCTTTGCTGGTTACCTACACTGGGATAAACATAATAACAACTCCATTTACAAAAAAAAATTGATTAGTATCAAAATCATTCATAAAATTTGTGCCTTGTCATTCAAATTGTATTGGAGACTTCATGATCTACCATTCTTCATCAACCACTTCATCAGCAACAACCTAATTCTCAACATCCTCCTTATTATCAATCTCCATGCATTCTTCTTCTTCTTGCTTGGCTTTTCCTACACCAACCTTGATATCCCATTCTTCTTCAAATGGCTGGAAACTTTTCCCACAAATCATCTTCTTCATCCACCTTTGCTTGTTCATTACCTTCAACCATCAATGGTTCTTTTGTCTTCACATCAGGTTCAGCTGCTCTCATTTTCATTAGCCTTTGAATAGGCCATACTACCTTCTTCTTAACTGTCAAGTGCCAACTTGTTGCTTGTCTATACAACTATTCCATCTTCATCATGGACTCTGCATAAAATTCACCGAACTCTAATTCCCTTCTCCTCATCTCTTGCTTTAACTCAACTATCTCTTTGTCAATCATCTCTTGTCTCTTCCTTTCTTCCTCTTCTTGCAAATACCTTCTCAACACTTCCATCTTGTTCTCTACTCTCAAGCAAGCTTCTTCTTGCTTCAACTTCTCTCAAATTTCTCTGCCTTCTCTTGGCAACAACCAGGTTCTTCTTAACCTGCACAAACCACAACACACAACCAAAAACTCTTTCTCTACCCAGACCTTATTGGGCTCTGATACCAATCTGATGCAATTCTAGAGGACTAAAAAACGCTAAGTTAATATCATTTGAAAAATCTCGAAACAAATCGTTCATGTTCATTCAACTAGGATGCAAACCTTCTTCACAAAACTCTTGAATCAAAACCTTCTATTGACAATAAGGAACTTAATCACTTGAAGTTTCCTCAAATCTCCTTTAGCAGCATTAAAATGACAAATATAATATTTACCAACCACCAATAACTAAGTTTGTTACTCATTTCCACCAAGAAAAATACAAACTCCATTGTATTAAGTCAATTTCTTGATTTTTCCCACAAAACACAGCCTATGGCATCACCAAAAACATAGAAAAACTTATTCAAATTCTATAAAAGCTTGAATATTGTTAAAAAACTTCAAAATGAATCATTTCACAAAGTTTTAGAATTTTCCACCATACAAATTGGAAGAAATCACATTTTTTTGTATGCAACCCCAAAAACCCTATGTTCATAATAGTTTTTAGGAATGGACTTGTTTGACCCTTTAAATGGAATTATAAAAATTACTGGTAAAAATAAAGTTTGTCCACAGCATCAAGATATTTCCATCTATCCAAGTTTTAGGTCCATACAGGTCAGTACATGGCTGTACTAACATGTTTTTTGACTGCAATTTCTGGAAAACATTTTCTGAACTGGTTGTCTTCACTGACTTTCACATTTCTCAATGAAATTAAATGAAAAAAAGAAAAAGAAAAAATAAACTAGATTAGATATTATCTCAATCCCATGTGATCTTAGGAAATTAAATGGGCCATATAGACCGTAACATGCGTCAAAACATAAGAGTTTTCAGGAAAATCAGTGTTCTTTCATTGTTTTTACATTCAAAAATTCACTACATCTCCTCCATTTCGTACCATAACTTCCCCACCTTTAAAATGAATCATATACAGCCTATTTATAATCATTCCATCCCTTTTTAACCATCTAACTACCTATTACTCTTCATCTTCCACTTTTTTTTTTGACAATTTCACATTATGACAACATTGACAATGTTTCTGCAATATATGACAAAATGAACACTTTAAACCTCCTAGACCCCCTAAAACATTTAAACTTGTCAATTAGACCTTATTACTTGACTCAAACACATTAAAAATAATTTTTTTACAATTTTTCCTCATGGTGGAAAGAAATCAAAAAGGTGCTCCTGCACCAGAGTGATTAGGAAGCTTAAGTTGCCATAAATGACAAGCATGGCAACTATCAAAATGAGCCGACAATAAATCTAGCCCATTCTCAATTGGAGAGTCCTTTGATATCATTAAAAATTAATTCAAGCACCTAACTTGGGATATGGCAGATATTATCTTATTTTACCAAATTAGGAGTAAAAGATCCTATATTTGCTAAGGCATCGATGACTTTATTACCGCTCTTAAACATGTGATGCACTTTGTAATTCCAAAGGGAAATAATTATATTGTGAGTTGAGGACACAGGATCCTAAATAGTATAGCAAGGAGAAGCAAGCTCGATCAGCATAAGAACTGTATTCCTCGAATCCCCTTTGATGATTAAGTTAGAAAACCCAACTTGTGTGGAAATTTTAATTCCATAGTAGGCCACCGCCACCTGAGAAAAACTAGAGGATTGAACCCCCAAATTAATTGTATATGCCATCAAAAAACTATCGTTGTGGTCATGAAAGACCCCACCCCCACTCACCCGACCTAGATTGGGTTTAGTCAAGCCATCAAAATTGAGATTTAGCCAACTAGGCTTGGGGGGGACTAGGGAGTACAACTTCTATATAGAGGAATAAGTGAACTGAGGGGATTGAGAGTCCCAGAAAGATTCCAAGTAGAAGCAATTGAAATATATAGGTCATTAGGGTTCCTTTTTGGCTTGCAAGAGGTTGAAGAGATCCACTTCATAACCTAATTGATAATTTTGTTACCCACCACCTGCCATGGGGAACTTTAGTTCTTGAACACTCTATTATTGCACTCCTTCCAAAGCATCCAACTTGTGACAAAGAATGATTTCCACCATAATTCAAAAAGGATAGGGTGAGACACCGAAGGGGACCAATTTTCCAAAATCTCATGCAATTCCTTTTACCAAACCCAAAAAACTTTGAAAAGGGACTGAATTCTCTGCCTAACCTACCAAGAGAAGGAGTAGTGGAAGAGAAAGTGAGGAATGGATTCAACATAATTTTCACACAAAAAACAATGGTTCCCAAGTTGAATGCCTTTTTTCTTTAGATTATCTAGAGTGAGGATCCATTTGTGACAAATAGTCCACCAAAATAATTTGACTTTAGGTAAATTATTTCCATTCCAGAGACTCGTCCAATCAAACAAAGAGTTCTAAGAACTAGATAGAAGGTTGTAGTTGATATTAACATAATAGATATCTTCCTTATAATATTTTTTCTAGACTAGTGAGTCAGGAAGATCAGATGGGAAGAACTTGTGGTTCTTGATGGTTCTGAGAAGTTATTCAACAACCAGTCATAGGAGGGGTCAAACCAATTTGGGTCAATCTTCCATTTAGGGGGGTCAAGAGAGAAATCCACATAGTTCGAAACTTTATCACCCTGTCAATTACAAAGGTCTTTATGAACTAAAAATAAAATAATGTGGATTCCAAGAGCTTGAGAAGACAACCAATTATCATCCCAAAAGGAGACCAAGGTGTTCGATCTGACCAGCGAAGAGGCCCCAGAAGCAAGGAGATTGAACTAGGTTTTTAATAGGTTATTCCAAATCACCAAACTAGAAGGCACATACCTCATTGATCAACAAGGAAAGACAATGATGACCTTTCAAATACTTATCTTTGAGGATAGTAAGCCTATTCCTTCCCTCAATCACCAACCACAAGAATTTGTGCTAGATTTGTTCAAGTTTCTTTGACCATGATGCAAGCATAAAAAATAGAGAGATAAGGTACATAGTTGAACTTTGAAGGGTAGTTTTAAGGAGCAGGAGCTTACCAACATTACTGAGAAGGGCCCTTTTCCATGTGGCAAGATTTATTTGAAGGGAGGGAGAGAATCTAACATTAAACAATTCTAGAAATCCTATTATGGAGAGCAGGTTCAACATTCAAGAAAAAAATAACACTTTTGTTAAAGTTAATACATTTCCTAGAGACCAAAGAAAAATTAGATATGGTGTCCAACCCTTAGCCTCCTCCAAGGTGGCCTCCCCCATCAAGATTATAACATCCAAAAATTGTTGATGGGAGATTGGGCGAGACAAAAATGAAGGGGAAAACCCCTTTAGAGAACCAAATTAAAAATTTTGATTTCAAAATTGCGACCAAGGACTTTGACCATCAAAATAAAGAGATAGGGGGACAACAAATCACCTTGGCGAATGCCACCATTAGCTGAGAAAAATCCTTATGAAGTTCCATTTATAATCATCGAGTATTTAGGAGAAGTCACATAGCTTTGGATGAGATTCATCAATTTACCTGAGAAGCTGAAATAACATAGAACTTCAAAAAGGAAGTCCCATGACACCTTATCATAGGCATTGGAGATGTCCAACTTGAGCGCCATACTTTCCTTTTTTCTTCTATCCATAGATTGAAGGGTTTTATGCACTAGAATGATAACATCTATTATTTTCCTCTTAGGCACAAAGCCTTTCTGACTAGAGTGTATCAACTTGTTCAAATGAGGTTTGATGTGATTGACTAGCAATTTGGAGTAGATCTTGTAGAACGTGTTTCATAGATTGATAGGTCTAAATTCAGTCAACTTGTTGGCCCCTAATGCTTGGGAATAATAATAATGAAAGTGTTATTGAATTCCTTGAGAATTTTTCCAGAAGAAAGGAACTCAGCCACAACAACCATAACATCCTAACCAATAATATCCCAAAACATTTGAAAGAAAGATGGGAAGCCATCTAGGCCTAGAGCCTTGAAAGGACTGAGGGAAAACACCACCTTGCAGATCTCCTCCACCTGGTCTATGTCTTCCATGGTTGAAACATCCTACCTAGAAAGGGCCATCGGGATAACATTAAGGATTACACCTCACAAAAACTCCATCAGGTTAGGGTTTAGAAGGTTGTGGAAAAAGGACACATCAACATGGGCCATATCATCCTCACTAGACATAGTAGAACCATCATCAAGGATCAATTCTAAGATGAAATTCCATTTCCTATGCCATGACATCATCATATGAAAGAATCTAGAGTTTTGTCCCCTTCATGGAGCCATTAATTCCTATACTGTTGCTTCCAATAGACCTCTTCCTTCATGATAATGTTATGAAGTTTACTAAGCAAGGTCTTTTCCTTATCAGTGAGATCATCTTGAAAGCCCTAATCTAGGACTTTTTGAACTTGACGAAGTTGTTCTTTAATAGACTTTTTTTTTCAAAAAATTTGTCGAAGCTACTCTTACTCCATACATTGAGATTTCCTTTGATATTTTTGAGTTTGAGGGAAAGATTATACATAGCGGAACCACACCCACAGCTTGCCCACCAAGACGCTAGGAGATCCTTGAACTGGGGTTGATAAGTCCACATTAATTCAAAATAAAAAGGAATTTTCACCAAAGGGGGAGTGGTGCTCCAATGAAGAAGCAATGGGATATGATCCACACCAATTTTGATGAGAGAGGACAATGATAACAAGGTAGTGGGGTATGTGTAAGATCATGATGGGCCAAAAAGTGGCAATATGATGGGTATGTGGCTGATGACTATTCTTTTACCCAAAATTGATGAAATGAAAAGGGTTTTTAGAGGAGATTCTCAACTTTCCACCAATATAAATTATGCTTTACTTTGAATTTAATAAGTAATTATTATTCATTTTCTATTCAAATTATGACTAAAGTCCTGATTGATAAGTTGATTGAAAAACATCTATAGCTTTCAAATGGTATAAATTTTTTTGAATCCAAAACATGTGTCACATTCTATGCTTTGCATACTATGGGATTACAAAAAAAAAATTGAATTTCATGAGGTTTTGACCAAGTTAAGGTGGTCAGGCATACGAGTTTTTATATTTTTAAAAAGTTATAATAAAAAATTCATAATTAATTATTTACTTGGAAAAAAATTACAAAAAAATATGCATCACATCGAGGTATGAGTCCTCTACCTATATCTAAAATCTTATTAAAAAATATTATCATTTTATTGTGGTTAGGGTGGTCATGACACCTACTTGTTATTTTTCCCTAAAATTTAAGTACCACTGCATTGAAATTTCAAATTTTCACCAAATAGATTTTTGATTTTTTAAACAAACCTAGTAGTTTAGAAACTACATTCAATTTTCTACAGATTCTATTTTTACATATTTTTGAAATAATATAGATAACTTATTCAAATTTTTACGTCAAGTTTCCTAACTCTAATTTTTTTGAATTTTTTGCCACTTAAGGGCCTATTTTTTCCATGATGATCTTGCACATACCTAGTGCCCAATAGGAGGAGACCAAACACCGATCAAGCCAGACATGAATAAGGTTATCCCTTGGCCATTTATTAGACCAAGTGAACGAGTAGCCTTCTAGATCGAAATCTTTCAACCCACCATCATGCAAAAAGGAGTTGAGTTCCAACATAATATCTGAGAAATATTGAATACCACCTACTTTTTAGAAGGGAAATGAGGAGATTTTAAATCACCCATCACCATCCAGTTGCAACTTATGAGTTTATTCCTACAACTGAGTAGATCAAGCCAAGTGAACCTCCTCAAAACCACATTATTGGGTGGATACACATTATATAGCCTCAATATGGTAGATCCTCATTTTGGGAAAAACCAACATTGAGAAATTTCTTTTCCTTAGAAAAAAGAGCACCATTGAGAAAGGGTTTCTACATAGTAATGAAGCCACTGGAAGCCCCAACACTAATATTTTAAGGATATGCAAAGAGATCCCTTGCTAGAAGAAATGCACCTAATACAAGGCTACATAACCCCTTTCCCCTCAAGTATAGCAACAAATATGATCCGAAGATGGATGATCATATATTACTCCTTGTAAGATGAAATATGATTGCATAAAGCCTAGTTTATATCCCCATGCATGGTAGTGAGAACCTTGTGATGCTAGAATTACTACATGGAAAGGACAAAAAAATAATGTGGTTTAACCTATACCAAATTTTTCATTGTCTTGATGAACTAAATTTAAAGTTGTCTTGGGAGAATATTTCATGATGACATTAACATTAATTGAAGGTCTTTTTGATGCTTTCGTCATTTTTGAAGTACAATAAGCAAAACCTCTTGTTGTTTCTTATATGTTGAGCTCTATGAGGATACAAATACCCTATTATTTTATACCACATCCTTTTCCATTATAGCCAAATTGTTTCAAAAGGATATAACCTCTTCCATAAATGGCTTCAATTTCTTTCAAGGAAGGTGGTTTCTCATAATTAGTTTCATCATAATTGGATGTGTAATTTATGTTTTCCTCCTTGCTAGAAGTTGTGGAATCAGATGTTTTTGATGATTCAATGATAGATTGTGTTCATACCATTGAAACTTCTTTCTCTTTTTGTGATTTTGATGGTGTAATCTTATATTCCCCCATGAATGTAGGTGTGAAATCTAATGACCCCAACCACCATCCAAAAGTTTTTCACTGATGAAAGGAACTCATCTTTGTCTTCAATTTGTAAAGGTTCAACTTTTGATGTTGGGATCAATGTGCTAAAGGGCCCTCTCATTCATGTGTCAGTTTGTAAAAAAATCAATTTATGATCAGCTTTTATTATGTAAACCTTATTTTTTTTATGTGTACTTCATCAAATGATGAAGCATCAAAGGAACTCTTTTTATCTCATGAATTCATGGTCTAGAACCTAGGAGAAGATTATATGAAATATCACGGGGCATAACATGGACGGGATTTTGCAACACAATAAGACTAAATTTAATAGGTAATTTTATTACACCAAGCAGTTGTTTTCTAACATTATCGAAACCATGGATAGGAAAATCAGCTAGTTGAGTCAAATTCTTGCTCGCTCCAATTTTACCCAAAAGCTGAACACTACAAACATTAAGCCTTGAACCATTATCAATAAGTGTAAGACTAACCCCAATCTTATTAATAGAAACCATTATCATCAAGGCATCATTTTGTTTTTGTATTTCTAAAGGGGGTAATTTATTTTGATGAAAGACAATGTCCACCCTAGCTGAATTCATACTCTCAAGAATATTTTCCACATCATTTGGTTGCACACTAGGAGGGAGAAAAAGGTTTTTGAAATAATTCTAAAGCATGTCAGGATAAACAGGTGATGTTTGACTCAAATCCCATAAAGAAATATTGCCAAGAGTGTTATGAAGTTGCTCAACAAGATCATATTCTTTACTGCTATGTTGAGGAATGTTAGGTGTGGGTGGGAGGTATGGTTTTGGTAATGGGATGTATGTTGGTGTTCTATTCCTTTCTTATTGTTTCTAGTGTTATATGTGTGAGCAACTGTGTGATAACTTGGTTATTGCAACAGTTAATTACTAGTGAGTTGTTTTACAAATTTTAGGATATGGTCATGAGGTTTAGGAGGTCCTATAATGAGAAGTGACTTAGGAGGTACAATAATTAGAGAATCCTTATGATTTCCAATAATTAAAGGAGATCAAATAGATAATTTTGTATTCATAACCTCAACTAAGTTAATCACTTATTGATGATCTTCTATCGAGGGGGTATCTAATGATAGCTTAGCATCTTCATCTATGCAATACCTCTTACTATGTTTTCAAATAAATAAATCGATCATGTCATCCTCTTGTCCCAAAATATCTTCCCAAGTAGGAGAGGTATTGGAAGAGAAATAAATAAGATTCTCAAGATGCTCAATGATTAGATCTTCTAACACCAAGATACCTTCTTCACAAATAGGAGATATATTGGAAGAATACCAAACATGATTTTTGTGATTGTCAATGATTGCATTCTCTTGACCCAAGATAACCTCACACATAGGAGAGATAGTTGGAGAGGGATCAATGGAAAATAACAAAAGAGGAGAAAAAAACTCATTTTGAAATGCTTGTAACAAAATTTCTTTGAAATTCTTAACAAGATCTACCAATAGAACATAGATTATGATAAAACAAGATTTTTTCTATGAGAACATGATTTTATGTCCTATGGATCAAGTTAGCATTTTTTTTAGAAAAATGGACAATCACAAGACTGGTATTAAGAAACTAAAACTAGATCAAGGGAAAGATCAGAGACAAGGTTTTGGACGGTAAATTAGGGCTCAATTTGGTTGGACAAGGCCGCCTAGGGTGACTATTCCCTACATAGATTTTTGTAAAATTCAAAAATTGACTGTGTACTAGACTATTTAAAGTTCCTATTTCTCTATGCAGATAGGTCAAATGGTGAATATTTGTCTAAAACTTGCTCAATCTATGATTATGTAACTCAAAATTGAAGTGTGCAATAATTTGTAAAATTTTCAAGCAATAAAAGACAATTGTAAGTGAAATTTCCAAATCTAAGATGCAACAATTGATTGATTCTATGATGCTGAAATTTAAAAATGATGTTGATTCCTTTTTAAACAAAACTTGATATATATTTTTTAATTTTTGAGTTATTTACAAGATGCCTAAATGAATGCAATGAACAATTTTAGATTTGACTTCAGATTTAAATGAGCTAATGTAGATTTCTAAATGCAATTTGAATGTAAATTTTACCTAAGATGACTGAAATCAACCCTATTGCAAAACTAAAATGTAATATTATATGATTTTTTAAAAATTTATATAATTTTTATTATACAAAAATGAATGCCTAAATGAATAATGCAAAACAATGCAATGCTAACCTAGATCTAGGATGAGTTTCTTCATATATCAAAATATTTGCAATGCCAACATGTCGGCTTCAACAAAATGATATGGAGGAAAAGCTGGATACTCTAGGATTTGACTCTAGGTTTTAGTCACATTTCCTTATTTCATTTAGGATGTGAGTTTCTGGTAGCAAGGGTTTCATGGATTTGGACACTTGGTATAATAATGAATTGCAACTTGAAAGGTGAGTCAACATAGCCTTGACCAAATCTAAAATAAAATTAGAAATGAAATATAATTATTCAACTAGCCTAATGATGCAAATGATTATTTCGATGCGAAAACAACAAATATGAGAATTCATAGGAGAATTTAGGCTATAGATTTATAGACTAAGCAAGATAGTTTGTGCCTATTATATGAATTTGGAGCTAATTTTTAAGGACCTAGTCACCTTGGGAAACTATGTCCTAGTAGAGGGATTCTAGATTTGATTTCATAGTACTCTGATGCGAAATCTAAGCCTTTAGTTTCCACTTATCGCACTATCAGATATTGTTGTAATTGAGTTTCCATTTTTTTCTAGCTGTAGGGTTTGATCTGAACTTTCAACCTTCTCCTGATCCTCTTTAGATCTGAAACCTGCACATTCAAAGAGAGAAGAGAGGTTGTGCCATTTAGGGGTTTTCCTTATTCAAACCCCATGTTATTGTTTCCACTTCTATAATGGCTTGATTTCAATGATAAGGATAAAGCTAAATGATAATGGGAGGATGAATCAACAATGGACTGCAATTCACCACATTAAAAATAGCTTCCTTGAAGGACTGAAGTCATACAAGATCTCCTCAAGGCCTGATTGTTTTTGTTTTAATTTTATTGAAGACCTACAAGGGTTAATCTCAAAAACAATATGAACAAACTCACATACACCTTGACATGATATTTGGACCTTGAATTTGTATAATTAATATTCAAATTATTTCTCTTAACTTACTTGATAATGCTCTTGAAAATGCTTGATCATAAATTGCTCAATAATTTCATGTTAATGCTAGAGAGATTTTAAATGATGCAATAACTAGGTATTTGTACATAATTATTCTAATTTCCTGAAAATTAAATCCTAACAATCAACTTTAGACTTTTGAAATTCAAATAAAAAATGACAACCTTCGATATATTTAATTTTGGAGGAAAAATAGGGGGAATTAGTCACCCTAGGCGACTAGGTCCTAGCCCTATTATGTGGGACATAAGGTGTCAAGGGAAGAATATAAAATAAATGCATCAGTATTCCACTTGCAATTTCTCAGAAAATATTAAAATAGGCCATGGAATGAATAATTTAAGAAATTAGGTTTACAATTAGTTCCATGCACTTAAGGGGGACAAAAACATAGTGTAAAATTGTCAAGGGTGAGAATTTATGATGCTATAGTAAGCATGGTGATATGGTGATAATAGAATGATAAATGATGATAATTAATAGTCAATTTTTAGAAGAATGTTTAAGTGTACAAAATTACATTCAATCAAATATTTTACAATAAAGTGAATGACAAAGGAATTATCCAAAGATGGAAATAAAAGCATGGATCTATTTATAAGAGTATATAAATAATAAATAGGACAATCATTCAAATTGCAAGGGGAAGATTTTATTCAAGTAAATTTCATCATATATAAATTCTAAGGATGATGCATTGAAGTTTTACAAATGTTTCATTGGATTACCATTACCATTATGAATTTTAGAATAATGTATGGTAAAAATACAACTAGAAAATCAGATATAAAAAGTACTAAATGGAAGTGGATTGTGCTTAATCTCAATAGAGACATCCTTTTTATTCTCATGACATAAAACATATAATTTATTCTTCATTCCATCAAGCTCTCAGAGAAATATAGTAAAGTTATATAAATGAGAATGTTAGGGGTGGAGATTCTATAAGCAATGGGGTATCAGTAACTTATGAGATAATTGAAAGATGATTAGGAAAAGTTAACATGATTAGTGGGCTTAGAACTAGTGAGGAAAATATTTCAGGTAATGATAAAAATATATTAAGATAAGTAGGCATTAGCATTAGTTTGATTAAAAGTGATGAAAATGATAGAAAAATGATATGTGATTATAGCACTAGTGGGATGATTGCAAGAGGAACTAAAGGAAGAAAAAAAGGAGTAATTTTTTAGGAAAAAATAATGAAGTAGGATAAGAAGAGTCCCGATATTAAAGGAGTAGAGTAAAACATACAATAGGGATTGAGTAAAATAAGGAGCAAGGAAAAAATAAGAGGAGCCTTGGGTGTAAGAGGATATGGGACACGAATGAAAGAATTTGTAGAAATAATACCTTACCTATTCATTTATTGGAGATGTGCATATAAATAAATTATCTCCCTCATCTAGTTACATTTAGTATCTATCAAAAATTCAATCATATAACTCTAAATTTAGTCATTAGCATTATCATATTTAAATGAGGATTTATTCTTAAAGGAGAAGGAGGATAGTTTGATTTATTCTATAAATGAAAGAAAAACACTAATAGGTGGCAAGGACCAAATATAATTTGATTTAGAAATAGGAAAATGAGAAAACAAACCATAGGGCATGTAAGATCATATGAGTTTACAAAAATAAAAATTAAATTAAATGATTCTTTCATAATATATCTAGAGGGTAAATAAATTAACCAATATTAATGATTGAATTACCATAGAAACCTGATATGAGATAATAAGTAAATACACCAACTTGTTTAAATAAGAAAGAGTGAATATAAATTTATCATTCTCCTTGAACCACTTCAATGGTTTAATTAAAAATCAAAGAAATGTAATGTAACTATGTCATATTCTTACTTTTTCATTAATGATGTTTATGTTAATGCTGGTGGACATTTGAATTATGTAATGTTATCTCTAATTAGTAATGTGGTGGTCAAAAAAAGGATGGATTGATATCTCGATGGATAAAATAAGGCTTGTATTTCTATTCAACGTCACATGTAAAGCATATATATTGTATGCTAAAATTAGCAAACAATAACTAATAGAAAATAAAATTTACATAGAATCATAATTCAATTTGAATTTAAAGACTACATAACCAAATCTAAAATGTAAATTTCAATTAAAAACTATATGAAAAAATTATAAATATAAATTTGACCTCATGTAAAGGATAGACAATCTATATATGTAATCTACACTCTTATAACATGTGAAATATGCAAACAAAATATACAAAGATCATATCTAAATAATATTAAAATGTAGAAGAATTCTCCTAACACTTTTTTAATATTGCATTGTTTATATTTTGGGATGTAATTCATAGTAGCGAAATGTCACAATCAAATAAGTCACATCCTAGAGTCAATTAGAAGGTTCTAAAGCTAAGTACAGTTGCATGCTAGAGAATTATAATTGGTTTTCATACCATCAAAAAAAAAAACTACACCAATATATTATTCATGATTTATTGAGAAATATTAAAAATATAATCATTGAATATGGATTTCATGTCCAAAAGTTGCAAGATTTCTAAATTATGAAATAAGGTATGTACTTAAAATGAATATATAAGTAATTATTTTTTCATGATCCATGAAAATGACTTAATCCATTGCATAGCACTTGCAACTAGTTCTTTTAATACCCAAAAGAAGTCAAAAATCCTATTAGCTAGGTAGAATATATGACTGGTTGAGTTCAAGAAGTTTTTAAAAATATCCCATTTAGGGTAGGGGAAATGTACTTAGGCTCTTTGGCACTAGGAGGCTCCTAGAAAATGTTGATCTCTATAGCCACCAAAAAAATGTAAGGGATATATAAGAGAATAAACAATAGTAAAATTGTGTGTACTACAATTAGTAGGTGGGTTAGTGTCTTCATAGTAGGTTCACTAGAAGGAATGCACTAAAAAGTAGATAAAGTAAAAATAAAGACTTTAAAGCTCACATAAATTAGCATAAAAAGTAATTCCTATTTGTAAAACTAGTTGCAATATTGTGATGACTTGCTCATGAAGGGATGTGGATATAACTCGGTAGAATATGATGTTTTGATAATAAATTTCAACAAAGTATACTTTCATAAAGACTTAATATTGAAAAAGGATGAGAGGATAAGGTATTTATAGTATTTTTGAGAGATTAGATAGATGTTGTGGATAATATTAAATACTTGGAGTTAACTAAATTGATTATGGAATCAACTTGAGAAAGTGGAGAGGGCAAGTCAACTAGTTACAGAAAATTGCCATTTTGAACTCCTGGGAGTATATTATTGAATTATTTTAATTCATTAAATAGATTAGACAAATAGTAAATTTCTATTTAGAAGATATATTTAATTGGTGATGAGATAAATAGAAATTTAATTTATTTATTAAAGTGCATAATTATCTCACATTAATTAAATAATTAAATATTATTTATTTAATGGATTATTTATATATAATGGTAATAATAATAAACGATAAAGGTGATAAATAATTAATAAATGTTAAGCATGATGATATGATGATTATAGAATTATAAATTATGATAATTAATAGTCGATGTTTAGAAGAATATTTAAGTGTCGATACTATTACATTCAATCAACCATTTTACAATATAGTGACTAACAAAGGAATTAGCTAGATGTGGACATAGAAGCATGTATCTATTTGTAAGAGTATATAAAGAATCAATAACATAATAATTCAAAGTGCAAGGGGAATATCTTAGCCAAGAACTTACCATCATATATAAATTCTAATCATGAAGCATTAAAATTTTACAAATATGTCATTGGATCACTATTTTAGAACAATGTATGGTACAAAACCAACTAGAAAAACATATGTCAAAATTACCAAATGGAAGTCGATTGTCTTAGTATGAATAGGTACATCCTTTTCATTTCCATGAAATAAAGCATAGAATTCATTCTCCATTCTATCAATCTCTCAAAGAAATGTAGCCAAAGTAGAAATGAGAATACTAGGGGGAAATTCTAGAAGAAATGGGGTATAAGTAGCTTATGAGATAAATGAAAGTGGATTGAGAAAAAGTAGCATACGTAGTGGGCTTAGAACTAGTGAAGAAAATATGTGAGGTAATGACAATACTATATTAGGATGGATAGTCATTAGCATTAGTTTTATCATGAGTGATGAAAATGCTAGAAAGGTGAGATGTGATTATACCACTAGTGGGATGAATGTAAGATGAACTAAAGGAAGCAGAAAAAGAGTACATTTTAGGAAAAAAAATTGAGGTAGGTGAACTGCAAAGAAAATAGGTGGTAGAAATGCCACTATTCTACTTAGGTCATTCAAGAATGTCCTAAGGTCCAAAATTGGATTGACTATCAACCCAAAGTTGAGTCAATTCACAACAAGGAAGGCCTAGGAGGGGATTCTTTAAGCTTTGAGGGGTTCACCACTAAGAAAAAGTTGGGAAAAGACAACTTACCATTCAACTCACAAAACCTAGTAATGCAAGTCAAATGATGAGTGCAAATGATGAAATTAAGTAACAACAAATTATGATGTGTGTACCTGGGAAGTCTAGAAATGTGATAAAGATTCTGGAAATGCAAAAATGTTGTCAAAATATGCTAGGGAGGACTAAGACACCCTTACTGTTGTCTTAGTATCACTGCTATTTTCCAAGGGAAATGTGGAATCTTCTGATGTTAGAATATAATTTGAAAGAATCTTTTCAAAATTCCACTTGGAGGACTAAGATGGTAGTCCAAATTTGAATTTTTGAAATCTCTGAATGCGATCTTGAGCCTCAATGTATACACTTCTTAGATCTTAGGTCCTAAAACTTCCAAATCTGACTTGTAGGTGAGTTTCTATGAAGATGAGAACTTTGCAATGCAACTTTGCAACTTCGCACTCCAAATGACCTTTAGGTCTTCACCCTGAATCTGCAATCACAAACATGCAAGAGAGGAAAACTTGTTGATTGTTAGTAAATGGGGCTTTTCCTTGGTCAAACCCCTTGTTGGTAATTAAACCTTGAAATGAAATAGAAATAATGGAGGGAAATGATGAATGAACAAAGTGCTATGCTGCAACTTGCCAAATCCTTGCTATGAAATTTGCAAACCTGTGTGAAGTGGCTAGCTTGAATGTAGATCTTGAATCAAAGGAATGCTTGATAAATATTGACTTGAATTGCTTGCTTGAATCAAAACCCTACATCACATATGTTAGCTCAAAAACACACATGATGCAAGAATATCTTTTATAGGATGCTTGAATCTTGATGATGGCTCCAAATTCTTGATGAATTGCTCTTGAATACTCTTGTGAACTCAATTATGCTATTAGAAATGCTCTCACAAAAGTATCATATGAAAATGAGTGAAAGAACCTTGTATTTATACTTATCTATGCTTAACATCCTAAAATAACACCACAACAAGCAGACATATGAATTCATTAATTAAAGGAGGCTAAATCCTGCCAAGATTTGTAATTAAATCTCAAAAATGTCTTATGGGGGACTAAGATGCCCTAGGTGGCGTCTTAGTCATGAGGCATGAAACTCGGTGCACAGACTCCAAAAAGGGGCCTAATTAAGGTCCTTCTGAAATTAGGGTCCCAAGACTTTTGGGGGACAAAGACGCCCTAGGTGGTGTCTTAGTCTCGACCCAAAAATCAAGGACACACAACCAAAATCATTAAATTATCATTTATTCATTGATGTTTGTCAGAATTAGCCATAAAAAGATATAATTTATTAGGCTTGTGTGTGCAAAATAAGACCAATTAAGACATAAATAGGGATAAAAAAAGCAAGCGGGCCCAAACAAGTGTGAAAATGCAAGGGTATGCATTTTCCTACACTATAATAGGATAAGAAGAGTCCCAATCTTAAAGGAGTAGAGGAATACATACAATAGAGAGGAGTGAAATTAAGAGGGAGGAAAAAAGAAGAGGAGGCTTTGGTGCAAGAGGAGATGGCACATAAAAGAAATAATTGAAAGAAATACTACCTTACCTATTCATTTATTGGAGATGTGCATACAAATCAATTATATATCCCTCATCTAGCTAAATTTTATATCGACAAAAAATTCAATCATATAATTCTAAAATTTAGTCATTAGCTTTGTGGGATTCAAATGAGGAATTATTCTTAATGGAGAAGAAAGAGGATAGTACATGATATGGATTTACTCACAAAACACAAACCGTAAGAGGTGGCAAGGATCAAATAGATTTTGATTTGGAAGTAAAATAATTAGAAAACAAACAATATGGGTGTAAGATTAGATGAGTTTCCAAAAAAAAAAGGTAAAATGATTATTTTATAATAGATATAGGGTAAATAACATAATCAATAATAATGATTGAATTACCATAGAAACATGAGATGCGATAATAATTACACACAACAACTTGTGTAAATTATAGAGAGTGAATACAAACTTAGCATTCTCCATGACTTGTATCCCTGTCAACCCCCTTGAACCAATTCAGTGGTTTGATTATAAATCAAAGGGTTGCAATGCAACTATGCAATATTCCTACTTTGTCATTAATAGTGTTGATGCTAATGCTAGTGGATGCTTTGATGATTCAATGTTATCTCTAACTAGGAATGTAGTGGTCCACAAATGATGGATGGATCTCTCAATGGATAAAATAAGGCATGTCCCTCTATTTAACACCATCACATGTAAAGCATATATTGTATATTCAAATTAACAAATAATAACTAATAGAAAAGAATTAACTTAAGATCATAATTCGATTTGAATTTAAAGATTATATAATCAAATTCAAAATTTAAATTTGACCTTAAGTAAATTTGAACTAAAAACTGTATTAACAAATTTAAAATACAAATTTGACCTTAAGTAAAAGATAGATCTACATATATAATCTACACTTTTATAATGTGTGAAATATGCAAGAGCCTATCTAAATAATATTAAAATGCAGAGGAAATGTCCTGACACTTTCTTAATATTACATTGTTTGTATTTTGGGATGCAATTCACAGTAACGAAATGTCACAGTCGAATAAGTCACATCCTAGAGTCAATTAGAAGGTTTTAAAGCTAAGTGCAGTTGCGTGCCACAGAAGTCTAATTGGCTGTCATACCATTACACATCTTCGCCCTTGCTCATTCATATTTCCGCACTGCAAGGGCGACAAATCCCTTAAAAGCCGTTTGAGAAGGAAAACCTCCAGAAGGACGAATTTGTTTTTGGAGAAATATCTTTTAGATTATGTGACAATCGACGTATATTATACTCCGGCGAGTTGAATAAACAAGAAAATTGTCTGGATTACACAAAGTCGTGAGTGGATTTCTATAAAATAGTGATATCTGAACCGAACACAGTGTGCAGGTAGGAGCGTCCCAAAATTCATATTAAATCTTTTCGCGCTCAGCTACACATATTACTGCGCAAGTCATTGCTTCGTTATGCAGTTGTGCAGGAATATATTTACTACAATCGATAGAACTTGGATTGGTTTGTTGAAATAATTCGAGCGTGTCTCCTCCTCAATTCTAACCAGGAAAATGAACACGGTCAAGTTTTGTTATATTTATTCTTTTAGTCTGCTTTAATGTATTCGTTTAGTTGACAACGTACATGTGCGTCCCACTCAAACAAAAAATGGAGAACAAGAGGGAAATTACTGTTTTAACTGAATCGATATGTGAGGTGTCTAATAATACACCATTCTTTCACATCACTTATTCCATAAATAATATAGACGTCTATAGTACATGTTAGTGTATTCTACTCTAGTTAGGTTAACTTAAGCCTAGTTAGGTGTTGGAGTTGACCCTTGATTCATTCCCCATGAGGTGTCAAGGTTGTTGAGGTGACTTGAGAGGTGTCCAATCCCTCTCAACATCTCTCCCTTGCATAGAGGAGAGCAATTCGCCACCACTGTAGGATGAGGAGTCCTCTCCTCAATCCATGGCATGTGATTGCCTATTCTTGTGGCATGTATTTGCTCATCCTCATTCTTAATAATGAGGGTTTGAGCTCATTGTCAAACTCAACTAAATACAATCTTATGCATCGTTCATGTGCTTGTTTCTCATCTCCTAGATCTTTATAATTCTAATATGGTATCAGAGCACCATTCTTGTTTTTCTTGATCTCCTTTGGTGATAGGTTATTTGCTTGCAGATGTTCATTGGGATATGTGAGGTTGGTTTTACAAGAATACACTAACAGTATAGAATTCAGGATAGGTGAGTCGTGTTATTAAATGATTGATTGACATAAATATGTTGTCTTATTAGTCATGTATTGCACATTTTATAATGTTTAAGAGTCATTGTCTACAAAGCAACAAAATTATAAATGTATATGTTTAGAGTCCAAGAAAATTCACCATCAGTAATTCATCATCAACAATTCACCGTCAACAATTCACTATCAATTGTTCATCATTGTGACATATTCATTGCATATATAGTTCACTGCTATCGTGGTTTATTCATCATGCATATATTTTTCAATATTTAAGTGCTCAACAGCACCCAAAAAAGAAAAAGTACAAAGATTATGTTGAACACATAAAAAATGTATGCATGATGAATAACCACGATAATGAATTATTGACGGTGAACTACTGGTGGTGAATTTTTGGATACCATATGTTTATAGATTGTTACTAATTACAAGATTTTTAATGTGATAATATAAAATATTTTTTATGGTTTTATAAGAAAAAAGTAATTTTAAAATATATTAATTTAATATTATTGATTTTTAAAAATAAATAAAAATGCAACAATAAGTATTAACCATAAGAAGTAATTTATAAATTTTTAAGGTATTGTCATCATCAAAATGTAGATTGAAACAAAAGATTTTTAAAAAAACATACAAAACTCTAACATCAAATGAGAACTCATTTAAACCAAGAAAATGAAAATATAAATTAATATACTAAAACAAAGTTATCCATACTCAATTCTTGATGCACCAAAAGGAAAATTTGATTACAAATGATTGTAATGTGCTTACTTACAAGGATAACAAAACAACATGTAAACTTAGATTACCTCTAAATCGGCTAAGAATGGAGAGATTTGTAGGTTTTCGAGAATGAAGATCTACAATTGAGATTTAAAGATAGGTGGATGGCTAAGATTGAGTTGGTTGAGTGGTTGGTGTAAATAATGATTTTTTCAAACTACTTACCTTTTAGCCTACATAGGAGAGTCCTATTCACATTGCTTAAGTCTCCACTTAGGAACTTTTAGACTTTTATCTCACTTCATAGCATTGTGACATGTGTTCTCATCACTTGAGACACCTATTGACACAACCACACACTTGTGAAGTGAGCTCACAAGTGTTGCATTATTGGAGGGTTAGGTAGTTGTTCAATCCTACCTTCCTACCTCATCTACATGGCTTATACATGCAAGGTTTCTCATTGTATTATACACTCTTCATCATATAATTATAGACATACTATTGTGCTCATACTTCCACTTTTGGAAAGTTATCAATTTGAGATCTTTGATCTTGGCATTCTCCAACATGGTATCAAAGCCATGAGATAACATTCCTTCCCATGTCAAATTGACTCCTACACATAGTGCTATCATCATAGTGTTGTAGAGCCATTTTAAAAATTGGGTATTGATTTATTTATTTTTAGTAAGTTATTATTTCAAAACACTAATGTATGCATACTTTGGTAGCCATTTTTTTATTGAAGGAATTTTATTTTGGCATCAAATTCACATCTTCTACACATTGAATAGAAAAATTATTTCATGGTTTTGTTCGTAACAACAAAAAATAATCTGGGTTTCTATTAGTTTTTGTAGATAATAATTCAATCTTTCAAAAAACACTATCAAAATAACATGGCATGACCATTTTTCATGCAGATCAAAGTATTTTTTTATTATCAAATTCCATTTTTTTTTTATCATTTTTCACATCATCTTCCAACATCTACTCATGATTGCTAAACCTAAATCACCTATTGTTACATCTGAAATCAAATATTGATTTTGTAGTAACAGAAAAAGTATCCCACTTCCTATTTGGGAATAAGTGATATATAATTAACCTAATTATGCCTTGGTTTAAAGTTGTAATGTGTTGTACACATTCACATTAATATAGGGCCCTTTTTAGTGCAATGCACTTAAATTGTACCTTATTTATGGTGTTGTAAAGTATTGTAGTACATATTTATACTTATCTAGGGTTCCATTAATTAATTGTGGTTGATTGAGCTTAATTAGCTCCTTTAATTCAAATTTAAGTCTTATTAATGACATCTTCCAAATGATCTATCCTGACACCCAATAATCAAATTGCATAACATTTAATTTAAAAAAATCAAGGTCCTAGAAAATGGTGTTAGGACCCATTCACCTTTAGTGGCAAATGGGTCCTCTCCACATAGGACCCCCCTCTGTATGCATTTTTGAGGTGGGTTTTTGATGTTCTTCGAACTCCCCGAAACAAGGTCCTAGAAAATTGTGCTAGGATCCATTCTTCTTTAGTGGTGAATCAATCCTCCTCACATGGGACACCCCTTTTTGAATTTAATTTTGGTCGGATTCTAATGATTTTCAACCCTAGATCTAGTGTCATCTTGATTATTTCAATTTTGAGTTTAATCTCAAAATTTAGTATAAATATGGGGTTAATTTACACAATTCTACCTAGAAACTTTGAATAAGCATCCTAAGAGAAAGTTTATGAGGTTATAGGAGAATTTTCAAAGGAATTTGAAGGTAGATAATTATCAAGAGTTTATTGCAACAATTCAAGATCATTTCATCATGTCAAAGGCATAGTGCATTCATGCATGTTGTTGAGCAAAGATTATGGATGTAGCATTGAAGATCTACTTGAAAGCATTGCTTCATATCTTATTTGAGATCCAGATCTACATTCTTCATGGCCACTACATGTTAATTTTCAGATTTATACTCCAAGACAACTTCCAAGGTATCAACATTTCATTATCTCATGTTCATGCTTCTATTTCATTATTTCATCATTTGGTTTAATTACCTACAAGGGGTTTGACTTAGGAAAGCCCCTATTCAATAACAAACAACAAATTTTTCTTCTCTTGAATGTGTGTTTGTAAATTTACAGGTTGAAGATCAATTTGAGAACAAGTTTGAAGCAAAATTGTCAAAGTTGTCAAGTTGCAAAGCTATCATTCAAAGTGCAAGAACATGGAAAGAAGGCTGCAAAATTTTATACAGGCTTTTGAGAGTTGACAACCGAGGATCTGAGAGTGCAGGAATCAAGGAAAAAAACTCAAATCTCAGTTTTAGAAACCCTAACAGGGACCCATTCACCACTAAAGATGAATGAGTCCTTTGTGACCTAAAAACAAGCTTCTTGCAGCAAGGTACACATCATTCTACCCTCTAAAAACTCCCCTCATAGTTGCTATAACAATTAGGATTAGTTTCTAATTGTTAGTTTGTCATTTTGACCTTCATAATTGAATGTTTCATAGTGAAAATTAGTGGCTCATCATCTTGATGCATTCACCTTGGTGAACCCTATTTTTCTACATTTCATTTTGCTAAACCCAACCTATTAAATATTGTAATTTTATGATCTTGGAGTATTTCATTGCATCCTAGGTTAGGTCTTGCATTCATTTGCATCTCATTTTCATTGAATTATATCTCATTTAGGATTTCTTACTTTGCATTGAAAATTGCATCTCATTTAGGGTTTAGAATTCCATTGTTTTACATTTCTCTAAATATGAAAAATACCAAAAAAAACAGTCATCTTGCATACCATTTAGATCTCATAAAATTGCATTTGAAAATTAAAAAAACATTGCATTTCAAATTAGGTCTTTGAATTCATCATTTTATAGCATTTTCAAATTGCATTTCTACAAAATCTGAAACTGAAAGTTACTGTCTCAGACCTGGAACTAGAAGAAATTGCAGAAACCTTGAAAATCATTCAAAAATAGTTAAAAAACCCTAATCAAAGACCCATTCAGCTTTACTAGAAAATAAGTCCCTGATCAGGCTTGACCTAAACTTTCTGGCATTTGAGAAGCATTAAAAACCACTTAGGAATCAACAAAACATTTCAAAAATCCTTCACTAGGACCCATTCACCCTTACTGGTGAATGAGTCCCTTATAGATCTTGATCCACATTTTCTAGAAATTAAAATCTCAGTTTTAGGCTTTTGTTTGTTGCATTTACTTTTCTTTTTAAGTTTTATGATTTTCTATTTCATTACATTCATTGAATCTATCTTAATTTGATTCATTTAGTGCATTGCCAAAATTCAAAATTGTATTTACACATGATTTCATTCTAGTTCATTGCATTGCATTTTAAGTCTCTTTCAATTTTGCATTCATATAGATTAATTTTCACAAATGTTAGTACCTATCTTTTCCAAGTTTGCAAAGACAAATTTAGTCAATAAGAACATTAGTAATTCAATATTTAATACATTTCATAGTTATAAGAGTCTCTTAGTGCAAGAGAGTGAAAATTTTGACACAATCCCTCATATCTCTCCTATTTGTGGGAATGATGTGATAGAAGAAGATGCAAGCATAGACAAAAATGAAGGTCATAGTTGTACTTCCCCCAATACCTCTCCTATTAGTGATGACGGGAGCTTTGTGAAAAAAGATGCAATTGTTGAGAATCGTGAAAGTATTGGTTGTCCTTCTCCTCATCCACCTTGGGAAGATATTATGACACAAGAAGATGAGATCATTTCCACTTCTTTACCTAGTCTCCATTCATCTCCCAATACTTCCCCTACTTGTGAGAATGCTTTAGTGAAAGGGGATGTAATTTTGGATAGTCATGAAAATCACATTTGTGAAGAGGCTATGTTGGTGTTAAAAAATATCCAATGATTGAGAGTTATAGCATCATTTATCTCTTTCCTAATATCCCTCACATTTGGAAAGGTCTATTTGAACAATTTGATTCAATCATTGGTAAGGATGAAACTCATAATTTTCCTTCCTTTGATGCCTCCCCTATTTGTGATGAAGTTACTTTACAAATGGAATGTGATAGCTCTCCTACTATGGTAGATATTATGGCACAAGAGAGTAAGGCCTTCAAAAATAAGGACAATCACAACAATCAAATTCGGTCTTCTCCTAATATCTCTCCTTTTGTGATGAAGATATTTTTGTGTTAGAAGATCCACTCGATGAGAGACATGAGAATCCTATTTGTTTATCCTCCCCTAGGGAAAACATTATTGAACAAGAAAATTCCATCATTGACAATCAAGACAATACAACCATTGATAACTCCATTACTTATGATGAACAAATTTTAGAACTAAACATTGAATGTCATGAACATCTAGTTTGTTGCTCTCCTTAAAAATTTCTACTAGGGAAGATAGCATGGTGCATGAAAATGAGAACATTGACACATGTCTTTCAAACAATATTGATATGAATTCCTTAGATGAATATGATGAAGTGAAATTAGACTCCCCTTCGATAAGAAATCATGAAATTAACGGCAAGTGTGTTGAGATTATGAAAATTAGAACTCCCTCACGTCCTCTAATTATTGGCCCACCTAAGCCTCAACTTATCAATCATCCACCCTCACAACAATGACAAGTTCAAAAATAAACTCGTTCTTATCTTAGAACCACCTAAAAGGTAACTTTATAATAATAATGTCTCACAAAAACTGAGTTACAATCACATTGCTCATATATATTGTGTCTTAGAAAAGTGGACCCTATTGAGAAAAGACACAATTTCATGCATAATTAGACCCACTTTTGAGTACCTTCACATCATTTCCCTTCAAAACAACATTTATAGGCCCCTTTCACGTCAGAAATCACATAAAACCCAACAAACAACATTTAATTACATCATACCCTGACAACCCACCTTCAAACAACAATAGTAGTGGGACCCATTTGCCACCTTGGGAAAATGAGTCTCGTCTAGTGAGACCCATTCGCCAAGGGTGGCAAACGAGTCCCCTTTGAGGGAAAATTTAAAATTAAGCGGGAATTTAATCAATTTAACTTTTATTTCCAGTGAATATCAGTCTCTTAGGTCTAATTAACATGAAAATAAGGTGTTGTTGCTTATAAATACTCATTTTAAGTCATTTTACACAATCTTCTTTATCTCCCTTCATCTCTTAGTCATTTTCATAAAGCAAATTCTAAAGTCAAGTCTTCCACAACAAGTTTTAGTAGCTAAAGTTGAAGTTTTAGGGCAGCAAACTACGGTTTCTGCAGGTCTTGAAGCTCACTTCTATTGTCAAGATCCAACATTGCAAAGGGTTGATGATGGATGCCTATGGTTAATCATGAATAAATATAGGGTGAAGAGGTGCAACTAGCCACCAAATCATGCCTAAGAAATTGGTTTCCTATTGATTCCATCTTCCATTTTCACTCTATCTTTAGATTAAGGTTTGCATCTTGTTTTTTTAATCATTTGTATGTCATTTCCTCCCTATTTTGCATGAGTTGTAAGGTTTCTAGGGTTGAGATTTTGCATCATATAGATCATTCTTGCATGTCTTATTCTAGAGCAATAGAATAGGATCATTGTTATATTTTAGCTCTTCCTAGTCTTTAACACATCTAGGGCTAGGGTTTACTCAAATTTTTCTCTATTCAAGGTTTAATTACCCAACTATGGGTTTTACCAAGGAAAACCCCCCATTAGACAAACATTTTTTAATCTATTTTGTAGGAATTTTCCAAGATCTGAGATCGGGTATCCGTTAGAAATTGTTGTGTAGGTGCAAGGTGTAGAACAAAATTTTGAATTTGCAAAAATTCCAAGGTGGACTGATTCACCATGCTTGGTGAATGAGTCCCTCCTGAGGTGCAAAAAAGAGTCAGATTCAGATCCAGGTTCCCGACTGTCAAAAAATAGATTCGGTGTAGAAAAGTCCCAATCTATGACTAATTTTCCCAAGGTGACGAATGAGACCCAGTCAACCTAAATTCAAGTGTCATCAGTTTTCCAGATTTTTTTCTAGTCATCTACAGTTTTCTAGTTGCACACATTCTAAGAAAAAACTTTCTATTTAGGTTAATTTGCATTTTTGTTCATTCTTTCGTGCTTTTTACATATCACAACGTGTTTTCAAACATAGTGTAAATCTTAGTTTTGCAAATTCATTTTCATTCATTTAGATCAGTCAATTGTATTTATTTAACTTCATTTAGGTTAGACAACATCACACATTGCATAATTTGAATGAACCATTAGCATTTGTGCTCCCATCTCTCTCCTTTTAGGTTAAAAACCCTAGAAGAGCCAAAAAATCTATGGTTCATTTTGGTGAACCTGACTCTTGAACATAAAATCGTTATGATTTAAATTTGTAATTGCATCTTAGGTCTTCATTATTTTATAATCTTGCATCGTGAATGAGTCCCTCTATAATTTTGCATCAACATTTCCAGATTTCAATTTCCTACATTGCATCTTTCTATTTTTTGTCTTTATCATTCTGTTATAGTTCAGTTATTTTTGTTTTCTTAGCATAAAGTTCATTTATTTTCATGGCATTCATGGCTAGTTTTAGATCTTTGAAAATTTCCTTTTCCATTTTCATTCCTAGTTCTTTTAGATTAGATTCATCGATACATAACGACACCAAAACTGAAACAAACAATCCCTTCAAACACATGATTCAAGTTAGGAACAACATCTCATCTAAGCCTCTTAGTAGTGATGATTTTGATAAGTTATATGAGGTCATTTAGGACTTCCTCTCACTCACTTCATCCTCTAATGCTTCAAATGAGAAACATAAACCCCTTAATGATAAACTCCCCCTCACTCCTTTTGATTGTGATGAATTTGATTTGTTAGATAAAGCTCTCCAAGACTTCATCTCACATAAGCCATCCACTAAGGTTTGTGGTTACCAAATCATGATAACAAACATTAGCACCTATAGTGCTTTTGTTGAACATTCTGAACCAGTTGATGAACATTTACCCCTCAAACATTTTAGTAGTGATGATTTGCATTTGTTAGATGAGTGTCTTCAAGACTTCATCTCATCTAACTCATCCGCTTTGGTTTGTTGTGAGACCTCTAATGTTATCAAAGATGTTAATGTAATTCAGCCTAAACTTATCCTTTACCCACCCTCACATCTGCTTCACCTCTTTAACCGAACCTGGTACACCCTTTACCCACCTAAAACCAATGTATCACAGGGTAAGTGCACCAAGATGGTTCCCAAAAATGGGGCTTAAGTGGCCACTTTTTTTCTGAAATCAGGAAATGCTGACCTTGGACATGAAATTGAGGATAGTTACACTCAAAATTTTGAGATGGAACAAAAACAAGGATCGAAGTGCCCCGAGTCTACTTTCTAAACTACTAATTTATTTTGAAAATGGTTGAGATTAAGGGGTTCAAAAGAGGGATGCACAGAAATTGGTGTTGTTTTTTCCAAAAAACATAACATAGCAACTCTTGTACGACCTGAGCACGGTGAACTTTTTTGTAGTATTTTTAAAATCGCTATAGTCAGAAGTTAGCTAATAGCATCTAGTTGGTGCATAATTTTTCTGATAATTTTTTAATTAATATTTGATTTTCTACTAATTTTCTAACTGGGCACTTCCTGAAAAGCAGAATTTTCGCCGTGCTCCCCCTACAAATTTTTGAAAATAATTGATTTTTTTTTTCTTTCTTTTTTCAAAATTTGTAGAATGGAGTATAGTTTCTAAAAATGTAATTTATTTGAAATTTTGATGAGCGGTTAATTTATAATAAAAAAAACCACTAAACATTGCGTTTTGGAAAAAAAACAGACATACAAACAAAATAAATTATGGATGAAAGGCTTAACATTGTTGAAAAGTGAAAAAAATTACATTGTTGGATAGCTAAGAGAGAACCTAACATTACCCATGTTTTCGATTTTGTCAATATTGAACTAGATGCAATCTTGATGGTGAGCATGAACCCGATTATGTGAAAAATTGTAGAATTTGCAAAAACACGTCTCTAGCCTTGTTGGGAATGCCCTCCAAGCCTTTGGGTTGGTATTCCAAGGCAAATAATTTCAAATTTTTCTTTGTTTTTAATAGGAAATAATGTGTGCACATTATAACATGCTCGCGTTATAATGTGAGCACGTATTTTAAAAAAAATTCATAAGTGGCCAGAAAATTGGTACCCAACTTCATGCACCCGCCCCACAACAATCTAGTAATGATACTATTGCTCATATATATAACACCTAAAACAACCTGCAACCACCACAACCACCTCCACCTTCATTACCTTTACCTAATCCTCCTAGTGCTCCTTGCTATAGCCCACACACAAAGGAGTATGATCTTGTTGAAAATTAAAGAATACTCTTGCCCAAATTTCCCTTTGGGATTTGCTTGAAACCTCACCAAACTATAACAGCATTCTTCAAACCACTCTAAAACAAATCACAATTCCTCCTATTACCACTCTGAATGATGTGGTAGCTCTCATGCAAAAAATAAATCTTGACATTACTTTTAACCAACATGAGCTCCCTCCTTTGGATTTGTGTAAAAAACATGATGCCTTTATGATAATTGCTTGATTCAATCACACGGGTATCAAATGCACTCTCATAGATAATGGTTTTGCCCTAAATGTGTGTTGTGTGAGTCTCCTTGATTGATTAAAAGTTGATAGGTTACAAATAATACCTGATTTTGTCTCTATTTGAGGATTTGATAATACAACAAAGCAACTGCTTGGGATAATTACTTTACCTATTACGGTTGGGGTGGCTACCTTGCAAAATCCTATCCATGTCATGCCTTATGATCTTTCATATAATATTCTTTTAGGCTGACCATGGATTCACCAGATGAATGTAGTTCCTTCAACCCTTCATCGTCTCATGAAATATGTCTATAACAATCACATTTATCAAATTGAAATAGATCCCGAGCCTAAAAGTTGCTTGCACCTTGAAAAAGGGGTTACAAGTCATTTCAAAACATTAATTCCAGCCTCTAATATAGACCCTCTTGAAATTGAACATAACGATACAAATACGGTATCTAAATTATTTGGTGATGATTGGGGATCCTTAGAATTCACACCCTCGTTTATGGGTGAACATATCCTCACGTAAAAGAAAGATAAGAAACAAGAACAACCAATAATTATGTCCACTCAAAATTTTGAACAATCATCTATCCCCTACAATATGAATGCGCAACATACACAACCAATTTTGATGAGATAGATTACCAATCCCTGCCTACCCCATGCGAAATGGAAAGACTTTATGGAAAAGGCTATAAATTTGTAAAACAATTAGGCTATACTAGAAAAGGGTGTGGAAAACATGAACAAGGTATTTATGTCCCTATTAAACCTAATATGCAAGAAACAAAAACTATATTGGGATATTCTTTTTCTAAAATGACCAAAGCTACTCAACATCCATCTTTAAACATTAACGTTATAACATGTCACCCGCAATAGAAAATCACAATCAAACATCTTGATTTGCTTGATATAACCTTACCATCTTCATGGGAATTTGTTGATAGTGATGAGGCTTTGAAATAGATTTTTGGCGTTTATGATACCCCATCCTCGCTTACTTATGTGAAACACATTACCCGTGATTTGAATGTTACCAAGCAAGAAGCCAATGATATCACTGGAGAGTTTTCTAAATCTAAAAGTCCTAAATCCAATGCACTCCCTTTAGGAGATACAATTGATGTGCTAATGGATGAAATGATAAAGATAAAGTTATTAATATTGGGAAGTGCGTTGATGATGCAGAACAAGAAGATACAACAACTTTACTTCATGTTTTTCTTGAAATTTTTGCTTGGAAATATTTTGATATGCTAGGAATTGACCCAAAAAATTTGATGCATAACATTGTCCTTGCCGTAAATGCTAAACCCATCCTTCAAAAGATCTGCAAAATGCACCCTAATGTAGCCTTGCGTGTTAAAGAGGAACTCGAGAAACTTCTTGATGCATGATTTATTAGACCTATTGATTATTCTCCTTGGATCTCAAACATTGTCGTAGTTACAAAACCCGATAATCGTATTAGGATATGCATAGATTGTTGGAGTTAACAACCCAAGATCTTCAATCTGCGACACCAAAGAACCTCCACAAGAGATAGAGAGAAGCAACAATGGAAGATGCTATTCCACCAAACAAGGATTGCAGTATGATACAATATGATCAATGCAATACAATACAATGCTATGCAATACATTGCTAGAGATGCCTTGCTTATAAAGGCAAGGATGAGAGATAGGATAAGACAAGATCATGACAAGTGTCTTAATCCTATCACATGAGACAACTAACTCATAACTACCTAGGAAAGTGGAAATTCTAGATAAGAAAACTAATACTTATCTAGTTATGACAACTAACATCCTAAGTAAACTTAACATGTGAATTAAGTCCCCTAAGTCCCTAGTAAAGGAATAAACTAGGTACAAGACTTATTCACACCAACAGCCCCCCTTAAGTGCAACTTAGGGAGGTACAAACCAATGCAGAATGCAAAAGATGGGTCCTGGAAAATAGGCCTGATGAGGTACCCATGTACAAAGCAGAAAAACTCTCACAAGCGGAGAAAAGGAGAAAAACCATGTGGGAGAAAACTCCTCTCCAAAAGAGAGAAAAAGATGAAAAGAAAAAACTAATGAAGGAAGAAGGACTCTTCAAGACCCCCCAAGGACAACTTCCTTCACCCCAAGCATCGATCGCAACTAAAGATAATGAGGTGATGCCAAAGGTTTAGTGAAGATGTCTGTAACCTACTAATCTGTAGGCAAATACTCCAAGCTGAGAACAACATCCTGGATGAGCTGCCTGATGAAGTGCATGTGGATCTCAATATGCTTAGTCCGCTAATGCTCCACTGGGTTGCGTGAAATATGAATGGCACTCTGATTGTCACACCAAAGAGTAGTGGGCTGAGTGGAAGGGAATCCAAACTCAGTCATCAACTGACGAAGCCACAAAACCTCCTGACTAGCCAACACGACACCTCGATACTCAGCCTCTGTCGATGATAATGCAATAGCAGTCTGCTTCATGCATGACCATGCAATCCGACTAGAACCAAGGCAAAAGAAAAAGCCAGAAGTAGACTTCCGATCATTGACATCACCAGCCCAATCTGAGTTAGTGAAGCCCACAATCTGAGATGCACCTGAAGTGTAGTGAATGCCAAAATGAGTAGTTCCCTGAATGTATCTCAAGATACGCTTGGCGGCCTTCTAATGACTCTCATGAGGCTCCTATGAGAAGTGAGAGACAAGTCCAACCGCAAAGGAAATATCAGGACGACTATGTGTCAAGTACAAAAGACTGCCAACCAACTGTCGATACAAGGTAGGATCAACTGTAGGAGTAGTGCAACTGGAAGTCAGTACAACACCTGACTGGAATGGAGTAGGGGCAGGCTTGCAATCAGCCATGCCAAATCTCTGAAGCAAATCAAGAGCATACTTCTGCTGGAAAATGAAGATCCCCTCAGAAGTCTGATGAACCTGAAGACCAAGGAAGTAATGCAAAAGACCAAGGTTGGTCATATCAAATCGCTCCATCAATGCTCGTTGGGTACTCTGAATCATGGAAGTAGAACTCCTTGTGAGAATCAAATCATCCACATAGAGCACAAGTATAAGTAGATCCTCTCCATGTCTCTATGTATAAATTGTGGGATCGGAATGGAAACGAGTGTAGCCGGAAGCAAGCAAGAAACTATCCATCTTCTCATACCAAGCCTGAGGGGCTTGTTTGAGACCATACAATGAACGTCGAAGCCTAGAAACAAGTGAAGAGTCTAGCACAAAACTTGGTGGTTGCTCCATGTAGATCTCCTCATGAAGATCCCCATGCAAGAAAGCACTCTTCACATCCATCTGATATACGGACCATCCCTGTGATGCAGCTATAGCAAGGACAAGGCGAATAGAATCCATCTTGTTTAATTTTTGCTTCTGGATTTGATTGTGTGCAAGTTTTTTTATTTTACTTTTATTTTTTTTTCTTGTCTCTTATTCAGATATTCATATATAAATTGTTTTTTAATTTTGTCCTCTCCTCTTTGTTATCTCGCTTTAGTCTTTCATTTTTGTTTTTATCTTTTTTTATTTTTTATTTTTTTATTTCTTGTATTTCTTTTATTTCTCTTGTCTTGATTTCTCTTGTTTTGTTTCTATATTTTTTTTCCTTTGTTTTATTCATTTTTTCATTTTATCAAATCCAGAAGCAAAAATTAAACATTCAATATGGATTGTGGAAATCTTATATCTTTAGAATCCATCTTGGCAATAGGATCAAAGGTCTTAGAATAGTCAATTCCTTCAACCTGAGAAAACCCCTTTGCAACAAGACGAGCCTTGTACTTGTCAATGGAACCATCTGCTACATACTTAGTACGATACACCCACTTGCATCAAACCAACTTTCTTCCCTTAGGAAGAGGCACAAGATCCCAAGTATGATTCTTCATCAAGGAATAATACTCATCATCCATAGCACTATCCCACTCTGGAATACCTGAAGCATCTGAAAACTTTTGAGGATTATCTGAAACTACATGACTCAAAAGACTAATTCCAGAAGTCTGAGAATGAGTGCGGCGAGTGTCTATGGGATCACCAACAAGAGAACCAGCCTCCTCAAGAGTAACTCGAGCCCATTGTGGCCTAGTGGGTGACTGAGGAGGAGGTGCATCAAGACCATCATCAAAATCTTCCTCAAGTAGCAAAACATCATCAACTAAAGAAGATTGAGTAGGTTGTGATGAAGAAGAAGTCGAAGGAGGATCTGACTGGGTGAAGGCCTCAGAAAACTTAACATCACATTGAAAATGTACCTCTCGTGTGTTAGGATCAAACAATCTATATGCCTTCACATCCTCACAATAACCAACAAATATGTACCGCTGACTCTTCTTCTCCATGGATTTACGCTGACCATTTGGAATGAATGCCCAAGCCTCACTAATGAATACTCTGAAGAAGGATACATTAGGCTTGTGATGAGACCAAGCCTCCTCAGGGGTCATATGTCGTACTGCCTTGTGGGGCATATGATTTTGAATATAGTTGGCACAATTGACAGCTTCGGCCCAAAAGGCGGGAGCCATGGACCTAGACTGAATCATACAATTGGCCATTTCCCTGAGAGTCCTGTTCTTTCTCTCTGCCACACCATTCTGCTGAGGAGTGTAAGGAACTATGTGTTGATGAAGAATACCATGCTCACTGCAAAAATCCTGAAATGCCTGATTGACATACTCCCCCCCATTATCTGTGCGTATCTGTCAAAGAGAAAAACCTGACTACTTCTCCACAAATTTTTTGAAGGTCTTGAAGTTGGTGAGGACTTCACTCTTGAGCTTCAGAAAATAGACCCATGTCTGATAGGAAAAATCATCAATGAATGTTAGCACATACTTAACCCCTGAAAAGGAAGGAGTTGGGAATGACATGAGATCACTATGGACCAACTCAAGGGGTGTGGTTGCACGTGTAGCTTGACCCTTAGGAAAAGAATCTTGATGTTGCTTGCCAAGAACACATCCTTGACAAACACCATCTATGCAAGTGATCTTTGGAAGACCAACCACTAAGTTATGTGCTTGCATTTGCTGAAGATATCTATAGTTCAAGTGCCCAAATCTCTCATGCCAAAGCTTGCTCATTGAATCAACATGAGCAACAAAACATGAACCCAATGAAGACTCAAATCTATCAAATTGATACAAATGATTCTCATGATCAACTATCCATGTAGCAACAACCTTCTCAAGATCCTGCAACTGTCTAATAGTCACATTCTATGGAGTAAACTCAACTAACTTCCCATCTCTAGAATGAAAAATCTGATATATGGAAAGTAGATTCACTGAAATATCAGGAACAAGTAGAACATCCTCAATGCACCCATCTAGCATCTGAATGGAGCCTTTCCCCAAAAATGGAATCTATGAAGAGTTCCTAACTACAATCTGAGAAGTAGAAGTATGAACAATGGAATCAAGAAGATCACGCGAATTGGTCATGTGATGTGAAGCACTTGAATCAAGAATCCAACTATCTGAAGGTGAATGCATAGCTCGTGCTGAAAGAGCTTGCCCTTTGCCCATGGAAGAAGGCTTAGCCACTGAAATATTGTGCTTCTTCATAGCTTCCTCCAAGGCCTCTAATCTCTTAAAGCAATGAGATGCATCATGCCCAGTTTTGCCACAAAATGAACAAGGATCTCCTTTCTTTTTCTTGGACTTGGAAGAAGAATCTCCAGAGGTAGAAGAAGAAGGAGATTGATTGGACTTCTGATTATTCTTCGGCTTCAGTTTGGAGGGATTCTCACTACCAGAAGATGATTCTGCTTTGGGCTTCTTCTTGTTCTTTCCTTTACCCTTGGATGATTGAGCCATTAGAGCATGATTCTTAGGATTAGGTAAGGCATCCAACTAAATTAACTTGGCCTCCTCCCTAGTAAGACGCTCACAAAACAACTCAAATGTAGGAATTTTGTAATCTTTCCCAATTGCATCCATAGTTGAATAGAAAGTAGAAGAAAACACTTGATAAGGGCCCTTTAACTTAGATAGAATCAAGAAGATACATTCATCACTAGATACATCATGTCCACATCCTTTCAACTGTGACAAAATCATCTTGAATTGTGCAAGGAAATCCTAAATTGAAGGAAATGCATTTGGAGAGAGGGATTGTAGTTCTGCTTGAAGTTGCAAGGTTCTGAAATGATTTGTTTTACCATACAATTCTTCAAGTTTTTCCCAAACATTCTTAGATGTTTTGCACTCTGAAATATGAAACAACAAATTATTAGATACATGTAAGCCAATGAGCCCTTTTGTTTCATCCATTTTACATCTATGGACAAAATTTTCATAATCCCTTGTAAATTCAGGTTGTTCTGCATCTAACATTGGCCATATACCCTTAGCTTGTAACAATTGAGTCATTTTTAGCTTCCATGTATGATAATTGTGTGGAGTGAGTGGTTCAATTTGCCTTAGATCCGCCATGAACACCAAAAGAAAGAAGACAATGTGGCACTAAAATTGTGCCTTTCACCCCCCCAGAATGTATTAAAACTGATTTTGCAAACCCCCCAGCAAATTACAATGAACAAATTTTGCAATTTTTACAAGTGACAAGCTCAAATCAACCGTTTATAACACATGGTGATTTTTACAATTTTTAGAAAAAAGAGCTTCTCAAAGCTGAAAACAGAGGTTACAAATAGCTTCCTTGTGATTTTCTGATCAATTTCAAAAAAAAATTTGCCAAATTTCGACTTCGTTTGCAAAAGTTACATCAAGAACAAGCAATAAATGCACTTGTACCTTCAAGCTGAAAAACTGGAAAAAAAAGGAAAAATCTAGAAAATTCACCTACACCACTACGAATTTCGTCGAACCAGCTTTCCGATGATATCTCGTTCTCGAAAATCCGATGCCGTGGCGAAAATTTATGCAAAAAAGAAAAAAAGGCCTATTTTAGGCACCTTGAACACTAAACAGAAGAAAAATTTAAGCCCTCGAGGGCTAGCCGGTAGTCCTGCACGTGACCGTGCACTGGCTGCTATAGAAAAAATCCGCCGGTTTCTCATAACCACTAGCGGCTACCAATTCTGGTCACATGTAGGCGGCTATCTTCTGACGATCTTCGTGGCAGTTGTCGGCTGCGCAGGGTTCCTAGTGGTTAAGGTTAGCGCCAGCAGTTAAAGTTACCCGCCCACCTGGCGGTCTTGGCTGGCACTGGTGGTCAAGACTCCTCCCGGTGACTGCTGGCGCTGGTGGTTTCTCCAACTGCCCTGCGGCTGGCGGTTAAAGAGCCGACCCTGCGGCTGTGTAGAAGGCCACCGCTGGCAGATAAGGAGAGCCCAGAGACTTTAAACGGCCCGACAGCGCTTAATTTATTATTATTATTATTATTTTTTAATTTTTGAATTTTTTTAAAATAAAATATCGCTGAACAAAGAAATGCAGGAATTTTTTTAATAATAAAAAATTCTGACGACGCATACCTTTGACCTGGGAGGCTGTACAGCCTCTCGGGTAAAATTTTTTTTCCCCAGAAACAACTTTTGCCAAATATGGGCAAATTATATATCAAAAAAATTGGAAACAGCCACCCAGATGCAATGGCAGGCTTAATTTTTTCTCAAAGTGCTCTTGTAAAAAGTTGTTCACCAGATCTGAGCTCGAAACCCTTCTTTGCCAAAGTTGCAAATGGTGACAAAATTGAGTGAAACAAAAGCCAAATCTGACTTTTTCGAGCCTCTTGGATGAAATGGGACAGCCTAAAATATTGCCACTATAGCCAAAAGCACTGCAATCACTAGATCTCACCAAAATACAAGCATGCAATATAGGATACAAGAAACTCAAAAATCACAATAGAAATTGATGGAAACTCTCTAATAAAGAAATGGAAGGGGCTTGACAGATTCAAAGCGCTGATACCATGTTGGAGTTAACAACCCAAGATCTTCAATCTGCAACACCAAAGAACCTCCACAAGAGATAGAGAGAAGCAACAATGGAAGATGCTATTCCACCAAACAAGGATTGCAGTATGATACAATATGATCAATGCAATACAATACAATGCTATGCAATACATTGCTAGAGATGCCTTGCTTATAAAGGCAAGGATGAGAGATAGGATAATACAAGATCACGACAAGTGTCTTAATCCTATCACATGAGACAACTAACTCATAACTACCTAGGAAAGTGGAAATTCTAGATAAGACAACTAATACTTATCTAGATATGACAACTAATATCCTAAGTAAACTTAACATGTGAATTAAGTCCCCTAAGTCCCTAGTAAAGGAATAAACTAGGTACAATACTTATTCACACCAACATAGATTTTAGAGACTTGAATAAAATCCCTTTAAAAGATAAGTTTTTGCTTCGTAATATAGACATGATCGTGGATTCAACTGCTAGACATGCTTTGTTGTCATTCATGGATGGATTTTTTGGTTATAATCAAATCCTTATTAATCCTCTAGATCAATACAAAACTTCCTTTACAACTGTTTGGGGAACAATTTGTTGGGTTGTGATGCCCTTCAATTTAAACAATGCTAGTGTAACTTATCAACGTGCAATGACATTAATATTACACGATTAAATTCACAAAATTTTAGAAGATTATGTTGATGATATCCTCGCTAAATCATTAACATGACAAGACAATGTGAATGTCCTTCATAAAATATTTGAATGCATAAAACACTACAACATGTGATTAAATCCAAAAAAGTGTGTCTTTGGCATAGATAGTGGTAAAATTTTGGGGTTTTTCATATCTCACAGAGGCATTTAGGTGGACACAAAAAAAATTGATGCAATCATTAACATGCCACCTCCTAGGAATATTTCTCAGTTGCACACATTATAAGGTCAAATTCAAGTTATCCATCATTTCATTGCATCTTTAGCCGATCACACATTACCTTTCATGCATCTCCTTAAAAAGGGTGTTCCTTTTGATTGGGATGAGGATTGTAAATAGGCTTTTGAGAGTCTAAAGGAATATTTATCCACTCCACCTATTTTACAACCTATTGTGCTGCATAGACCATTTATCTTGTACATCGATGCATCTGCCCATGCTTTTACAACATTTTTGGCTCAACCCAACGATCATGGTAAAGAACACCCACATTAGCCATACCTTAATTGATTATGAGACATGATATTCACCAATTGAAAAAAAATGTTTGGCTCTTGTATTCGCTACTAGTAAGTTGTGACAATATTTACTAAATGTTGAAGTACAGGTTGTCACAAAATTTGATCCTCTTAGATATCTTTTCAACAAAACCGATCTTTTAGGATGCTTAGATAAGTGGGTAATGTTGTTAAATGAGTTTGAACTTAAATTTTTTCCCCAAAAAGCAATCAAAGGCCAAGCCTTAACCAATCACTTAGCTGATGCTCCTTCACCTTTTGCTTTACCTACTCCTGATTCCTTTCCTGATGATCATGTCTTACTTGTTGACATTAAACCATGAGATTTACTTTTCGATGGATCTAAGTGTAGAACAGGTTCCAATGCTAGTGTGATACTAATTCCACCCAATGGAAAACCTATTCCCTTATCTTATCTTCTAAATTTCCTATGCACAAATAATACAGCTGAGTATGAGGCATTGATTGTAGGTCTACAAGCTGCTTTATCTCTACATGCTAAACAAATTAAGACCTTTGGTGATTCACAATTGGTCATCAAACAAATCAATGGAACATATCAAACTAAACATGACAAATTATTAAAATACAAGGATCTTATAATGAGACTATTAGAAAAATTTGACTCATTCACCATTGATAATATCCCATGTAAAGACAACCAACACGCAGATGCAATGGCGAGCACAGCTTCTCTCATATCCCCACTCGATCCTTCCACTCAATTCACCTTTATTATCCATCCCATCACCAAACCTTCAATTGATACTTTGTTAGAAGACATTTTGGTGATCACTCATGAGAATTCATGTGAATGGTATGATACAATATACAACTACTTGAAAGACGGTACCATTCCTGAACCTACCACAATGAATACTTAAAAGTGCTTATGTAAACTCGCAACTAAATATGTAATCCTTTCCAATGTGTTGTATAGAAGATCTTTCAATGGTCTCCTATTACACTATCTTAAAGATTCTAAAATCCCTTTAGTGCTCGAACAAGCTCATGTTGGTGCTTGTGGATGTCATTTTGGAGGAATTTTGTTAGTGCAAAAGCTTATTTGTATGGATTATTTTTGGAGACATATGGAGAGGGATTGGGTATGTGTAGGATCATCATGGAAAAAATAGGCCCTTAAGTGGCAAAAAATTCAAAAAAATAAAATTTCGGAAACTTGACATAAAAATTTCAATAAGTTATCTATATTATTTCAAAAATGTGTAAGAATAGAATCTGTAGGAAATTGAATGTAGTGTCTAAACTACTAGGTTTTTTTTTTAAATCTATTTGGTGAAAATTTGAAATTTCAATGCAGTAGTACTTAAATTTCAGGGAAAAAATAAGAAGTAGGTGTCTGTCTAACCACCCTAGCCACAATAAAATGATAATATTTTTTTATAAGATTTTAGATATAAGTAGAGGACCCATGTCTTGATGTGGTGGATTTTTTTTTGTAGTTTTTTTCTAAGTAAATAATTAATTATGAATTTTTTATTACAAATTTTAAAACATATAAAAACTCATATGTCTAACCACATTAACTTGGTCAAAACTTCATGAAATTCAATTTTTCTTTTTGTAATCCTATAGTATGTGAAGCATAGAATCTGATGCATGTTTCAGATTCAAAAAATGTGATACCATTTGAAATCTATATATGTTTTTCAATCAGCCTATCAATAAGGAATTTAGTCATAATTCAAATAGAAAATGAATAATAATTATTTATTAAATTCAAAGTAAAGCATAATTTATATTGGTGGAAAGCTGAAAATCTCCTTTAAAAACCCTTTTCGTTTCATCAATTTTGGGTAAGAAAAAAGTCATCAGCCACATACCCTACACATACCCATCATATAGCCACTTTTTGACCCATCATGATCCTGCACATACCCGATTGCTTCACCTATGTTAAACAATGCAACAAATGTCAAGAGCATAGTAATTTGATTCACATTCCTACTATTGAGCTCCATGCCAATGTGCCCATTTGGCCATTTTCAATATGGGGTTGGATCTTATTTGAAAAAAATCACCGCCTTCTTCTGTTGGACATACGTTTATTATAACTACAATGAACTATTTCACAAAATGGGTGGAAGCTATTCCCCTTTGTTCTACAGCCGCTAAAGCAATTTTTTCATTTCATCTTGGAACACATAATTGCTCACTTTGGGATTCTTTCCGCAATCATTTCATACAATGGAATTCCATTTAAGAATAGCGAATTTCAAAAATTTCTTGAAACATTTAATATTCAACACTGTTTCTCTACATTGTATTATCCACAATCAAATGGACAAGCTGAGAATACTAATAAGCTTCTTGAACAAATCCTTAAGAAAACTATCAACAACAATCATAAAGACTGGCATACGCAACTATCTTACACACTTTGGGCTTATAGAACTAATGTTCGATCATCCACATGAAATACCCCTTATAGCCTTGTTTATGGTACTGATGTGATTATGCCCTTGGAGTTAGAAATTCCTACTTTGCGAGTTGCTCTCTGAGATTGATGCTAACACTTATAAAGAACAATGATTACATCAACTTGAGATGCTCGATGAACAATGTATTAACACTCTCGAACATCTCCAAGTTCACATTAAACAATTACAATGCAAAAATAACATTCATGTTATCCCTCGATCATATTCTAAGGGTGATTTTGTTCTTATTTAAAATCAACGAATTGCTAGTGATGACAACAAAGAGAAAGATAAGTTCATCCCTAATTGGTTGTGACATTACATAGTTGGTACCAATTATGGGTCTAGTGCTTATCTATTAACGCAGGTTGATGGAACACCCCTTAGGGAAACCATTAATGTTGTGCATTTACATCAGTATTATCCCTAATCCCCTTTGAATAATATGAGTTATATAGCAGTGTTGGTTAAAGGTTTTTGATGTCATAACTTTCACATTGCTCTATTCTTGACAACTAAATTTGTTTTTGTCTTGAACACTAAGGTAATTATTTAAGTTCATTTTATAATTGCTTTAGGCTTCATACTATTCACCTTCCTATTGTGTTAAGTTAAATCCTTAATAGTGTAATTAATTTAGCATATTCTTTTTCCATTATCAATGTTGTATCTATGCTAAAACTAAAATATGTTTTATACTAGATCACATCACTTCTATTAAATAATGAAGCCATTAATTAAATACTTTTACCATAAGTCATTTAATTAATTACATAGCATTTAAAATTCACATAGAAGAGATACATCATCATAAAATCAAAGTTTTATGTACATCTTAGAATCATATACAATGTCATAGTGGTTTGTGAGAGCTAGGCCCCTCAGGATCTGGTACTCGTGATTCGGTCCCTAGTTGTTATGAGATGGCCATGTGTGACCGTGACCATGAACTGTCGAGTCTCAGTGCATAATCCACACCCTTTACTCGACCAACAACTATAAGCCACTCATCTGCCATCTGATCCCTCTCCGCTCATGTCTATACCAGTACTGCTTGCAGTCTCTCTACATCCACTGAGGTATGTGCTGACTATAGTCCACTCTCAGCCTGATGAAGTCATCTCCTCATGCTCTCGTATAATTCCCATAATCTTGTGAAAGGTCTGAGTGTCTCTTGCTCCTCCTCCACGATTGGTGGTGGCACACAGTCGAGATCCATCTCCTCCTCCTCTATGGATGCAGACACTATCTCTGTAGCAGCCTAATGATAGAACTCTTGCCAGTCTCTCATCACTCTTGCAAGATAGGCAATGAACACAATCAATAACATATCATCATGATATATATATATATACAAATAAAGCATAAATCACTAAAAGACATGCGTAAAATTAAATATCATCACCTATGTCTCTAGATGGATGAGGAATGTCAACCTCCTCATCTCTGGGGGGCATGGAGGATGTGCTAGCGTCTCTCTAACTATGAGTGTTGATGTCTATTGTAGCTACTGCTCATGATCTGGTCCTATAAGTATGTGACGACTCTCCATGCTCATACCAATCCTCAATAGCTACCTCATCACCCTCACTCAGGGGTGACTCCTTCTCAAAATAATAATCCTCCTCATAATCCTCATCCTCTCCTCCATCCTAGTCCTCATAATCAGGATTGGCCTTGGATTGGTACTCCTCATCGATAACATCTATAAAAATATATGTTGGCCTATACCGTACCTCCTCTACTCTCTCCTCTGGCTCATCCCCCTCATATCCTGCTAGCTTTGCATCACTTAGAGGGGAATCCATGGGGAAAATAGGAGCTATTCATGCATATGACCACCACTCCTTGTGCTCGTCTGTGCTACCGACATCATCAACATTGAAGATTGGTGGCTGGTCGTGATCTAAATAATCGAAATCACTCTCCCGCACATGATCTATGATCAGCTGAATAGTGTCACCTAGCCTCCAGGAACTCCGCACTAATCATCTAATGAAGGGGCATTCCCTTGATGGTGTCTGCTCCTGTCCAAACTGACGCATGACTCGCCCGTAATAGAATGGTTGTACGATGTAGTCATGCCTCCTCGCTAGATACCTATCCATCTGCATCCTCTGTAACTGTTTGGTGGGGTCTGGCCACTGTTGAGTGAGTAGATAGGGCCTCCATAGGATCTTTTCCTTCCTCTAGCTGGTCGAATCTCACCCTCTAAAAGTGTAAATCCCCATACTGCCATAACTGTTGCAAAGGATAGTCGAATGCTCATGGGTATCCTACTGCTATAGTACAAGGGTATTCGACAGGTCTGGTACATGTGATATGCTCAAGGCACCACACCTATAGAAGCGTACAATGTACCATACTGTCGATCTCTCAAAATATAAACTGACCAAGATCATAATACAAATGTGCTTGAATGCATCGACCCCAAGCATAAACTATCCTCTGCTAGTACATCCCCCGTATCAGGTGTACCAGTTGCCCATCCAAGTGTGTCACTTGTCCATGTCCGGATTGAGAACCAATGCCACTATATGCATCATAATCCATCTAACCACAGGGTATGTGCAGGATAATCATGGAAAAAATAGGCCCTTAAGTGGCAAAAAGTTTAGAAAAATTAGAGTTAGGAAACTTGACATAAAAATTATCTATATTATTTCAAAAATATGTAAGAATAGAATCTGTAGAAAATTGAATGTAGTTTCTAAACTACTAGGTTTTTTTTTTTTTTAAATCTATTTGGTGAAAATTTGGAATTTCAATGTAGTAGTACTTAAATTTCAGGGAAAAAATAAGAAATAGGTGTTTGTCCGACCACCCTAACCACAATAAAATGATAATATTTTTTTATAAGATTTTAGATATAAGTAGAGGACTCATGTCCCGATTTGATGCATATTTTTTTGTAATTTTTTTCCAAGTAAACAATTAATTATGAATTTTTATTAACTTTTAAAAAACATAAAAATCATATGTCGACCACCTTAACTTGGTCAAAACTTCATGAAATTCATTTTTTCTTTTTTTAATCCTATAGTATGCAAAGCATAGAATGTGGTTTGCATGTTTTGGATTCAAAAAATGTGATACCATTTGAAAGCTATAGATGTTTTTAAATCAGCGTATGAATCGAGACTTTAGTCATAATTCAAATATAAAATGAATAATAATAATTTATTAAATTCAAAGTAAAGCATAATTTATATTGGTGGAAAGCTAAGAATCTCCTTTAAAAACCCTTTTTGTTTCATCAATTTTGGGTTAAAAAAAAGTCATCAGCCACATACCCTACACATACCCATCATATCACCATTTTTTGGCCCATCATGATCCTACACATACCCCATAGGAGCTTGAGAAAATAACAACATAGGAAGCTCAATCCGTGCTCTAAACCTCTCATCATGTACATGTCTATCTAAACAATACTGCATATCTCTCTTCTTCTCCCAAAATGAATGATCCCCCTAGAAATACACTCACACTCCTCGAATGGGAACTCAGAGAATGCGATGTACATCCTTGAGTGTGATAGTCATTTCCTCAATGGGAAGATGAAAGGTACAGGTATTTGCATCGCAATGCTCGCATAGAGCCATCAACATGGCGTAATGGTATCTCATGGGTGGCATAAGATATTCCCAATAGATACCCATTGACTGTAAATGCTCTACCTCTCTCGCTGATAGCACTAGTGCATGATCTCTCAAAAATGTCCACTACCTTCCCCCTAGCCACTACCGCGACCTGGCAGGGACCTATGAAAATCATCACAAAATGCTCTAAATTTCATCTAATATCTTCAATTTTCATAATTTTCATCATACAAGTGTGGTCCTAGACACTTTAGAACCCTTTTAGGACATTTTGCAAAGAAACAGGGACACTTCGCAAAGAAATAGGACACTTTGTGAACATAAGGGACACTCTACAATCAAATGGGACACTTTGTGAACGTTTTTCCAAAGAACCCTAAATTAACCTATCCATGAATAAAAATATTAAATCCTCATAAAATTACATGACAAAAGTTACAAAATCGACTCACCTCATGATACAGCTCACCGCATGCCACCTGCTCATGAAGATCATCCAGCCGCAAAGGTGTGTAATCTTGTCTGCTCAGCATATTCTTCTCTCACCCGTCACTCCCAAGCTACATGAAGGTAAAATGAATAGTAAGTGACAAATTACTTTCTCCTCCTTATTAAAATCACTTTTCACCTCTTTTTACTTTTACACATTACCATAGGGTTATTATCTCTTAAAGCATTCATAAAGTATATCTCCTTAAAATCATCATAATAGGCGCTAGGGTAATCCATTTTCAACGTTGTTTGATGCGTTAGAATAGTGATTCCACACTCGACATTATCATTTTTCTATCGCTATGTGGAATGGTACCTGGAAATGCCCTATGATATGATGATTCTTGTTCAATGTGGCTAGATTGCTACCTTGATTCCTCCTTTGTAAAGTAAGCATAATCAAGGGGGGCATACATCTACCCTCAAATTGGATTTCTAAGAGTTAGATAAAAGGATTTTGGGAAATTAAAAAATGTGTGTTGTAGGATGTGGTTCCTAATGTTGTGGTTGTGCAGATAACTACATTGGGGGCTTCGTTCTCCCATCTTTTTTAATATGTATCCTTTTATGTAGTAAGGTGCATCGTTTAGAGTCCTTTAGCTTACATATACACATAGAGTCATATGGGTGGTAAAGTTGAGGCTAAATGTGCCGTAGAAAATTGGACCCTCTTGAGAAAATAGACAATTTCATGCATAATAAGACCCACTGTTGAGTCCCTTCACATCATTTCCCTTCAAAACAACTTTTATATGCCCCTTAGACCCATTAATTTTGATCTATATGCCCCTTTCACCCGAGATATCACATAAAACCTGACAAACAACATTTAATTACATTATACCCCAACAACCCACCTTCAAACAACAGTAGTGGGACCCATTTGCCACCTTGGGTGAATGAGTCCCCTCTAGTAGGACCCATTCGGCAAGGGTGGCGAATGAGTCCCCTTTGAGGGAAAATTCAAAATTAAGCAAGAATTTAATCAATAAATAACCTTTATTTTTGGTGAGTGTCAGTCTCTTAGGTCTAATTAATGGGAAAATAAGGTGTTGTTGCTTATAATTACTCATTTTAAGTCATTTTAAACAATCTTCTTCATCTCCCTTCATCTCTTAGTCATTTTCATAAAGAAAATTCTAAAGTCAAGTCTTCCACAACAAGTTTTAGTAGCTAAATTTGAAGTTTTAGGGCAGCAAACTAGGGTTTTTGCAGGTCATGAAGCTCACTTCTATTGTCAAGATCCAACATTACAAAGGGTTGATGATGGATGCCTATGGTGAATCATGAAGAAATCTAGGGTGAAGAGGTGCAACTAGCCACCAAATCATTCCTAAGGACTTGGTTTCCTATTGATTCCATCTTCCATTTTCACTCTATCTTCAGATTAAGGTTTGCATCTTGTTTGTGTATCATTTGTGTGTCATTTCATCCCTATTTTGCATGAGTTGTAAGGTTTCTAGGGTTGAGATCTTGCATCATATAGATCATTCTTGCATGTCTCATTCTAGAGCAATAGAATAGGATCATTGTTATATTCTAGCTCTTCTTAGTCTTTAACACATCTAAGGATAGGGTTTACTCAGATTTTTCTCTATTCAAGGTTTAATTACCCAACTAGGGGTTTGACCAAGGAAAAACCCTCATTAGAAAACATTTTAAAGCTATTTTGCAGGAATTTTTTGAGATCCGAGATCAGGTATGTTTCAGAAATTGTTGTGTAGGTGTCAAGGTGTAGAACAAAATTTTGAAGTTGTAGAAATTCCAAGGTGGATTGATTCACCATGCTTGGTGAATGAGTCCCTCCTGAGGTGAAAAACTGAGTCAGATTCAAATCTAGGTTCCCGACTATTAGAAAATAGATTCGGTGCAGAAAAGTTCTGATCTAGGACTAATTCACCGAAGGTGGCAAATGAGTCCCAGTCAACCTAAATTCAATTTTCATTAGTTTTCCAGATTTTTTTTTAGTCATCTACAGTTTTCCAGGTGCACACATTTTGAGAAACAACTTTCTATTTAGATTAATTTGCATTTTTATTCATTCTTTCATGCTTTTTGCATATCATAGTGTGTTTTTAAACATAGTCTACATCTTAGTTTTTCATTCATTTTCATTCATTTAGATCAGTCAATTGTATTTAGTTAACTTCATTTAGGTTAGAAAACATCACACATTGCATAATTTGAATGAACCATTAGCATTTTTGCTCCTATCTCTCTCCTTTTAGGTGAAAAACCTTAGAAGAGCAAGAGTTGTCCATAGGAGCCAAAAACTCTACGGTTCATATATAAAAAAGGTGTATACAATCAAGGTTGACTTGAACCTAAAAGTTTTTTACATGTCAAGAAAGAAAAGGAAAAGCATATTGAAGAAGTCACAAATTTATTGGAAGATGCTAGGAGTTCCTTTGATGTCATACCTATACCTACATCCATGGGAGAATAGAAGACCATAACAAAAGATTCTGACAAGGAAAAAGAAAAAGCAGTAATGTCAACAAAAAATTCAAAAGAGTCCACCTCAACCACTTTATAAGAAGCAAATTACACAACAAAATTTGATGAAGCTGATTATGAGCAACAACCATATCTAAAAGAAATGCAAAAAGTTTATGGAAGAGGTTATGAACTTATGAGACAACTTGGTTATAGTGTAAATGGATGTGGTGCTAGAGAACAAGGTATATGTGTCCCTATAGAACCTAACATGCAAGAAATAACTAACGGTCTTGGTTATTGTCCTTCGAAAGAAAAAAAAGCATCAAAAAATCCTTCACTTAATATCAACAACCTTACAAAAGATTATTCCAAGGAAATTTTAATTGTGGTGCATCCTGAACTAATAGATACTACATGTGGGAACATTTCATTAGATATACATACAATTGATACTTTATCTACTCATTATAAATAATAACAATATTTGCTTCTCCTTGCCATGTAATGGTTGTAGGATCATAGGATACTCAATATTGTATTTTTTACATTCATTGCAAATCATTTCCTTATCGCAAGGAGTGGCATATCATCATCCAATCTTGACTCATCCTTGTCTCACACTAAGTGGGGGCAAGGGGTTAGGTAGCTTTGTCCTTGTATGTCACTTTTTGTTGTCTCTTTTGGGTAGTTGACCACCTTCCATGTATATATAAGAGCTTGCTTGGTATGTGGACGACATGACTTAAGTTGGCTTGCATGTGACATACTTTTCTTTCTTGGTTTAGCATTGTATTTTTGGGGGAATCCCCTCTTTCCTATCTCATGGCGTATCTTTATTTTAGAAACATATGAATTGGCATAGAGTTTTCCAAGGAAATCTCTCATGTCTTAGGACAAAACATTGGCTACTTTAAAGCAATTGCTCACAATAATGGTGTTAGCAACTACTTTAAAGTGGGGGCATACATCGATGAAATTTTTTGACATATTTCATGGCATGATTTTCTTTTTTCTTGTGACATGTCCTTTTCTTGGTGGTGTCATTGTGTTTGATGTCCTCCAAGAGTGTGATATTTCAAAGCATACAATCTCCCTTCGTGGGATGATGTGAAACAAGAGGTATCCCATAAGTAGCAATCTTATTTTCTTCACTTGTCCTCTCTTGGAGACATTACACATGGTGTTCCCTAAGAAGAAGACCTTACATGAACAAAGAAAAATCCCCTTTAACAAAAACTTATAGAAATAGCATTCAAAAGAATTTACAAAAAGCATTATATTGTGGTGCCTTATCAAAGTTGTCAGGAGGATAACTTTGGTATGGTATGGGAAGCTAATATGATTCTCTCATTTACCACCCCATTGGGGTAACTCACCTAGTGGATAGACTGAGATTCTACTACCCTAGAGTGAATTGATTGGGATAACTCACCGAGTGGACAAACTGAGTTTCCACTACCCCAGATTGAGCTGATTGGGATAACTCACCTAGTAGATAGACTGAGGTTCCACTACCCCAGAGTGAGCAGCGTATGTTATGGAAAAACAGCCACGTTCCACATCGCATTGGAATGGTTGTGCTTGATCATTTTTTTTTCATTTTTCCTTTTCCTTTGATAGGGTATGACTATGTACCTCTATTATTGTTGCATAATAAAGTGTCTTGAATGTCTACTTTAGTGATTTTTTCATGGGGGAAAAATCTCACTAAAGTGGGGGAAAAATGTAGTAACTTAAAAATTATCCCTTTTCCTTACTTAATTTGGGAATGAAGTGATATATAATTAACCTAATTATGCCTTGGCTAATGTTGTAATGTGTTGTACACATTCACATAAATCTAGGGCCCATTTTAGTGCAATGTACTTAAATTTTACCTTATTTATGGTGTTATAAAGTGTTGTAGTACGCATTTACACTTATCTAGGGTTCCATTAATTAATTGTGGTTGATTGAACTTAATTATCCCCTTTAATTCAAATTCAAACCTTATTAATGACACCTTTCGAAGAATCTATCCCGACACCCAATAATCAAATTATATAACATTTAATTTGAAAAATCAATGTCCTAGAAAATGGCACTAGGACCCATTCTCCTTCAGTGGCAAATGGGTCCTCTCCACATAGGACCCATTTGCCTTCAGTGGCAAATGGGTCCTCTCCACATAGGACCCCCCTTTCTATACATTTTTGAGGTGGGTTTTTTACGTTCTCTCAACCCCCTGAAGTAATGTCCTAGAAACTTGTACTGGGACCCATTTTCCATTAGTGGTGAATGGGTCCTCCTCACATAGGACACCCATTTTTTAATTTAATTTTAGTGGGATCTAATGATTTTTAATCCTAGATCTGCTGTCAGCTTGAATATGTGAATCTCTATATTTAGTATAAATATGGGGTTAATTCACATAGTTTCACCTAGCAACTTGGAATAAGCATCCTAAGAGCAAGTTTATTAGTTTACAAGAGAATTTTCAAATGCAGTCAAAGGAAGATTATCAAGAGTTTATTGCAACAATTCAAGATCATTTCATCATGTCAAAGGCATAGTGCATTCATGCATGTTTTTGAGCTAAGGTTGTGGATGTACCATTGAATATCTACTTGCAAGCATTGTTTCATATCTTATTTGCAATCAAAATCTACATTCTTCATGGCCACTACATGTTAGTTTGCAGATTTAGACTCCAAGACAACTTCCAAGGTATCAACATTTTATTATTCCATATGCATGCTTCAATTTCATTATTTCATCACCTACAAGGGGTTTTCCATATTTAATAACAATCAACAATTATATCTTCTCTTGAATGTTTTTTTGCATATTTACAAGTTGAAGATCAATTGGAGAACAATTTGGAAGCAAAATTATCAAATTTGTCAAGTTGAAAAGTTCTCATTCATAGTGCAAGAACACAGAAAGAAGGCCACACAATTTGCTACAGGTTTTTGGGAGCTAACAATCGAGGATCTCAGAGTGCAAGAACCAAGGAACAAAACCCATATCTCAGTTTCAGAAACCCTAATAGGGACCCATTTTCCACTAAAGTCGAATGAGTCCTTTGTGACCTAAAAAAAGGATACTTATAGCAAGGTACACATCATTCTGGCCTCTAAAAAATCCCCTCATAATTCCTATATTAGTTAGGATCAGTTTGTGATTGTTATTTTGGCATTTTGACCTTCATAATTGAATGTTTCATAGTGACAATTAGTGGCTCATCATCTTGATCCATTCACCTTGATGAACCCTATTTTTCTATGTTTCAAATTCATACATGAGTTCTAGTGATTTTTTGCATCAAGGAATTGCTATTGTTGATCCATATCCACCACATTGGGATATATATCTACCATACATCACAAATTTTATAAAATTCAACCTTACAAATTTGGATGACACTATTGAGAACATGCATCTTCTCTTTGATGTTAGCTTTAATGAAGTTGCATCATCATAGCCATCTTCAGATATTGCTCTTGCCTCACCTATATCATATTTTATCATGACAAATTGTGCAAATATTCATGAGTTGACCAATCCAAATTAGTCATCATATATGTCAACATCATTTGTAGCAATATTAGATTCACATCAATCTAATTATCATAATACATTGATGTTCCCTTTTCTTGAATTTTATATGGTACTTGATCCATCTTATCAACATCTGTCACACGTCAACATTGGCTTGGGGATCTTTGAGTATCATTCAAAGGCATCATTGGAATTATTTAAATCTTTAGATCATGTGCATAATTCAGATACATTCTGCAAAGGAGGGGGACCAACCACACCAAGGCTCTAGGTCATGGAGAGCCGAGAGCAGAAGGTTTCTCTAATCTTCCTCGAGTTGGACAAATTTTTAATGTTAAGGATAGAGAATGAAGAGCAATCTTAGTGCTTGTTGGTATGTGTAGGATCATCATGGAAAAAATAGGCCCTTAAGTGGCAAAAAATTCAGAAAAATCAGAGTTAGGCAACTTGACGTAAAAATTTGAATAAGTTATCTATATTATCTCAAAAGTATGTAAGAATATAATTTGTAGCAAATTGGATGTATTTTTTAAAACAATCTATTTGGTGAAAATTTGAAATTTCAATGCAGTAGTACTTAAATTTTAGGGAAAAATAAGAAGTAGGTGTCTGTCTGACCACCCTAACCACAATAAAATGATAATATTTTTTTTATAAGATTTCAAGTATAAGTAGATGACTCATATCCCGATGTGATGCATATGTTTTTGTATTTTTTTTCCAAGTAAATAATTAATTATGATTTTTTTATTACAACTTTTAAAAGATATAAAAACTCGTATGTCTAACCATCTTAACTTGGTCAAAACTTCATGAAATTCAATTTATTTTTTAATCCTATAGTATGTGAAGCATATAATGTGACACATGTTTTAGATTGAACAAATGTGATACCGTTTGAAAGCTATAGATGTTTTTCAATAAGCCTATCAATCAGGACTTTAGTCATAATTTAAATAGAAAATGAATAATAATTATTTATTAAATTCAAAGTAAAACATACTTTATATTGGTGGAAAGCTTATAATTTCCTTTAAAAACCCTTTTTGTTTCATCAATTTTGGGTTAAAAAAAAGTCGTCAGCCACATACCCTACACATACCTATCATATCACCACTTTTTGGCCCATCATGATCCTGCACATACCCTTGTACCACTCTACTAACCCAAGAACTAGGTTCAGACTAAGCGAGCAAGTTTTTGGAATTCAAACTATTCCTTAGACAACTCTCTACCATAGGATAATAGCACAAAACATGGATGACAATGTGGTACACTAGCGTCTCATAGGTGCACTGGTGTTCGTATGGATATAAAGTGTAAAAAGAAGTGAAAAGTGGAAGAAAGCTACTGGAAGCTTAGTTGAAGATGTGTCGAATGATGACTAAGACACTAAAAGACATAATGACTAAATTAATGATAGAAATTCTTTGTCAATGACAAGAATAAGAAAGGAGAGAATGCAACTCATGAAGAGTCCAATTCACCAGCAAGATCCACATTAACGAGTACCTACACAAAATAAAGAAGGGAAAAATGTTGGGGCTATTTCAGGGCTCGTGGTAGTCAAACCTCCATTTTTGGTGTTTCCACCTCCATGGATAACTAGATAGATAAAGAGATAGAAATATGTTAAAGAAACAATGCAAGAAAATAAATTACCGAATGCTACGAGAAACACTATGCTACTAAAATCCAACAACAAAGTAATAGTAAGAAATAAATACCACCCTCGACCAAAGGCACTCAAGGCCAATGAGAAGAATAAAAGTATAAAATTGTGGAAAAGTTGACGTGGCCACAACGATGCCAAAAGTAGTCTCACAAGACACCAAGTTGCAGCTTCTATGGTAGATGTCAAGAATGTTGTCATATTGGAATACTGAAGCCAATAGCGCAGCTAGTAGCTAGAACATATGAGAGGATGTGAGAATTACCTTCAAGAAGGTTCAACATGTGTAGAGATGTGAAGAAGATATGTAGAAGAAGGAATGAAGATGAAATATAGCCATTTGAAGATGAATTGGGAAGGAAAGAGCCATTCAAAGGTTGGTAGGAAGGTGTAAGGGCATTACATTTTGTCACCAATGGAGAACGTAACAACTCTATAGATTCCAAAGGAAGGAATCCTATGGGGATAGTACCATGTCACGTAGACATCCGCATGTCATGAATGCATCTCTGATAGAAATTACCCCACTGACACTAAAAACAAGTGCCAAGTGGATGGAGTTCATAATGAGGACATGGAATTGCATGGTTGGATTTGATTCTTCTATGTTGGATGGTGCAAAAGGGGAATTTGCATGAGGTGAAAATTCACTCCTATACATTTTTCCCCCACTTTAGCGAACATGAGTGCCAATGAGTTTTTGGTAAAGTGGGTCAAATTTATTTTTAAGAAAATATACCTGAACTGTTGAGGAATCAAACCACAATCTGGATACTCAAAAGCACACGGTAGGAAAATAACTCCATAGGTACTTTCTCCTGAGGAGGTTTGAACAAAATGCACGAAAGGCCCGCAAACTGATGGTGGATAGATCTTGCAAGATGTAAGCACTTCATAGGTCCCAAGATCTCTATAGAAGGTGCCCCCAATTACTCTCTCCTAAAGGAAGCCCAATCTAAGTGGCTCCACAGTCATATTGGAAAGCCCTTCACAGGCGCACCTGCAAAGCAACATGTTAATCCATAGAAAAAAACATGTTAGAAAACAAAAAGCTACATAGACAAGAAAATAGATAGTCATGCAAATAGTCAAAAAATTGAAGGAAGAGCTTTCAAAGGGGTCCCTCAAGAACCCTCCTTCAAAAGAAAAGGGGCCCAGTCAAGGGACACTCTATTTGAAAGTGACAGTATTTTTTGCAAATCAATTAAACATCAAGGAATCCTTTTGAATTATTTCACTTCATCAAGGAATTTGAAAGGAAGAAAGCCATCTCAAAAGGGGAATGTTAGAACTTCACCCACAAGAGATGGTGCTCCCCCTCGGAGGAAAGTTTTTCAAATTATTTCTTTATGAATCCATGATGAAGGAAAAATATTTCGCTAGGGGTCATTATTGAGGAATATATTTTTTTGGAAAATATTTTGAAGAAAAGATTTATTGTCCACTAAATGCATTTTTTGAAAATCAAAGTGACATGATAGGATATCCCCCCCTTAGGATGGTGCATGTTGAACAAAAAGGCACGTGACATCCTAAGGAGAGAAAAACAAGAATGAGAAAGAGATGTTGTGGCCCACAAAATATAATGAGATGTAACCTTGGTAATGTTGTCACACACGCGAGGGACAACACATGAGTACCACAACATCACAACACAAGAAAGAAAGATATGTGTAAACACATAAGAGACACTAACATCATGAGTAAGGGACAAGGGTGATTTGATATTTTTGGGTTAGAGTTGTTCATAAATATAGATAAAAAGATATAATAGTATATATATGAACTATCATCATCCCCCTACTATATCATACCTTATGAAGAAGGCACATGAAAACAAAAAAAGCAAAAAAAATTGGGTCAACATGGAAGGGAGGCCTAAATGACCCAACATTTTGCATCATCCCCAATTGTCGAAAGTCAATACATAATAGAGGAATAGATATGTGACAAATAGAAGAATTTTTATGACACATAAACACTAATATATCCAAGGTTTGTCTAGGAACACATAAAACAATCACAGGGGAACACAATACATACACACACACACAATCTAATCTACAGGTAAAGAAGAGGTGCCCCCTAATCCTCATCAACTAAGAGGTCATCATTATCCCAATCTAGATCATTGTACGAGGAGGGAGAACAAGCCTGCAAGGTTGAAATATCGAGGGGGGAACCCTACAACCCTCCTACAACAAGAGACAAAGAAGAAGTCCCCTCTAGGTCTTCTCCACTCAGTTCCTATCGGGTGAATGTCAGTGATCTCAATAAAATTGCCAATATGGCTAGGACCTCATCCACAGAGTTGAACATTTACTTTATAGGGGTGCCATGTGTCAAATCAATGGGTGAGGGAGGCAGTGCCTGAGATCCACTATTAGGCTCCCTAAAATACTTGAGAGTAGTGATGAGCTTTGGGGATGTTGAGGCTTCCTCCATCACTAGGACGACACAAGACAATGCAAAACCACCCTCCAAATAAGATGAAACCTTCTTCTAACCTTCACTGCTAGTAGGGTCATCCTTCATCTTCTGCTTCATTAAGTGATTCGATATCCCCACAGATGAAGCAAATGGTAGAGAGGATGAGGAGAAAACCATGGTAGACACCACCATGGTATTTCGCATGTCAAAGTGTGCATTTATGGTTCTAGGCCCAACTAGGACTAACAAGGTGATAGAACCGATGGGAGGGACATAAAGCCCACCGTGTGTACGAATAGTACTACTAGATTCATCATATCCATTCTTGTGTAAGAAATTACTAAACATGATCTCCTCTGTAATGATATTCACCTGACATGTAGGGTCAACAAGAACACCCGTTATGGTGTTTCCATTGTTACATGCAAGGATGCATAAGGGAGATGGTTCTCTGTATAAATTCATCGGCAAGTCCTACAAGGTGAAAGTTATAGTAGGAGATCCAGTTACAGGTTGCACAAATGGGATGGATAGATGTAAGAAGGAGGCCATTTCTAAGTACACTAAACATAGATTTCATAGGAGCCCCCAAGGGTTTCATAGTTAGATGGTGACCCACTCAAGGTTTTGTTTTGTGATGCTTAGGGAACCTTCTAGCTACACTAGTAGGGGTCGGAGGTTGGGTTGCAAGGCTAAGCACCTCAAAAAACTCACACCCAAAACACTCCTAGGATATGAGGAAAGGGTGTTTTAGCAAGTTTCCAAACTAAACCAAAATGGTTCACATCGGGTTCACCAAAATGTAGAGGAGGGGGACCAACCACACCAAGGCTCTAGGTCACAAAGAGTTGAGAGTAGAAGGTTTCCCTAATCTACCTCAAGTTGGATGAATATTTAATGTCAAGGATAGACAATGAATAACACTCTCAGTGCTTCTACCACTATACTAACCTGAGTTCTTGGTTCAGACTAAGCGAGTAGGTTTCTAGAATTTAGATTGTGCCTCAGACACCTCTCTTCCAAAGGACAGTAGCGTAGAATAGGGACAACAACACACGTGCACTGGAATCTCATAGGAACACTAGCATATGTATGGATAAAAAGTGTAAAAGGAAAATGAAAAGTGAAAGAAACCTACTAATAACCTAGTTGGAGATGTTTTCAATGATGAATAAGACACTAAAAGACAAAATGACTAAAATAAGGAGAGAAATGCTATGACAATGATAAGAATAAGAGAGGAGAGAATATAACTCATGAAGAGTCTAGTTTTCCAGCAAGCTCCAAGGAATGGGTACCTACACACAATAAAGAAGGGAAAAATGTTGGGGATGTTTTGGGGTTTTCCATAGTCAAACCCCTGTTTTTGGTGTTTCCACCTCCATGGATAGCTAGATAGATAGAGAGATAGAAATATGGTAAAGAAACAATCCTAGAAAATAAATTACTGAATGCTATGAGAAAAACTATGCTACTCAAATCCAACAACAAATTAATAGTAAGAAAGCAATACCACCCTCAACCAAAGGAACTCAAGGCCAATGAGAGAGGAATGCAAGTCTACAACTATGGAAAAGTCGTTGTGGATGCAACAATGCCAAAAGTAGTCATGCAATACACCAAGTTGCAAGTTATGTGGTAGATGTGAATAATGTTGTGATATTGGAATAGTGAAGCCAATAGTGCAACACGTAGCTATAACATATGAGAGGATGTGAGAATTTCCTTCAAGAAGGTCCAAAGTTCTAGAGATGTGAAGATGTGTAGAAGAAGGAATGAAGATTTGAAGATGAATTGGGAGGGAAAGAGCCATTCAAAGGTTGGTAGGAAGGTGTGGGAGTGTTACATTTCATCACCAATGGAGAACGTAAAGCCTCTATAAATTCTAGAGGTAGGAATCCTATCAAGACGACAATGCGTTGTGCAGACATCCGTGCACTGCATGCACATCCCTAAAAAAAATTCTACCACTAACACTAAAAAAAAGCACCAAGAGGATGGAGTTCAAAATGAGGACATGGAATTACATGGTCAGATTTGATTCTTCTAAGGTGGAGGGTGCAAAAGGGGAATTTGCAAGGGGGGTGAAAATTGACTCCTATACACATTCATCTAACTTCCTACATATTCCTAACTAGAATGGGAAGTCATTTTACACATATTTGTGGTGTTGTTTCTTCCTAAGGAGAGAAATGTTGTTCACCAATTTCATGGATTATCTTCAACATATAGTGTTGAGTATCTACCAACACTACAAGAACCATTTTGAGGGAAGGCTACATGATTTCTCTTCTCCTATTAGTTTTGGGAGGAAGCATTTCCTCACATGGAGTTTATTACTTTACATTTTTTGGGGGTTTCACATAGACCTTCTCTCTTTTCTCTCCTATGGGAGAACATTCATTGTGCATTGTGCTAGTTGTCCTTGAGGGGTCCTAATGAGTTCTCCACCCATAAATTGGTTAAATGAAAGAAGATGAGTCCACTTCTAGTGGAAGTTTCAAACTTAGAAATTCGAAATTGGGGAAAATGAAACATGATTTCGTTATTTAGCAAACATGACCCTGTTTCACTTCGGGATACTGAGAAATTGAATTTTTGGCTATGTTTGTGCTTTGATTTTTGGTTCAGGAAAAGGCTTGGGGATTCAAACCTAATCTTTGAACCTGGTTTGATATGCAACCTGAAGGTCATATCAATTTCACAAGAAAAGAGTGACTTGGGACATATGTCTGAAGACCTTTTTTGCAAATTTTTTGGACAAAATTAAAACCCAATATAGATGAGACTATGTAGATTCTAGATATGTAATTTATTTTTACAATTGAATAAATTTTTTTCTATTTTTCAAATAGTTTTTGATGAAACTGGTCCATAAACTTGAAATATCAAGGTTTTTTAGTATTTAATACTTCTTATTAAAATATTCTTTTGAAAAATGAATTATGAGTGAGAATTCTTTAGCTAATTATTTTCAATTTAAAAAAAATAAAAAAATGATAAGTTTAGGTCATCTTATGTGTGACGTACATGACAATTTTTCAAAACAACAAATATGGGCAATTAAAAAATTATCAAAAAAAAATATTAAAAGAAAAATTACAAAAAATATCATGAGCATTCTTCAGTGTGTTACAAATATTTTTCTAAAAAGGATTCATAAAATTACAATTATTTAGGTCAAAATATGGATGACGTACACATGCATGGTAGGGTAAAAAAGTGATTTTCACATAGTGGTTTTTAGACACGCCTATTGAAAATCAGTTTATATCATCTAGGTATTAAAATAAATTACATATTTGGAAACTAGACTCCAAGTACTACATTTTATGATTAGTGAAATTTTTAAAGATTCCATCTCTAAGTGCTTCAAATTTTAAAGTCAAATGTGACAAATTTTGAAAATCAGGGAAAACATTTCCACTTTTTTGCCAAAAAGTGGATTCAATTTCTTGCACACATCCGCTTGTCTTCTTCAAGTGTACATTTCATTGTATTTGCATCGTTTTTATTTTGGAGAGGAGTTTTATTTCCCACTATGTTCTCTACTTTAGTCTACTTTATGAGAAATTACCTAACATGGCCTAATAGTCGACACTCACCATCTTGCATACATTACTCCTTAATTTGCACTTAAGGGGAGTATTGGTGTATCTAGTGACTTTATTAAACTATTTATCTTTTAGCCTATTTAGGAGAGTCCTATTCACATTACTTAAGTCTCCACTTAGGAGCTTTTATTATTTTGTCTCTAGTATTGATACATGTATCTTCATCACTTGATACACCTATTGACACTTTCTCACACACTTGTCAATTGAGCAAGCAAAAATCTTGCACTATTGGAGGGTTAGTTAGTTGTTGAATCCTACCTTCCTACCTCATATACCTTATCCTGGTATATGCAAGGTTTCTTTTTTTATTATACTCTCTTTATCATATATTGATAGACACACTAATATGCTCATATTTTTAATTGAGGATGGTTATAAATTCGAGCTCTTTGATGTTTGAATTCTCCAACATGGTATCAAAGCCATGAGAGCACATTCCTTCCTAGATCAAAGTGACTCTCACACATATCCCTATCATCAGAGCATCGAAGAATTATTCTAAATTTATTAGATATTTATTTATTTTGAGTAAGTTATTCTTTCAAAAGACTAGTCTGTGCATACTTTAGTAGCCATTTTTTATTCAAGGCATTTTAGTTTTGCATCAAATTCACATTTTCCACACATCAAATAGAAAAATTATTTTTGGGTTTTGTCTGTGACAATGAAAAACCATATGAGTATCTATTAGTTTTTTTAGATAGTAATCATTTTTTTGCAAAAAAGGCTATCAAAATAGAGCAATGTGACCATTTTTCTATATATTAATGTTTTTTTATCAAATTGAATCTTCAAAAAGTTGGAAAGAATTTTTTTTTATGATTTTTTATTGCAATGTTATTTTTTTTGGATATCTACTTTATTTTCATATAGAAAGTAGATTTCACAAAACTAAATTAGAAGTGTCTAGACTATTGTTGATGGAAAAATAAAATATTGTAATAAATGTCAATTGGTAACTCAAAATTAAGTGTTGTTTTCTTCAAAATTTCATATTTTCATTTTCAATACATTGTACTTATTTGCATTGTAAAAATCTCTAAATTGTAAAGTGCCAAGTTTTGTGAGGCTCAAATCAATAATCATATGGAGGGTATACCTACATCTTACATTGATATTCGCTTATAATTAGACCATGTCTAGAAATTACAAAATGAAGTGCACATATTGTGGGGGTAATGAAAATGGGGATGCATTATGTCTGTAGTGTCGTAAATTGTCTCTCTTGACAGTTTCACATAGTTATGTTTTGCTCCCCCTAAGTGATTGGACCTAATTGTACACCTAATTTCCTAAATTATGCATCCCATGACCTGTTTTATTATATATCAAGAAATCAAATATGCAAGACCTAAGTATACGTCTAATATTCTTCTCCCGACACTTTAGATTTCAAACAATGAGGGATTTGGACTAGGGCATCGTTGCACCCTAGTACCCTTAATGTGGCCCCAAATTTTGAAGTATTGGTCATAGTAATTTATTATTTAAAATTTAAATTATGATTGTCGGCTATCAAAATTTATTTTTTAGGAAATTTGATCAATTACATATAAATACATAGCATTTTCATAATTTTAATTAACTAGATGGAAAAAGCAAGAACAAGAAAAGAGAAGGAAGAAATCATAAGGAAATTCACAAGTGATTATTATACTTCAATGAGAAGTCAAGAGAAATTTTTTGTAGAATGATTGTATAATTTCATCATCAAAGCATCATGTCAAGTTTTATGTGAGTTTATTTATATTTATGCATATATTTTGTTTGTGAGTACTAAATCTTGTAGGTATTCAATTCAAATCAAGCCAAATTGTAATCAAGCCTTGAGGTGATATGTATGAATTCAGTCCTTCAAGGATATCAAATATGAGTGGTGAGTGGCAATGAGTTGTTGATTCATTATTTATTTATCATTTAGCTTCTATCCCTCAAAAGGATAAGCTCTCTTTATCATCAATATCACCATTGTGGAGGTGGAAACACCAACATGAGGATTGACTAAGAAAGCCCCCAAGTGGTACAACCTTTCCTCTCTTTTTGAATTTGTAGGTATAAATTTGAAGAGGATTGGGGGAAGGCTTGAATAAAATTCACTCATTCATGCATTCAATCCCTACAACTTGAAAAAAAATGGAAACTATAATATCTCAACAAAAGATGAAGATTTGACCATAGGATTGATAAGGATGAAGCTGTGGATAGGAGACCTAAGGATTGTAAAATTAGATTTCAGTTTTAGACACCCAGACTAGGGTGTCGTTCAACCCTATTCCACCCAAAATCAGCTCAAATTTGAATCACAGGTGCATACATGTCTATATTATCCATTTCTAGTCTTTAAATTTGATTGTCAGTTTATATTTTCTCCACATTAACATCAGAAAAGTACATTCTCATATTCAAATGTTAGTTACATTATTGCAATTCCATTTCAAATCCATTTCCAAATCCATAATAATCACACACCAAGGGCTGACTGAATCACATTTTATATTGCAAGTCAATCTCATACCCTATCCATCCCCTAATTTAAATGTTATATTAGTGAAAAGTGATTAAAAAGGTCCTAGGGTTTCAATTTTCCAACATAACATTTTTTGTGAACCTGATGCATTGACATTATAAATCTTCTTGAATCTAAAGCACATAATCTTAGATCTAATATTAATGTTACATTTTTTTGCATCCATCATTTAGGCATCCATTATTGCATCAAAAAAGAATTGAAAAATCAAAATTTGCATAACATATTGCATTCAAAATCACATTTAGGTTTAATTTTAGTCAGCATAGGTCAGATTTACATCTTATTTGCATTGAAAATTTTGTATTAGGTCACATAAGGTTTGAAATAAAATCTAAAAGTATTCACTACATTCATTTAGGCATTTGCATATAGACAAAAAGGTGAAAAAATGGATTGTTTTGTTACAAAAATATATTGATCAAGATCATCATTTTTAGATTTGTCACATTATGATAAGTCAATTTCTACATTTTAGATCTAAAAATTGCATTTGGAATTGCATTTTATTACTTAAACATTTTTAAAATTGCTTGCATATTTGCATTTTACATTGTTAATCATAAATCATTCAAATTTTGAAAAATTATTCACTATAAAACCTGTATATTCATAGAAAAAAACACTTAGGAAGGTTTACAAACATTGAAAGTTTAAATTTAGTTAAAATATTTTCCAGACTAAGGTGTTCGTGCACCCTTGCAAAGCTAATTTTGGCTCAAATTTTTATCAGACATTTGTTACTATGCTTTCTATGTGTTATCTCTGATTTTGGATCCTGTATGTTTTACTATGACTATTTTGAGCTTTAGTGTCCATAGTGGTAATAACCAAGTGTTTTAAAAATCATATGAGCTTCATAGCCTAGTGTCCTATTAATAATACCCTTATGAGATGAAGTTACAGACTTATGGAGTCCCACATTGTAACAACATTTGTTGTGGAGCCTAAGTCCTCCAACTCTTTCAAACAAGGTATTTTCATTACCTACTCCATTTTGGACTAAATTTCTAACCCTACAATACCCATGACAACTTCAAAATAAAATATCTTTGTGGATGTTCATGTTGTTTCCCACGTTCACGAGTAGAAATTAAAACAATTGGATAAATATTTAGAGGGATTTCAAGACTATTTAAGTACTAAATCTTTAGCAGGACAAATAGTTCCTAGATTGTGTATAACCGTAGGAAGTTGATCAATGACACTCAAGGAATAGATGTTTTGCATAGTCTAACTCATATAGTATATGTGAACATGACTACGATAGCTAGTTGCACCCAAGCATTAACAAATTCTCAAAACTAAGGAGGAAAAAAAAGTTTCCCTCCCATAACCATACCTTCTATTCCTACATTTACATTACCAACTATAGCCTCAACAATGCAACACACCAATGGTATAACTTTGGGTTTAGGGATTCCTATTGGGAATCCTTATAGTGTTGTCTCATATCATATAACACCTCAATATCCATCACCTCTCATAAATGTGCAACATAGTATTCCAACAACCACTTACACAATCCTTCCATATTCACCAAACTCTCAAACCATGTCAAGCAATGAACCTATCATAATTTTTTTTTTTACAAAATGTGACATCACTTCAACAACAACTCTCCACTTTGAACTAAAATCAAAATTATAAACTGCCACAATATCTTAAAAGGATCCCATTGTATATTTACATCCTGAAAGCACCCATGACTCAGAACTTAGAAATACCCTAATTTGAGAAGGAAAATGGTAAAGGAGATCCTAATAGTCATGTATCAACTTTTACGACATTGTTTAGCAATTTAATTTTTGAAGATAAGTTCTTAGCTAAGCCTTTTCATAGATCATTGAACGATATGACCTTGGAAATTTTTTTCTCATTATCGAATAACTCCATAAATTCATTCATTGAGACTGTCAAAACATTTCTCCAATATTTCCAAAAAAATATTTGTCATCACGTAATATTCTTTGATTTAGTGCATTGCAATAAAGTACCTAAAGAAAATGTAACATAGTTTATAAAATGATATCAATTGTTTTATTCATAGATCTTCTGTAGTCTTATGAATGTCGATGTCCAAAGGGTGTTTATAGGAAATTTGCAATGTAACATTCAAGATAAAATATTTTTTATGAAGTACCCATCCTTTACACACTTGTGTATGACTCTGTGACTATTAGATATAGGTTATTCAATATGAAGGGACACCTTCATCTAATACTATTGATCAATCTGAATTAATTCATTAAAATAATTATCAACCATTTAAGAAGCAATTTTATTTTTTAAGATAAACACTCCTCAAAATGCTAACAACATTGAAACACAAGTGGCTTTTGTAAGTACAATTCCTTATCAATTTAGGCCAAGAGATAGACTATTTACCCAATTTTCCAACTCTTATCATTCATCTATGTTACAATTGCTAAGTAAAAACCTAATCCAATTACCTCCAATTAGATCTGTGGATATGATGAAACCTTTACCTTCAAAATTTAACCCAAAAGAATTTTTCCAATATCATATTACACCTAGACATGACACAAAATGATGTATACATCTTAAAAACCAAGTGCAAGGCCTCATCAATTCTAATCACATCCAATAGGTTGATATTAATGATAAAGTAAAAAAGTCTAGCTCCATTCACTCAAAGTTTATGAATTTTTACAAACCCAATGCCAAATCATACATCCCACTTTGTGTAAGAAAGTGGGGATATGAATGATGATGATGATGATGATGATGATGATGATGATGAACTAGCTAATATTGTAAATGCAATATATGTCCAACCTCATAAGGGTTGAACCACTTTTCTACCTGACATTACTTTTGAACATATTTATTCATCCATACATGCACCAAATGGTCCTCTCTCTATATTGACAAAAATATTAATGACAAACTTACACGAGGGATACTCATTGATTTTTTGTGTTTAGATAATGTGATCACTAAAGAATTCTTATTTGTGCATGAAATTTATCAAGATTCTTATGAAAAACTTAAAGGATGGTTAAAAACACATGATAGTTTCACTCACCCTATAATAGGTTTGATAAATATTCCAATAAAATTTAACCAAAACAACTAGATGTGGCATTCACCATCATCTTGATGTTGGACAAATTTTGTGTGAATCTAGGATATCCATGGTTATGCTCCATGAATGTAGTCCCATTGGTAATCCAAAAGTGCATAAAGTTCTCATTTGAGAATCAAGTATATACAATTCATCATAGTGGGTTCAAACCTTTGGCTTCTCATGGGAATTTTTCACTAGATTATTTTTTGGCCTGAACACATGGAACTTGTTAAGCCTCATGAAGATTTTTTTTTCAAGTCATATCAAATGTATAAAGAAAAATGCATAGCAGAGTTATTAGGCTATAGTTACTCCTATGATTCGTCCTCCCACCCCACAAGTGGTGGATGAACCTATGAAAGATTTGGATATCCTACCAAGTACACTAGACATCTATGCTACAATCCCTCAACAAATATCATATAAAAGACCAAGAGACAACCGAATGAGTACTTGCGTGCATTTGAAAGAGAAAAAAGTATATAAACCAAAGGTGACAATTCCTTCCAACCCTCAGTAATCCCTTCAATGCCTCCTCCAAGGGAAGAAAAGAGACCAATGGTAGACCAAATCTCTCTTACCCCTTCACAAATTGAGAATCATGCAAGAAGAAATAGATGTGCTAAAGAGTGTAAGAATATATGTTGTGCCATTTCTCACCAATTAGATGAAAAGAATAAGACATTACTTGATGACCAAACACCTATCCAAGAAAATGAATATGAATTACGACCTTCACCAATCCATGCAAATGAACCTTCCATGTCTCAACCAAAATAAAGAATGAAACAAGAACATATAACTAGCATTTAAAGGTGGGGGAGAGTGTGGTTCCTTCTTCTATGAGTTTCTCTACAAAATGTGTCCTATTAAAGTTCACATGAAAATCTAAATACACTTGTGTAAGGTAATATTTGAGCATATTAAGGTAGGGGAGAGTGTGGTCTCTTCTTCTATGAGTTTCTCTATAAAATGTGCCCTATTCAAGTTCATAGGAAAATATAAATACATTTTTGTAAGGTAATATTTGATAAACTCAACAAAACTAGAATAATACTATAGTTGATCCACTATATCTTGTTCATCTATCCTATGGTAGACTTGTAAATTTTTTCCTTGGGTATAATGAATAGCTACAAAAAGGGTTTCAACTAATTTTATCCATGTTATTTTTAGCTTGCAACATAGCGATGGGTGCTATGAACCTATGACTATTTCTTTTACTTTTTCTATTTTATGGGTTTTTCACTTTCAAATTTTAAAAAATCAAGCTAAGAAAAAGATAAAAAATTTAAAACAACTTTGGCTTGAAATGATAAGGTCCCCTTTTGGATAAACTGGGGAGGTTTTAAACAAAAAACATTAAACATGAAAGACACAAAAATTCCCAAAATTATTTAGGTAAGAGTGTCAATCCTTGTGGGCTCATAGATATTATGTGTCAAGTGATGGATAGCCACATAATGCAAGGTTGTGTGACACTTATGCACCCCTTACCTTGGATGTTGAAGTCTTACCCAAAGTTAGCTCTACACCCCTCTTTGAAAGTACATTGTGAGTAGCTTCCCAAGCCTAATAGTATTTGATACACTACAAGGAAGGATGGTCAAAGGCCTTAGACAAGGATATTCAAGATTCCAAGGGAATCCTTGATATACTATAAATGCATGTGAGGCTATATCCATGAATATGAAAGTGAACTAATGCTAAATAGTTAGGAGAAGAGGGTAAACCACCATTCGATCCTTCACTTCCTCAAGGTGTATAGTTCTTGGGGCTTACCCCAAATGATAAATTTCCAAATTTCAATATGAGTTCATTTAAATTCAACCACTAATATTTATACTCTATAAGAATATTAGAGTCGAGGTAATCCAATTGGTGATGAAATCTATTGTAAGCCTATTAAAAAGAAACTTAGGAAGAAATGAGAGTTTTTTATTCTCAAGATCATACAAGTGTGTGAAAGAAGAACATACACACTCACTTCTTCAATATTAAAATACAATGGTCTATTGATTAACCTAATCAAAACATAAAGGTGTATTTTAATACCACAAGCATTTTTTTTGAAACATACAAAATTGACAAAGAAAATGGAAACAAAAAGTATCTATAAATAATGTCTTCTTAAGCTTGTTTCATAATACCACTAGATTGGAAGTTTAAATATTTTTTTCTTTGGCTTGTGAGAAGGATAGTTTTCAAGGTTTAAATCTTTGGCCAATTTAAAACACTACATTGAAAAGGTAAAAAACATGAAATGCAACATTTCAAAATTTAAAATAAACTAAACCAATAGATTATTCATGATTTCTTGATAAATTTAAAGAGAAAATAATTGGATTTAGATTTCAAATCCAAAAGTTATAATATTTAAAAGTTATAAAATACATTATGTACTTAAAATTATTATAACTAAATATTTTTTATGATCCAAAGAAATAATTTATTCCATTGCATAGGGATTTGAACTAACTTTATAATGCCTACAAGAAGTCAAAAATCCAATTACTTAGGTAGAATATATGACCATTCGAGTTCAAGAAGATTTTTTAAATTTCCCAAAGGGTAGGGGAAAGGTCCTTAGCCTCTTTCATTGTAGTTTCTGGTCACCAATATGACTAGGGTCCATGGGCTAGTGTTTAAATAAAGTTGGGAGAAAAGCTTTTATCCCCTTGTGAATAGACGCTTGGAAGGTGTTGTGACTAAGGGATGGGTCTAACAAAGCCCCTGGTCACTCATGTGCCCAAGGGGCTTAATTTTTTGAAAATATGAAACAAAATAAAAGAACCATGTAGAATATGTACATGTTATTCAAACTACATCTTATGTATATCATAGCCCATAAATTCTTATGTATATGATATAATTTATTTTAATTTTTTATTGTGTATATGCTATTGGGATAAATTTGTGCATATCATATACATTAATGAATATGCACTATAGGTCATGTGTGTATACCACATGGTTATTTTTTATATTGTGGGTTTCTATGTACATATTATAGTAATGATAGGATTATGTATATGCTTTTAAGATTGTGTATATTGTAGGGGGCTATGATTATGTGTATATAATAATAAAATATATATGTATACACTTAAATTGACTACATATTGTAGATAGAAAACCCAAATATATAATATATAACATATATTGAGAATAAGTAAAAATCATAGTGAATATTAATATAGTAGAGAGTATAGTTTGTATAGTATGAACATATGGTTGTATATATCCCATATATTCATACTAAATTTTGTACCATCCAAATGCCAAATGCCCTAGAAAAACTCAAAAAATATATAACAAAACTATAGGATGTAATATATCAAAATTTACTTCTCAACCCTTCTTGATGCAACTGTGATTTCTATTTTGCACTAGGAGGCTCCTAGAAAATTTTGATCTCTAAAGCAACCCAAAAAATGTAAGGGATAAGAAAGAGAAGAAACAATAGAAATATTGCATGCACCACAATTAGTAAGTGGGTTAGGGTCTTCATACTAGGTTTACTAGAAGGAATGCACTAAAAAATAGTTAAAGTTAAAATAAAGGCTTGAAATCTCACATAAATTAATATAAAAAGTAATATTTATAAAACTCATTGCAAACCTCAAGATTGAGCATATTGTGATGACTTTCTCATGAAGGGATGTGGATATAACTTAGTAGCATAACACTATGATGTTTAGATAATAAATTGCAACAAAGTATAGTTGCATAAAGACTTGATATTGAAAAGGATGAGAGGATAATTTTATTTTTATTTTTTATTTTTATTTTTTATTTTTAACGAGGGGAATCGGGTGCAGCACGGCCCCCCATATAACCCCCCACCACCGGTAAACTTTTTACCATGACCGGTAGTGTTGGCGGGACACACCAACCGGTACCACGGGAGCGCCGGAGAGTCGAACCCATGGTGGGCGCCCTGCGACAGGGAACACCTTAACCAACTGAGCTGGGACCGGCGCCCCAAGGATGAGAGGATAATTATATTTATAGTTTTTTTGAGATTAAATGGATGGTGTGGATAAGATCGAATGCTTGGATTTAACTGAATTAATTATGGAGTCAACTTGAGAAAGTGGAGAGGAAAACTCAACTAGTTATAGAAAATTGTCATTTTTGAACTCCTTGGAGGATATTATTAAATTATTTTAATTCATTAAATAGATAATGAAAAGAATAAATTAATATTTAGAAGATAGAATTAATTGGTGAGGAGAAAAATTAAAATTTAATTAATTTATTAAAGTGCACAATTATCTCATATTAGTTAAATTATGAAATATTATTTATTTAATGGATTAATTATAGATAATGGTAATAATAAAAAATGATAAACATGATAAATAATTAATAAATGGTAAGCATGACGATAGTGGAATGATAAATGATATGATAAATAATGATAATTAATAGTCAATGTTTGGTAGATATTTTTAGTGTCTACATAATTACATTCAATGAAATATTTTACAATAAAATGATTAACAAATGCATTTTCCAGAGAGAGAAATAAAAGCATGGATCTATTTGTCAGTATATAAATAACAAATTATAGCACAATCATTTAAATTACAAGGTGAAGATCTTAACCAAACACTTATCATCATATATAAACTCTAAGCATCAAGTATTGAAGGTTTACAAATGTGTCATTGGATCACCATTACCATTACACATTTTAGAACAATGTATTGTACAAAACCAACTTGAAAAGAATGTGTCAAAATTATCAAATGGAAGTAGATTGTTCTTAGTCTCAATAGATACATCCTTTTTATTCCCATGACATAAAGGAAATAATTTATTCTCCATTCTATCAAGATCTCAAAGAAATGTAGTAAAAGTAGAAATAAGAATGTTGGGGGTGGAAATTCTAGAAGCAATGGGGTATATGTAGATTACGAGATAAATGAAAGAGGATTTGGAAAAAGTAACAGGAGTAGTGGGCTTAGAACTAGTGGGGAAAAGATGTGAGGTAATGAAAACATTATATTAGGATGAGTTGTCATTAGCACTAGTTTGATGGAATGTGATCAAAACAATAGAAAGATGAGATGTGATTATAGCACTAGTGAGATGAATTCAAGAGGAAATAAAATAAGTGGAAAAGGAGTACCTATTAGGAAAAAAATGTGAAGACAAGAAGAGTTCCAATCTCAAAGGAGTAGAGGAACACATACAATAGAGAGGAGTAAAATTAGGACGAAGGACAAAAGAAGAGGAGGCTTGGGTATAAGAGGAGACGAGAGATAAATGAAATAATTTGAAGAAATAGTACCTTACCTATTCATTTATTGGAGATCTATATATAAATCAATTATCTCATGCTCATCTAGGTAAATTTAGTATCTATCAAATTTTAAATTTAAATATAATTCTAAAATTTTAGTCATTAGCATTGTGGGATTCAAATGAGGAATTATTTTTAAGAGAAAAGGAGGATAGTAGCATATTTGTCTACACACAAAACAAAAACCCTAAGAGGTGGAAAGGATCAAATAGGAATTAATTTAGAAATAAAAAAATAGAAAAAAAACCATAGGAGGTGAAAGATTGGTTGTGTTTTAAAAAGTAAAAAGAATAAAATGATTCATTTAAAATAGATCTAGGGTAAATAAATTAATCAATAATAATGATTGAATTACCATAGAAACATGAGACAATATAATAATTAAACACACAAACTTGTGTAAATGATAAAGAGTGAATATAAACTTAGCATTCTCCATGACTTGTATCCTTGTCAAGCCCCTTGAAAGAAGTCAATGGTTTGATTATAAATCAAAGAGATGAAATGCAATTATATGCAATATTTCTACTTTACCAGTAATGGTGTTGATGCTAGTGCTAGTGGATACTTTGATGATGCAATGCTATCTCTAAGTAGTAATGTAGTGGTCACACAAATGATGGATGGATCTCTCCATGGATAAAATAAGGTATGTCCTTCTTTTCAACACCATCTCATGTAAAGCATATATTGTATGATCAATTTATTAAATATAAATAACCAATAGAAAAGAAAATTAACTTAGAATCATAATTCAATTTGAATTTAAAGACTATACAATTGAATTTGAAATGTAAATTTGAATTAAAAAATTATAAGAACAAATTTAAAATACAAATTTAATCTTATGTAAAAGATAGATAATTAGCCGATAGGCTATTTGTGTGAACTTTGGTCAGAATTTTCGTCAGCCTTCCTAGTTTTTAATCTCTTCGGCGTCAGCCTGCCGGTCTACCGGTTAGGAAAAAGGTGGCTGAGGTTTTTTTATTTTTTAATTAAAAGTGTTTGGTGCACTGATAAAGAAGGCCAATGAAATTAAATGGTCGATGGAATCAACATTAATTATTGTATGGTTTCTGTGTAGTGACGATGGTTGTAAGTAACACCTGCCTTTTAAATCCTCAAAAAACATAATGAATGTTTATGCAATTCTCAATAAGGCATTGTTGGGTGTCCTTTTGTGGCTTTAACTTGTATCAAAGGCGTGAGTGAGGAGGGAAAGCTTATGTGAAGGTGCAAGTGCGATTATGCATTGTGGAATTTCTGTGAAGGTGGTTGGAGGTTATTTTGTGTTTTTTTGCATGGGGCGATGGTTGTGAATGCAATACAAAAGTGACGGTTGTGATAATTCCTTTCCCATTTTTTACAGTGGGTGGAGAAAGAAGGGAGTGGAGAGAAAGCAAGTGGGAAGAGGTGTGGGAAGAGGTGCATATTGGGAAAACCCTTTCTAGAGTATCTTGAAAATAGTTTGTTATTTTCCAAAGGACATTGTTGATTATTGTTATGTAGCTTAGGCTATATTGTTTCATTTATGGTTTCCATGTAGTGGTGGTGGGTGTAAGGAAATGTTGTTTGTTTTTGTGTTGTTTTGTTACTATGAATTCATGTGTTTTTTGTGGGTTTTTTTATTTGGGTCACTGTTGAAACTGATATTGTTTATGGTTTCCATGTAGTCGTGATGGGTGGAAGGAAATGTTGTTTTTTTTTGCGTTAGGTTATTTGTGTGTTTTATGTGGGTTTTTTCATCTAGGTCACTATTGAAATTGATTGTTTCATTTATGGTTCGCCTTTTGTGGTGATTCGGTTTGTTACTGTGAGATTTTCAGGCTTTGTGGGTTTTTCCATCTAGGTCACTGTTGAAACCAATATTGTTTCATTTATGGCTCCCATTTTCTGGTGAAGGTTGTAACTCAATAAAATAGTTAATGTTATACAGTTTATGTTATTTTCCATAAGCCATTTTTTATTGTTGTTCTCTAGCTTAGGCTATATTGTTTCATTTATAACTTTTGTTTTGTGGCAATGGTTGCAACGCACTGAAATAGTTACTAGTATACAATTTATGTTGTTTTCCATAAGTTTGTGTTGATTGTTGTTCTCTAGCTTAGGTTATATTGTTTCCTTCTCAATAAGGCTATGTAGAAAAAAGAGTATATAGTTTGTTGAAACTAATATTGTTTGATTTATGGTTTGGCTTTTGTAGCAATGGTTTTGAATGGGTTTGTTTCTGTGAAATTTTGTGTTTTGTGTGTTTTCCAATCTAAGTGACTGTTGATTCCAATATTGTTTAATTTATGGCTTCCATTTTGTGGCGATGGTTGCAATACAATAAAATAGTTAATGTTATGCAGTTCATGTTGTTTTGCATAAGGCATTGTTGATTGTTGTTATGTTTATTGCTTTTTCCATAGGGAATTGTTAAGTGTTGTTCTGTAGGTTTGGCTATATTGTTTCGTATTTGATTCGTAGTATAGTAGTGAGTGTTATAGAGTTTACATTTTTTTCCATCAAGGATTGTTGACTATTGGCATATAGCTTTGGCCATATTGTTTCCTTTCTAATAAGGTGTTGTTGTAAAAAAGAATTTCCTGGGTTGTTTAAACCATTATTGTTTCATTTAAGCTGTGAGTGTGTATCTCTGTATATTCATTTTGTACATGTATCTTTGAGGTCATGCATTTATCTATTTATAGATATGTCCAGTTATTTGATATCAATATAGTTATTTACTTCTTGTCTGGTTCGGTTGTCACATGGGTTTGTTACTATGAAATTTTGTGTTTTGCGGGTTTTCCCATCTAGGTGACTATTGATGCCAATATTGTTTAATTTATGGCTTCTATTTTGTGGTGATGATTGCAATGCAATAAAATAGTTAATGTTATGCAGTTCATGTTGTTTTGCATAAGGAAATGTTGATTGTTGTTTTGTTTATGTTATTTTCCATACGGCATTGTTAAGTGTTGTTTTGTAGGTTTGGCCATATTTTTTCGTATTCAATTCGTAGTATAGTAGTGAGTGTTATAGAGTTTACATTGTTGTTTATAAGGTGTTGTTGACTGTTGGTGTATAGCTTTGGCTATATTGTTTCCTTTCCAATAAGGTGTTGTTGTAAAAAAGAATTTTCTGGGTTGTTGTTTAAACCATTATTGTTTCCTTTAAGGTGTGAGTGTGTATGTTTGTATATTCATTTTCTACATGTATCTTTGAGGTCATACATTTATCTATATATAGATATGTTGAGTTATTTGATATCAATATAGTTATTTGCTTCTTGTCTGGTTCAGTTGTCACATATTGTTATATCTCCACAATTCTTGTTATCTATTTTGAATGTTTATATGTTTGTGTGGGTGTGTATGTGTGTATATGGTCATTTCTGATAAGGTGTTGTTCAATAAATAATTTTCTAGGTTGATGTTGAAACCATTATTGTTTCTTTTAAGGATCATGTTTTGTGGTTATGGTTGCAATGCTTTACAATTTATGTTATTTTCCATAAGGTATTGTTGACCATTTTACTCTACCTTTGGCTTTATTGTTTCATTTTTTAAACACAATTAAATAGTGCATGTTATACAATTTATTTTGTTATCCGCAAGGTATTTTCAACTATTGTTCTAGGGGTTTGGTTACATTGTTTCATTTTTGATAAGGAACTGTTGAAACCAATATTGTTTCGTTTGTGCTTTCCATGTGGTGTTGATGTTTGCGAGGCAATTTAATAGTTGTAAATACTGATACATGTGTTAAATAGGGTGAGATAAGTATATAACCAAAAAACATAAAATATAATGTGGAAGATATACTAAAAGCGAAACAAAGCTATAAGCGACATAAACAATACAAAAAAAAAGAAGTGTATCTTTTTCTGTTAAACATTATAAGTTACTATCCATTGTCTATATATATAACTAGTTAAATGCATGTGTTTGTTGTTGTTACATACCTATTTCTCTTATTGATTTATATGTTCCATTCCATTTTTCCAAACCTGGCATTTAAAACTTGTTGAGCTCATAGAACATTTTATGCTATCTTATGGTAGTCGTGCATACATTGTCGGCCAACATATTTAATGGTGAAATAAAAAAAAATTATTACACTTAATAAACAGGCTGTCATAGATATGAATGTTGTCTGCACCTAATTTTACAAATATAGATATCTGCACCTAGGGAAAAGTAACTGGCACACAAGAAAAGAAAAAAAAACATAAACTATATAACATTAACTATTTTATTGTGTTGCAAACATCACCACAAAATGGAAGCCATAAATGAAACAATATTAAAATAGTTTATGCTATTTCATGACAGGCTTGCAAACATTGTCCACCAACATATTCAATGGTGATATAAATCTTTTTTATTACAATTAATATATATATAGGTTGTCATAGATATGAATGTTGGCTGCATCTAATTTCACAAATATACATATCTACAGATAGGGAAAATTATATGGCACACAAGAAAATAAGGAAAAAGAACTTAAACTATATAACATTAACTATTTTATTGTGTTGCAACCATCACCACAAAGAGGAGGGCATAAATGAAACAACATTGGTTACAACATCGACCAAGATGGAAAAACCCAGAAAACACAAAAAAAAACAATAACAAACCCATGAAAAATTAGCACCACCAAAATGAAAACCAAGCAACAAGATACATTGGCCACTACTATCACGAATGGTGAAATTGATGTTTCTTATTGCACTTAATATAGTTTGGAAAGCTGATAGGGAAGGCCATCAAAATAAAAATGGCTATTGGCATGAACATTAATTTTTCTATGGTTTATGTGCAGTGGTTATGGTTGCAAAGAATGAAAATAGATCATGTTCTTATCGAAAAGGCATTGGTGGTTGTTGACCTGTCACTTTGGCGATACTACTCCTCGATGCATATACGCATACAAATGCATTATAGACACATATATCTACACACGTTTGAATGAACATGTTGTATGCACTCATAAATTTCAATTGCATACATATATGTTTATGCATATGCATATGTAGCTGTATACATACAAACAAACATGTCCACAATTAGATGTATAGATGTTTTGGCTCACAACTATGATAGGAGGAAAAGCCACATGACAACAACCAATAATGCCTTATTGCAAATTACGTAGAATTGTGCTATTTTTTTTTAGGTTTAAAATGGTAGGTGTTATTACAACTATTGCCACTACATGGACACCATACAACAATTAATGTTGATGCCACAATGGCGAGCTCCTTTGCAACCGTCGCCACTCTATGGAATCCATACAACAATTAATGTTTATGCAACAATGGCAAGCTACTGTGAAGGTGCATGTTTGATCACCCATTGTCAAGCTTCTATGAAGGTGGTTGGAGGTTATTTTGTTTACCTTGCATGGGGTGATGGTTGCAAAAGCAATAACTAGAGGCCATGAATCAAACAATATTCATATTAACAAACAATATAGTCTTTTCTCAACAACACCTTATCAAAAAATGGAACAATATAGCCTTCTCAATAGAACCTTATCAAAAATGAAGCAATATAGCCTAAGATAGAGCTAAACAATCAACAATGCCTTATGGAAATTGACATAAACTGTATAATGTTGACTACTTTATCATGTTGCAATCATAGTGACAAAACACAAGTAATGAATCATGCATTATTGGTTTCAACAACAGCCTAGATGGGAAAATTGGACATAAACATAAGAACTCACTATGACTCACCATAAAGTGCGAACTATAAATGGAACAATATTGGTCTCAATAGTGACCCAGGAAAAAAAAATGCACAAAAGAGAATAATTGACAGTGACTAACCCATCCATAGAGACAAATTATTATTCCCGCTGACACCTTATCAATAATGAAACAATATAGCTAAAGCTAGAGAACAATAAACAACGCCTTATGCAAAAGAATAAAGATTGTATAACATTAACTATTTTATTGTGTTGCAACCATGACCACAAAACAACAAATACATAGATACCTAGATGTAGGGTATGATGGGCTATATTTTAAATGTTATATGGAACATTGATGTCAACATTTATCGCAGTGATGAAAAATGCCTTGTTTTATTGTGTTTCACTTTATTTCTCCTATGTGTAGATATGTATGTATGGCTGAACTGTAGATTTTTGGCACTAATGCACTTCTCTAGCTCTTCTAGGTTTTTTCACCTAAAAGGAGAGAGGTAGGGCCAAAAATGCTAAGGGGTTCATTCAAATTGTGTTATGTATGATGTTATCTAAGCTAAATGGAGTGAAATAAATGCAAGTAAGTTATTTAAATGGATGATTATGAATGCAAAACTAAGATTTAAGCTATGTTGGAAAACACAATGTTTTTTGCAAAAAAGTTAAAAAGGATGACCAAAAATGGAAACTAAACCAAACAGGAAGCTATTTTCAGAATGTGTGCACCTAGGAAAGTGAAGAGGACTAGAAAAAAATATGAAAAACTTCATGATGTCTAATTTTGAGCTGACTGGGACTCATTCACCACGTTGGGCGAATCAATCCCAGTTCTGGGTTTTTTCTGCACAGAAGTTGTTTTCTGTCAACTGGGAACCATGATCTACATCTAACTTAAATCTGCACCTCAGGAGGGACTCATTTTCCATCCATGGTGAATCAGTCCACTTTCAAAATTTAACAACTTTAGATTTTTGTTTCGCACCTTGACACCTGCACAACAATTTGTGACGGAAACCCAATTCAAGATCTTAGAAAATTCTAGCAAAATAGCTTAAAATTGTTTTTCTAATGGGGGGTTTTCCTTGGTAAAACCCCTAGTTGGGTAATTAAACCTTGAATGGAGAAAAATATGCACAAACCCTAGGCTTAGATGTGTTAAAGACTAGGAAGATTTGAAATATGACAAAAGCCCTATTCTATTGTTCTAGAATAAGCAATGCAATAATGATTTGTATGATGAAAGATCTCAACCCTAGAAACCTTACAACATATGAAAAATGGAAGTGAAATAACATGCAAATGACAAACAAACAAAATGCAAACCTTAATTTGAAGATAGAGTGAAAATGGAAGATGGAATCAATATGAAACCAAGTCCTTAGGTGTGATTTGGTGGCTAGTTGCACCTCTTCACCCTAGATTTCTTCATGATTCACCATAGGAATCCATAATCAACCCTTTGCAATGTTGAATCTTGACAAAAAGAGTGAGCTTCAAGACCTGCAAAAGCCCTAGTTTGCTGCCCTAAAACTTCAACTTTTGCTAATGAGACTTGTGATAGAAGACTTGACTTTAGAAATTGCTTTTAAAAAATGACTAAAAGATGTGTAAAATGACTTAAAATGAGTATTTATAAGCAACAAAACCTTATTTTCCCATTATTTAGACCTAAGAGGAAAACATTCACCAGAAATTTAAGTTAAATTAATCAAATTCCTGCTCAAAATTAAGATTTCCCTCAAAAGGGACTCATTCACCACCCTTGGCAAATGGGTCCCACCAAAGGGGACTCATTTTCCCAAGGTGGTGAATGGGTCCCACTACTAACTTTTGAAGGTGGGTTTTCAAGATATGAAAGAATTCAGTGTTGTTTGTTAGGTTTTAAGTGATTTCACAGGTGAAATAGGCCTCTAGATAAAAAATAATGGGTCTTAGGGGCCTATAAATGTTTTTTTGAAGGATAAATGATGCAAAGGGACTCAAAAGTGGGTCTTACTACACATGAAATTGTCTCTTTTCTTAAGAAGGTCCAATTTTCTACAGTCCATTTAGCTCCCACTTTAGCGCCCATATGACTCTATGTGCATATGTAAACTAAAGGAATCTAAACGATGCACATAATTACATAAAAGGATACTTATTCAAAAGGGAGGAAAATGAAGCCCCCATTGTAATTTTTTGCAAAACCACAACATTAGGATCTGCATCCTGCAAAACACATTTTTTATTTATCCAGTAGTCCTTTTATCTAACTCTTAGGAATCCAATTCAAGGGTAGATGTATGCCCCCCTTGATTCCGCTTGCTTTACAGAGGTGGAATCAAGGTAGCAATCTAGCCATGTCAAATAAGAAAGATCATATCGTAGGGAATTTCCAAGTACCATGCCACATAACGATAAGTGGATGATGATGTTGGGTGTGGAATCGCGATTCCAACGCATCAAACGACGTCAAAAATGGATTACCCTAGCTCTCGTTACGTGTATTTGAAGAAGATATACGTTATGAGTTCTTGAAAAGATAATAAGCTTATGTGAATGCGTAAAAGTAAAAAGAGATGAAAAGGGGTTAAAAGAAGGAGATGAAAGTAACTTGTCACTTAGTATTCATTTTACCTTCTTGTAGCTTGAGAGTGATGAGTGAGGAAAGAACATGCTGAGCAGACGGGATTACACGCCTTCACGAATGGATGATCTTTGGGATTAGGTGGCACGCGGCAAGTTGTATCATGAGGTGAGTCGATTTTGTAACTTTCACCTTGTGATATTGTAATAATTTAATGATTTTATTGCATGGATAGGGTAATTTAGGGTCTTGGAATTTATTTTTTGCAAAGTGTCCCCTTTTTTCGCAAAGTGTCCCATTTGTTCGTAGAGTGTCCCTTTTGTTCGCAAAGTGTCCTGTTTCTTTGTGAAATGTCCTAAAAGGGTTCTAAAGTGTCTAGCGCCATTAAAAAAAGCACACTAGATTGACTTACACTATATTCTTTCATTTCCGATAAGGTGTTGTTGAAAAGTCTATATAGTTTCAATCTTTGGTAAGGTGTTGTTCATAAAGACTATATTGTTTGTTAAAGCCAGTATTGCTACATTAATGGTTTCCATTTTGTGGTAATGGTTTTACATGGGTTTGTTACTCTGAATTTTTGTGTTTTGTGGATTTTTCCATCTCAATCAATGGTTGGATCAATGTTCCATATAGCACATAGGCATCACTATGTATCAATTGTGTTTGCATCAACTATGACAGACATATATATTTGCACATAGGGGAAATATATTGTCCACCACTGCGAAGAATAGTGATTCATTTCAAGACTGTCTCACTACGTATCAATGTTGTTTGCATGTGCTATCGCATACATCCAAATCTGCACATGGCATTGTTAGTCACTGTGATCAAATTATTCCCTGTGTGCAGATATGTGTGTATCCTATTCTTCATTCCTACTAAGTGTGTACACATCCCTCCCATTTGAACCTCGTCTCCGCCTACCGACTCATCATTGCATGTCACTACACGCAACTGCTAGTCTACATATCTAATCTACACTCTTACAATGTGTGAAATATGAAGAGTCTATCTAAATGAAATGTCACAATCGAATAGGTCACATCCTAGAGTCAATTAGGAGGTTTTAAAGCTAAGTAGAGTTGCGTGCTTCAGAAGTCTAATTGGCTGCCATACCATTACATATCTTTTCCCTTGTTCATTCATATCTCCGCACTACAAGGGCGACAAATCCCTTAAATCCTCCAGAAGGACGAATTTGTTTTGGGAGATTATTTTTTTTATGATGTGACAATCGACGTAAATTATACTCCGAGTTGAGTAAACAAGAAAATTGTTTAGATTACACAAAATCGGGGGTGGATTCTATAAAATAGTGATATCTGAAGTGAACACATAGTGCAGGTCGGAGCGTCCCAAAATTCATATTAAATCTTCTCGCGCTCATCTACACATATTGTTGCGCAAGTTGGGATATCCATGTAGTCATTGCTTCCTTATGCAAATGTGCAGGAATATATTTATTACAATCGATAGAACTTGGATTGGTTTGTTGCAATAATTCAAGTGTGTCTCCTCCTCAATTCTAACCAGGAAAATGAACACTGTCAAGTTTTGTTATATTTATTCTTTTAGTCTGCTTTATTTATTCGTTTGGTTGACAACGTACATGTGCGTCCCACTCATTCAATAAATGCAAAACGAGAGGGAAATTACTGTTTTAACTATATCAATATGGGAGGGGTCTAATAATGCACCATTCTTTTGCATCACTTATTCCCTAGATAATACAAATGTCTATAGAACAGAATTCAGGATAGATCAGTCGTGTTATAAATGAGTGATTGGCATAAATATGCAACCTTATTAGTCATGTATTGCACATTTTATAATGTTTAATAGGCATTCTGCGCAGAAGAACAAAATTATAAATACATATGTCTACGCTGTTAGTAATTTCAAGATTTTTATGGTTTTATAAGGAAAAAGTAATTTTAAAATATATTAATTTATTAATATTGATTCTCAAAAGTAAACAAGAATGAGACAAAAAGTACTAATCATAAGAATTAATTTATAAAAAATTTAAGGTATTGTCATCATCAAAATGTAGATTGAAACAAAAGACTTTAAAGGAAACATACAAAACTCTAACGTACATCAAATGAGACCTCAATTAAAGCAAGTAACAAAAAATGAAAATTTACTAAAACAAAGCTACTCATATTTGATTCTTGATGCACCAAAAGATGGATTTGCTCACAAATGACTAGAATGTGGTTACTCACAAGCACAACATAACAATATGTAAACTCAGATTGCCTCTAAATGGGCCAATGATGGAGAGATTTGTTTGTTTTCAAAAATAAAGATCTACGATCAAGATTTGAAGATAGGTGGATGGCTAAGATTGAGTTGGTTGGGTGGTTGGAAGATCAAGGATGAGAAATAAAAGGATTTATTTAATTTAAAAAATAAATTTTGCGAGATGGTTATGAGGTGGATGGAGGAGAATAAAAGAAATATTTATTTTATTTTATTCAGTTTAGGCAGTTATTTAAGGATGATTTAATTAATTTAATTAATCAACTCTTGTGTAGAAAGGAGATTAGGACTTAGGAAAAATCAAGTGTATATTTTTCCCCTCTTTGATGCGATGTGACTCAAATAACCAATGTCATTTCAGAGAAGAATGAAAATATAAATATGAAATGCGAAAGAAGGAAGATTATGAAGGATAGGATGATGCCCCCTCGAGAGACTATGTGAGATTGAAATGGACTCGAGTAGGCCCATGAAAAGATAATGGAAGAGGAAAATGTTATGCAAAAGAGTGTGAGTAACCTAGTTTTTGATATAGCACTTGACATTATCCACCAAGGTATGAAGACTAGGGTGATGATGTGTCAAATGTAGAAAGGACTAACTTGCAAATAGAGAAAACAAAAGGATACCCCAACACTACAAAAGGATAATTAAAAACTTTGGTGGGTACTATGTGAGACAACTAAAAGACACATCAAATGCAATATAATATCATGTCCCAATTGACCCCTGCCGAGACACACCAGTATCACAGTGGCCTTGAGACTTGATGTGAAAAGGGGTAGAAAGTAAAAGCTAAAGGATAAAAAAGTGACAGTCAAGAAACATAAATCATTGAACTTCTTCCCAAAATGTTGAGGAGGATCATGAGTGATGAATTATTAATATAATGTTGAAGCTTGATATGGGGAGAAATATATCTCATGAAGGCTAAAGGTGAAATGATGATGAAGCTTGGTTTGAGAGAATGATATATCCAATGAAGGTTACATGCATTAAAGGATATATAGGTGACATTAAGGAAAAGGATTCATATGATCGATAGTGTCAATGTTTTTGATAAAAGGGATAAACGGGTTTTACAGGGACCCGAAACCACAAAGTAACAAAACAAACAGAGACCAGAAAGAGAGGTCTGAACAATACAAAAAGGCTACCAAAGAGATAAAAACCAACTAAAACTGGCAGCCACAAAAAGCCGCAAAAAAAACATCAGAAAGCCAACACACAATGAAACCAGGGCCCACCCACAGCTAATCCATAGTCTTCAGGAGCTCGTCAGCAGCCGCTTCCAGGTCCACCATGTCTTGGCCCCCCTCCATGAAAGTCTGAGTCATATTTGATGTAGACAGGGCTTTTCTTTTCATACTTGATCTAGTGCGCCTAGAGATCCCCACATCCTCATCCTGGTCTTTCTCCTTATCTAAGTCAACAATCAGCGCTCTATTATGGGTTTTCTCCACACTTTCAGTCATAGCTTTGATGATTAAAGAATTATCTTTGGCTATTCTGCAATTTTGATCAACAATTTTTTTCACGGTTCCTTTGATTTTATCAAGATAATTTTCAACAGTACTGTCCTTTTGCATATTTTCCTTCACAAAGGTATTCTTCTCCACTTCAAGCTGACTTAGCCCAGCAACTTTGGCTTCAATTTCCCCCAACTTACTATGAAGAGAAATATTTTTGGTCTTCAACTCATTGATTTCATGAAATAACCATTTGGCATAATTAAATTGCTCCTCAGAGCATCTCTTGGTAGTTCCAACAAAGTCATAAGGAGGGTCACTGTCAGAATTGACACCGTAATTCACTGACTCTGCACCTCTGGGAGGGCTACAAATCTCCTTTTGAACATTCTGAGGGGAGTGGGGACCCTCAAGACTGGCCTCAACCGCTTTAGTAGAAACAACGGGAGAGTCTTCAGGATAGGAAACTAATTTTTTAGCTGGAGAACTAAAGCCCACCAAAATAACATTAGGGTTAGTGCGGTCAGGAGCAGGAACAGAGTAGGCACTAGAAGGCTTGGGGGGACGACCAGAGGCAAGAGGGGGAGGCAGGGGAAGCGAGGAGAGATTAACATGGCCAGAGGTCCCAGAAATACTAGGCTCAGTATCATCCTCAACAGGATATGAAGGGGCTAAAGGGTTTGAGGGGGCAAGCATATTCTGAAAGTGCTCGTAAATGAGCCTTAAAAGACCCGTGTGAAGAATCGGGTATATTTTAGGGCTCCTTCTGTGGTCTCTAAAGCTATTTCTCAGGGAACAAAGTAAAAAGAAAGGGATGGAAACATGCACCTTATGCCGGAAATGATTGAGCAGCACGAAGTGGTATCCATAAACCCTAGTGAAGCAGCCGTCAAGAGTGATGTACTCCATAATAACCCTTAGCACTTTTCTCCATAAAGCTTTTATGGTGTCTGCTTCATAGTAACTGTTCAACATTTTAACAAGTTTTTGCTTCTCCATATCAGTCTTAGGGAAACTTATCACAGCTTCATCAGAGAATTTCCTATCTCTAAAAAATTTATGCTCTTCAATCGGGATACCAGTAACCTCCGCAATCAGAGCTTCATCAATCTGAACTTTCCTCCCGAAGAGGAAAACCTCCCCATTGTTCCAGTTTTTCTCAAAGAAATCAGTAATCTCATCCTGAGGGCCATGGAGTCTCTCGATGAATGGAAGTAAGCCACCACTTCTTATTTTGCTCCATGCTTTAGTGTTCTTGGTGTGTGACTCAAAACTGGTGGGCTCGACTCTCTTCCGTTCCCCACCCATTTTAGAAATCTCGATGCAGATACTGTTGCGAGCAGAGAACCTGTTCCAGAAAGTTCCTTTGCTTTGCAAGACCCACAAAGCGTGCCAAGGTAAATTGTGACTCTGACGGATACTCTCAGCCCCATGTAGTTTACTTATTTTATAAGTCATGACTTGTACCTTCATCATTATTACAAGAAGTCGCCACTTTGTGGTGAAGATCAAATGTATGCCTAAGTGCTATGTTTCAGGGTCTTAACCATCACTAAACATGCAAGTGCATAAAGGAGTGAACATAGAATAAAAGGTACTTCTCCAAGATAAGAAAGGAGCCAAAAAAGAAAAAACGAAGATATATTTTAAAAGAAAAGAATAATTATCTACTCCCAACACTAAGACAAGGTTTAATGGAATAATGGTATAATGAGAAAATGAGCATATAGAAAATGGTATGGTATGCTAAGGAAATAACATGGATAGGACCTAGAAGATAATAGAATCTAGCTCTACACATGGCACCCGTGAGCAAGTTTTCACCATGGTACTTTTCCAAGGCACCATAAGAGGAGGGTTTCACTAGGGGATGATTTTTGCTTTACTATTTTTGAGAAATTTTACCATTTTCTATTTTTTTATTTTTTTTGGTTCTCATTTTTTTCTTGAGAATACTTTGTAATCTAAGAATTCAATATTTCATATGAGTGATGTTTAAAGGCTCATATAGTTGTTTTCCATTTGTAGTATCCAAATGCTATTCACTTGATCCATATTTGACAACAACGGTATAGGGACATTGCTATTTAGGCTCAAAATTTCCATTCTTATCATGGTCTTGGGATTTTTTTGATTCTCTTTCAAGGCCAAACAATTAATTTCAAATCCTCGACATTTTATTTTCTTGTTGTATCTTCTAGAAAGATGATTTTGGTAAGATTGTAAGTGATTCAAAGAATGGACATGTCACTCACCAAGGATTTCCAACTCTTGTAAACATGAAATCCTATAGTGTCCATCATAAGTGAGATTACATAACGATATATGCAATGATAGTAATTTGATCTCAATTGGAAATATTGATTCAAATCCAAAGAATAGGGACTATGGATTGAGAGTAGTGGGAGTATGAATGCCAATGCAATAAGCCGATAATGTAGGATGAAGATGGAGATATTTTTGAAAAGGAAAAAATAGGTTTTACAGAGACCTGAAACCACAAAGTTTAAACATACAAAGATAGAGCAAAAAAATTCCAAACAAACAGATAGCTGTCCCAAAAAGGAAACGACAGCAAAAAAGAGACAACATGGTCCAAAAAAGGACAGCCAAAAAGCTAGAGACGACCACAACAACACTACTCCAAGATGTTCATCAGCTCCTCGGCTTCCTTTTCAACTTCACTCATATCCTATAATCCCTGCTTGAGGATTTGAACCGTATGTGGAGAAGCAAGGGTCTTTCTCTTTGTGTTAGCCCAGGTGCGAGTTGCAATCCCTTCAACAACAGCTCTGCTACAACCTCTGTCCGCATCCAAGTCCACGACCAGCAATCCCTTTTGATTTTTTTCCAACTTTTCCACCATAGCGTTAATGATGATGGTGTTGTGCCTGGCAATTTTATGATTATGCGCCACAGTGGCCCTGATATTTTGGCCAATCTTGGACATACTTCTCTCTAGCCTAGTCAATCTTTCCTCCTGCAATTGTTGTCTTTTCTCCATTATGGGGATGTCCTGTCCATCTTTCTCATTACGGCTCCAGCTAACCTTCTGCTCCAATTCCATGACTCTATTACTGAGATCTCTATTACGGCCACTCAAATCACAAACTTCTTTCTAGGCCCACTTAAGAACAGTGAAAAGGCCTTCAGCACTTTTTTTCGCCACACTCATAATGTCCTCAAGCCTAAAGTTATTCGGGGCAGAATTAAATTCATCCTAATTTGGGGATCTTTTAGGGGCATTAACAAATCTTCCAGACGTAGGGGCACTAGGGGCCGACTCTTTACTGGCTAGAGGCTTTTCAGACTGAATTTCCAGAGAATTCCCAGAGTACGAGACCAATTTCATAACCGAGGTTCCTTTAAACCCAGAGACCAAACCCGAGGTAGGGCAACCAGGTGATAGCTAGGGATTAAGACAAGACGACAGAGCAGAACCCGGGGTAGGGAAACCAAGCGAAGGCTAGGGATTAGGACAAGAAGGCGGAGCAGAACCCACAAGGACATTCTGACAAGAAAGGGACTGGGGAACAGTGGTTTTAGTACCAACAAAAGAAAAAGCAAGAGGGGCTAGAGGATCGTTCTCCCTACTACTTTCCGTATCCTCATCATCCAAATCCACAACAACAACATTTTTAGGCACAGTGGGTAAATTTTGGAAATGCTCAAAGATGACCAACTTCATTGATAATCATGACCAACTTCATTGATAATTTTCTTCAATATTTTGAGCAAGGTCTTATTTTAATCATGGAGATGTTAATCATGACCAACTTCATTGATAATTTTCTTCAGTATTTTGAGCAAGGTCTTATTGTTTTCCTTAGATTGAATGCTCCTTTGTTAATAATATGGTGTGGATCAATGATGTTGAATATGAAATTTTTCATAGAGAGAGTGAACATTGTGTTTTTTGAAATATTTTCTATTGTTTATGACAATGGTGACAAGAATTCTATAGTGGAAAATAATATGTGGAGTATTAAATTATCTATTTATTTTCTTGTGATATAAGTAAGGTGGATGACTTCAACCTATTTAGTAAAATATTCAGTAGTAATAATAATGAATTTATGGCCATTATAAGATAAAGGTTGAATCTTGCCAATGAGATCAAGGCTCCATTGAGATAAAGTCCAAGGATTAGTTCTAGGCTACAAATCTTATGAAGGTACATGAATCAAGTCTTAATGTTTCTAACATGCTAGAAAATGTTTGTGTTGAACACCATGAATATTGAGAGGGGAGAGGGGGTGAACCAATATTCTCTATACCATTCAAAAATTAAACATCCAATTACTAGAGCATATTCAACTATAATAAGGAAAGAAAGCATCAAACATTAGCAACACCACGTAACACATGAACGCTAGGATTTTTACATGGAAAACCCAAAATAGAAAAAACCATGGTGAGGGTAAGCTCACAATATATTATAACTAGTTATAGCACTTCTATAAATATATTATAACTAGATATAATATATTTATAGAAGTGCTAAATATAGGTGGAACCATTATCCAAGTGGACTCACTTCCATAGAGAAAAAGATAGAAGAGAGATGGTGGCTCATAGCCTATTTTGAACTATTATAATTGCATCTTTCATATGCATGAAATACAATTCGAATGAAGCTCAATAAACTAAATTTACACACTTCATCGGATTCAGATTTAACACTCTGACTTTCTCTACATTTGCATCACTTTAATCTTCTACTCAACATTCACAACTTAACTTCACACTGCTCTAATAACATTCACATGTAGAATCTTTGCATCACACATCATATAGTCATACAACACATCAAAACACCAAAAGGATCCAACATATATATCTATATCAACTCTAACATCAATTAGGTCAGCCTAATTAGATGTAACAATCAAAATATAACTTTTTTTCTCAAAATCACTTCATTCAAACAACACATCACAATTGAATTCTCAAAAAATCTCAAAATAGGTCAACATGGACCTATAATAGATCCCACATAAGACCACAATACTTATTTATCCTTCGCATACCTTCAAACATATTAGTTCAGTATTGTTGGAGACCTAATAACAAAATTCTTCAACTATGTATCCATATCTCAACACGTGGACCTCAAAATTCAATGTCAATTGGAATCCATGCTCTATTACCATCTAGCAACTTATCCTTAAAAGTGAAAATTCAAAAAATTATTTTTGGAGAAGTGTGGAATCTCCCACACAACTGTACTATATAGAAATTAACTATAATTTCCAAGCCAAACTTTTGTAACTCATATCTATCAAACCACATATCAAAACATGATGAAATATTAGAATTAGATACATCTAACATCCATAAAAATGATGTTAGAAGTGCAGAGTGACACCTTCAATTATGGAGTGGTGTGGACCCAAAAACAAATGTTTTGTTACACTGAAATGGAAGAATTGGCACTATGTCAAGGGTTAGTGTAGGATCATGGGGGTCCAAACTAGGCCCCTAAGTGGCAATGAAAATTTAGAAAAAAAGAGTTAGGTAGCTTGACATAAAAATTTGAATAGGTTATTAACATAATTTAAAAAATATGTAAGAACAAAAATTGTAGCAAATTGATTGTAGTTTCTAGGCTACTAGTCCTTTTTTGGAAATAAGTAAATCTACTTTTCAAAAAAAAAAAATTGCATTGTAGTGGTACTAAATTTTATCAGCAAAAATATAAGAAGCAAGTGTATGTCTGACCACCCTAAGTACAAGAAAAAATAATTTCTATTCTGAAACTTTCTTTTAGCATGAATATTATTCACCTTCTTAAGTTTACTTAGGCTTAATATTGTATTGGTTATCCGGGTGGTTTTTTCTGGTGCTGAGTAGTTTTCTCACTTGCCACCCATTTTCATGCCTTTATAAGGAGCTTGTACCATTATGTAATTTATCTCATTTACTCACTCATATTTGGTGAAATGGCCTTGTGTTGCCTCTCTCATTTTTTCTCGTGAAGGTTATTTTTGCAAATGTTGCTCCTGGGAGGTGGATGATACCAACATGGTATCAAATCCAACCATCTTGTTGTCCTTCCTTTTGAGAGCTTTCATCGCAAAGTGTTAAGATCACTATTTTTTAATACATTCAAAAGAATGTTAATCTTTATTATTTCCTTTTTTTCTGTTGAATCTTCTTGAAGGATACCGTTAATTTCAAGAGGCGTTTGAAGCATTTGGAGGCAATGATTCTAGACTGAAAACTACGATTAACTTGTTCCAGGCTAGTTGAATTTGATTTTGAGGTGGCTAATGTTAAATAGGAATAGGACAACTAAGAGGGGGGTGAATCCGTTCTCACACAGATTTAAACTTAAAACTTTATCACTTATCAAATCTTCAACCACACTATTTTGTTATTAAATATGAGCATGAACCATAGATAACAGAAAGTAGATCAACACAATGAACACCTTATTTTTACATGGAAAACCCAATAAGGGAAAAACCATGGTGAGGGTTAACTCACACTATATAGTATTTTAAAAGGGAGGCTCACTGCCAAAAGAAGGACTCACTGTCCAAGTACAAAGGATCACTGCCTACAAAGGACACACTATCCAACAAGAGACTCACTACCTACAAAAAAATTATACAAAACAGAGTAAGGCTTCACAACACAAAAATAAACTGGAAAAATGCACCTAACATGTACTGATACAATTCTGGATATGGTCACAGCTGTTGCCTTTCTGATCACACCTTCACATTCGTTACATCTTCACTATTTCCTTTGTCACTTTCCTACAGACTCACTACACATATTAACACACACCCATTCACAATTACTCACTCATTCACTCACGCTTCCAAACTGTTTCCCATATAGTTATATATACCCAATCTCCATCGTAGGCACTAATTAGGTTGGCTTCCACAAAGTATTTTCAAAATGTTTTTAACCATTATTATGTCAGCTCCAATAGTTCACAAAATATTTCCAAACACACAAAAATCTTTAGCACATTTCATCATGTCGGCTCGAACCAAGAAATAGGTCACACATAAGCTCTCACATCAAATCAAAATTAACTTAACAAGTTAGCCAAGAATAATCTTCAATGCAACAAGGCAATAATAAATCTATTTATTTCTACTACATTGTACGAGCACTAGAGCATGAAATAACCTGATCATGCACACCTTTAACATCCATCAGTAGTTTCCCAAAACCACACAACCAGAGATTATCATCCACGAAGAAGTGCAAACTAGAATACCAGAAAGGCAACCAAAATATTGGACCAACCACTAAAGAGTATAAGCACTGGTATAAGAGTACCAAACCTAGCTTCCAACATACTACCAACATGGTGACATCAATGACAACAAATAGATAACTTTACTCATTTTTTCCACAATCTCCCCCTTTGTCATTGATGGAAACATACGAACAAATTTTTTTCTCTCCACTATCTCCAACACTCTCCATTCCAACTCTCTCCCCCTTTGACATCAATGGAAACAGGTGCCAAAAATGAGTGCAAACATGGTGACATCAAAATTTCAAAAAGATTGAACCAAAAACTTCCAACAATCTAGATCATTTAAGCAAGCATAAATTAAGTGAAGATGGCACTCTTCACCTGGAACACCTTCTTATACCTTTCTTTGAGAACTGGATACAACTTCTTCTAGTTAAAAATAGAAAACTCCAATTTTGTGCATGTACATTCCAATAATCCCAACAGAGTAAAAGAGAGTGACCAATCTACATCAGAACATTGTTTCTCAATATCTTTAGCATCAATAAGAATTCTGGAAAGATTCTCTAACTAGACTTCAACAATTTCTTTAAGAAGCCAGAAGGTCTTTGTCACATCATCTCTATGTCTATGTAATGATCAGTTCAGCCTAAAGTTCACCAACTCTTATCCTTTGTTTCCCTTGTTTATCTTCAAATATGTCAAAGTTCTTTCCAATCTCACTCACCTTGGCTTCAATCGCTTCAATTTTGCCTATGAAGTTGTCTACAGTAGCAGGCCACTGAAGACAATACTTGTAAACATATGAAATCTCTTTAACACACTTCTTAGTTTCTACAATCAATCCATAAAATTTCTACATTTCCTTTTACATATTCTTTCAACCAAGATTCCCATCTTTCATCCTTCTAGACCTTCAAGCAACATCCTTTCTTCAACAATCTCAATCTAATTCTCTAGTAAGAAATCACAAATGGTAGATACTTCAATACCTTTTCGAAGTAGATAATCTACCAGCGCATCATCAATTTTCAGTATGTCAATGGGCAAGGAAGAATCCCACAATTCACCAATATTCTTCATTTTTCCTTGAACTATCATAGACTAGATATCATCAGGATAAGGGGATTCAGTTTAGTCAACGATTCTTTCTCCTTCTCATCTAAAATATCAACGATGTCTTCAACCATTTCCTTTCTCTTTTTCAATTCAGGAGGGGAATCACTGATAATAAATACCAATTCTCTTTTCCTAGATGAAGAGCCTACTTCGAATTGATTTACTATAGATATATCAGAGCAAGGGTTTGCTCGCAAGGATGATAAATATGATCTGCACATATTTTCATTATCTTCCAAAGACTCTAGATGTTTGTAATTTTTTTTTCCAATAGGGATACCAGATTCCCACACCACATTATCTTTTCTCGGTAGAGAATTCAAAAAGTAAAATTGTAGGCATACCAGCAAGAATCCGAAACGAAATGAATAATTCTCAACCAATGACATTTGAATATTTTCAAGCAAATTCTCAAGTAACAAGCTACATAAATCAAATTGTCTATTCTCCTTAACCATCATGTGGGCAATGTGTACAACAATAGCTGAAGTTGAACTTTCATGATTCTTGAAATAAATTTTGTATGAGATACCATATGCAACATACCTAATGCCCAAGTCAGTAAGTGTATCAATTAATAATTCTCTTTGACCTTTACCAATGCCATTCAGCTCCACCACATCTTTATATTTCACATTTTTCTTTCTTGGAAGTTCTCTAATGCTACATAATCCAGTGATTGCTTTAATTGCTTCCTTCAAGATCAAGTAGGGTTTTTCCAAAATAATGTTTCCATCCTTAAGACAATTCAATAATTCGACTTCACTCAACCCTAGTTCAATTTCCTTAATTTTTCTATGATTGTATTCTTCTACTTTGACCCTTTTAAGCTTTAGAGAGGTAACAACACATGAGCCACTATCCATTTCTTAGCTTTCTTGAAATTCAATGATACTTCTTCAATTTTCTTCTTTCCTTGTGCAAAAAGAGAGAGGGTTTCCAGATTACCTGAATCAATTTTCAAATTCCCTTCAAAAACACTTTGAGCACACCTCAAGAAATCTTCAGAGCACTTTTTGATAATTTTAGATGCATAATTAACGAAAAAGCATCACAAATTTATACTTATCCACCATCGAGTTTACTCTAAGTGCATTAAATGTGGCAAACAAAAAGTTGCTAAACACACACTTCACTTAGCACAAGAAACCTTCAAACAATTTTCAAATCCTCATACCAACATATTTTTCTCTGGTTCTTCTTCTAGAACTTATGAACAAGCATTCTTCACATTCTTACAACATGCCAGCCTCTGACATGCCATTCTTCCAGGGGTTTTTATGATCTTCTAATAATGTTCCCCCTAAGACCATGCTAGGTCTAAATTTAAAATAAGTCATCTATACCTGATGAGGGTATAGACACATCAGAAGTCTCATATTTCTCTTCTTCTTCTTCTTTCTTCTTCCAAGTCTTCTCCATCTCTTGCTTCATCTCTTCTTTATCAATCTTCTTTACCGGTTCACTCTTCTCTTCTGGAGAAAATTTATTTCCTTTCTTATTCATGCAAGCCTTAGATACATGTCCAGGTTTATTGTAGTTATAACAGATTACACCTTTCTGATTAGACTGTCCTCCATTATTCCTTGATCTACATTGACTTTCTTTGTGTCTGAATTTATTGTAGGCATAGCAGTAGCCATTAAAGAATTGATTCCTTCTACCTTCATTAAACCTATTTCTCATTACCTGACTGATCAAGCTTACCTGAGCTCTGCATTTTGTAGCCTTATGTCCAAACTTCCCACATTCAAAACATTTTCTAGAAAGAGAGCCAAAAAATTGGTTTATCCTACTTCTGCAATCAGTTGCTCTATGACTGGATATTTGTTACAAGAAAAGAAAACACCATAAAAAGAGGGGTACCTTTGTGCATTAGGCTATTTCACAGGTGGTCATCTTGCAAAATTCTTTCTTTGCTTCCTCTTACCTTGATTCTTCTTCACATCTTTAGAAAATTCACCGGTATTAGCTCCTAAGCCACCTTTGTCTTCACATGGTTTCTATCCTGCAAGCAGTTCTTCAAGTTTACTAGAGCTGGATCTGAAATTATTTTCATATAGTTTAGCCTTCTCTAATTCCACTCTCATATTTACTATCTCTTGCTCGAGTCTGGAACATTCTTCATACTTTTTCTGCACCATTATATTCAAATATTCTTCAATACTCTTCTTTTCTTCTACTGCCACTTTCAGTCCAATTATCTCTTGTTTTAGCTATTCACTTACTTCTCTATTTCTTTCCTTAAATTTATTCAGTTGTTTCATCAATTTACAAACAAATTCATTTTCTTCATCATGATTCTCTTTTAAATCTTTGTTTTCTCTTTCCACTTTATCAATATCTTCAAGAGCAGTCAAGAATTCTCCTTGGTCATTCATTATCTCTATCTTCAAGATATTCCTCAAGCTGTTAGAATTTATAGGAGGAACCAAGAGCTTTGATACCAATTGTTAAATAGGCGTAGGACAATTGAGATGGGGGAATGAATCAGTTGTCACATAGATTTAAACTTGAAACTTTATCACTTATCAAATGTTCAACCACACTATTCTATTATTAAATATGAGCATGAAACACAAATAACAAAAAGTAGTTCAACACAATGAGCACCTGATTTTTATGTGGAAAACCTAATAAGGGAAAAACCATGGTGAGGGTTAACTCACACTATATAGTATTTTAAAAGGGAGGTTCACTGCCAAAAGGACTCACTATCCAAGTACAAAGACTCACTGCCTACAAAGGACTTATTGTCCAACAAGAGGCTCACTGCCTATGAAAAAATTATACAAAATAGAGTAAGGATTTATAGCCCAAAAATGAACTGGAAAAATGCACCTAAGTTGTGCTAATACAGTTCCAGATATGCTCATAGTTGTTGCCTTTCTGATCACACCTTCACATTCATTACCTCTTCACTATTTCCTCTATCACTTTCCTATAAACTCACTGCACATATTGGCACATACCCATTCACAGTTACTCACTCATTCACTCATGCTTCCAAACTGTTTTCCATATACTTATATATATATATATACCCAATCTCCATCGCAAGCACTAATTAGGTCGACTTCCACAAAGTATTTTCAAAATGTTTTTAACCATTATTATGTCAGCTCTAATAGTTCACAAAATATTTCCAAAGACACAAAAAAATCTTTAGCACATTTCATCATGTCGGCTTGGACCAGGAAATACATCGCACATAAGCTTTCACATCAAATCAAAATTAACTTAAGTAGGCTAGGAATAATCTTCAATGCAACAAGGAAAAAATCAATCTTCTGATTGCTACTACATTGTACGAGCACCAGAGCATGAAATAACCTAATCATGCATGCCTTTAACATCCACCAGTAGTTTCCCAAAACCACAACCAAAGATTATCATCTATAAAGAAGTGTAGACTAGAATACTAGAAAGGCAACCAAAATACTACACCATCCACCTGAGAGGATAAGCACTGGTATAAGAGTACCAGACCCAACTGGAAACATACTACCAACATGGTGAAATCAATGAAAACAAATAGATAACTTTACTCATTTCTCCAATAGCTAAGAGGCATCATTATTCTATAGTCTATGGTGACGTGATTTCCTTCATTTGGATTGACTGTAATCTTTTTTCCACCTGTGATTTTTCCAACAGAGGGCACGTTTATGCAAAAAGAAGTCCCATGTTGAATTTCTATTACTAGGCACCATTCCTATTGTGTGGAGGAATTTTTCTTCCTGGAGGTCGCAAATCATAGTGTAGGAGGCACTATTTGTATTTACCAAGACCGTTGAATAGAGGCTATGTTTTTATTCACTGCCATTGACAAGAGGTTTTTACAGTGAGAGGGACACGATTTACAATTGTAGTGGAGACTAGGGTTCCATATTTTGTTGTTGTACTCCTACCATGGTGCCACACCCTGAAAGGTCTCCAAATCCTTCACAGGTATTAGATCTATGTTAGAAAAAATCAGAAGAATGTTTGGGCATCAAGGTGAGTTTCCTATGCAAGGAGATTTATATTGACTCTGAGCTTCCAGAGAGGAGTTACACAGTGCACTAGAAATAGGGAGGATGCCTAAGAGTTTCCACATTGAAATAATTTTGTTGCAAAGTCCTTTTTTGAAAGCTATGCTACAGGGAAAACACCTAGAACTAGGAGAGGTTCACAATTGCTAAGGAGCAAATTCTTGAATTAATAGAGTGAAGCATTCTCTTGTTGAAGGTTTTTTTTATTTGAAGAGGTTGTGATCCACTAGGTGGCTATGATTTCTTTTGGTTGGGCATGATTTTGTAGTTGGAGAATGTTTGAGGCATGAAAAATCTATGCTCGTTGTTTTTTTGTGTTGACAAACTTTATAAATTTTTGATTGAAATATTTTAATTTAGGGCTTCAAGTTGCATAGCCAAATGGAGTGGGCCCCAGTTTTGAAGCCTTTTGTATTTTTTCTAGGATTTTAATCCCACATTGGCAGCATGGGTACCTTTTTCTTTATTTAAATAGCATTGCAGTGCAACTAGTTGTGATAAAATCTCACAAGCTATCTTCTTTGTGGTGATTGGTGTTGTTGTGTTCTTTGGAGTTTCTTGGTGAGTTGATTTGAGATCTTGCTTGGTGATTTGTCGTGAGAACCCAGTAAGGTGTATAATTTTTTGCTCATTTTTTTTATATTCTTAACCTTTTTTTTTGCATTATTGCTTCCTGAAGTATTTTGGGAAGGCTTCATTTGTTGTATTTGCGAGTTTCTAAATGTTGTTGAAGGTTAATGTCTTTGTATTCTTGGAGATTCATTATAGTTGATTACGATGTTTTCATTTCATCTTGTTGTGATTATGTTGAAAAGAGGAAACTATAAACAATGGAGAGATGGTATCATAAAACATCTTAGATGGCTTCATTTGTTGTCATATTTACATAATATTTTTCCCCTTCCTGGTACTGATAGTAAGAAATTTACATGGAATTGCAAAAGGAATCATGTCCTAGGAGCTATTGCTATGCATATTGATGATGCCACTTTGAATGCTATTGATCATTTTGAGTGTCCTCATATTCTTTGGACTAAAATTTGGGAAATACATGGAGATCTCGATACTCAACTATTCCCAGATGATCCTGTTTTAGATTGCCTTGTGCCTCTTCATTTTTCAGACAAGATGCTCTATGATCACACTACTATGCAAGAGTTTGAAGTTTTAGAACACTTTGAGTCTTCAGATGAGGATGACGAGGGTTCTTCAGATGCTCCTTCTTGTCCATCAGGGATAGTTGATGTACCTTCACCTTCAGTGATTCATTATGCAGAGTCATTGATTGAGGCTCCTATCATTCCTAAGCAATAGGATTATCATTGTCTTCCTGATTGGGATTTCTATTTGCTAGATATTTATTCGTTGTTCATGGAATCTCACATTTTGGATTTGGAAAACACATTTGAGGGTATATCCTTTCTACTTGATGATAGTTGTGGTATAACTATTGTCACTCTATCTCTGTCTCTAGAGAATGTTCGGAATTAGTTTCCAGTGGTACCTTGTTTGTCACCTCCTATTATGATTGGGCATGTTCTTGATTGGTTCTTGGCATCAGCTTCCAACATCTTGGTGACACATGAGTAGATTTCAAAGACATCATCATACTCTTCATGCTTCCTTCTTTCAATTCCTATCCAAAATCAGAAGCATTCCTGCATTTGTATTTGGTTTTGTTTATTCCAAAAGGGAGACAAGTTGTTTGTTGACATTGGATCATTTTTTTTCTTTAGGCACTTACCATTTTTGCAGGTGATTACACATTGTGGGGGGGCTATATAGTCTCTCTCTCTCCCTCTTATGGGGGGCCATTGATTGTATATTCATGCATCATTTTTTGTTTTCTTTTCTCTCTTTTAGAGAGGGGATTTTTCCCACAAGGTTTTTCTGCTTTTCTCTGATTGTGAGAGATTTATTTTTGTAGTAGTAAATGGGTAGCTAACAAGGTTATGTAGTCGGGACCCATATTGCATTGGTCATTCGGGTGGTTTCTTCTTGTGTTGGGCACTTTTCTCACCTGTCACCCATTTTCATGCCTTTATAAGGCACTTGTACCATTATGTAATTTATCTCATTTATTCACTCATATTTGGTGAAATGGATTTATGTTACCTCTCTCATTTTTTCTCATGAAGGTTATTTTTGTAGATGGTACTCTTGGGAGGTGGATGACACCAACCCTTTCAACATGTGTATAGGAAACATGCTCGAATGTGTCATATTTTTTTTTTGCATGACCACCATAACTAGTAAAATAATTATGAAACTCAATTTTTTTAATCCTATAGTATGTGAAACATAGAATGTGATGCATCTTTTAGATTTGAAAATTGTGAAATAGTTTGAAAGTTATATGTTTTTCAATCAACCTATCAATTAGGACTTTAACCATAATATATGTAGAAAATCAATAATAATTATTTATTAAATTCAAAATAAGGAATAACTTATATTGGTGGAAAGTTGACAATTTTTCTATAAACCCTTTTCATTTCATGAAATTTGGATTAAAAAAATCGTCGGCCACAAGGGCGAACTGTAGAAAACTAAGCAAATTTTGTAAACACATTTTTTGGGTTGAATTTCTAGGTTTAGAAATCCTTAACCAAATCCTGAGCCAAATCTTGAGCTTACTAATTTTTTCAGAAAAAATGGATCTCCATTCATAACGAATATCTATTACTTGTATTATTTATAATACATAATATATAATATTTTAATATATACAAATATACAAATATAATATATATATTATGTATCATATTATACAATATTATATTACATATTATTATACTATATTATTATATTATATACTATATACTAAATATGTTTTTGTAACCAAAGATTTTGGCACTCGAATGCTTTATAGTCCTAGCATTTTTCACCTAAAAGGATAAAGATTTGGGCCAAAATGCAATGTTAACATTCAAAGATTGATGTAATATAGGTTTAATATACCTAGATGAGATGATCTAAATGCAAAGATCTGATAAAATAGATTACTAATTGGATGGAAACTAAGAAATGCAACTTGTTTGAAAACACATTGTGATATGCGAAAAGACCTAAAATGAATAGTAAACTATAACAAAAATGGATGAAACTAAATCTGTGCACCTGGGTACTTGATGGAGACTAGAAATGACTTCTGGAATGCTATTGATGTTGAAAATTTAACCTACTAAGACTCATTCACCATTCTGGGCAAATTAGTCTTAGATCTGGGAAATTGTTCTGAACCCCATTTTGGACAAATGGGTATCCAAAACTACAAAAAACCTTTTTCAGGCTTGGTAGTGGGACTCATTCACCACTAATGGTGAATTATTCCACTTTTAAATTTTTGATAGGTGTTCGCCTCTGAAACTCTAATTTTCGGACCTAAAAGTGACCTTTATTGGATATTTTGGCTTTGTCAACAAGGAGATATCTTCAACAAGTCTTCAACCTATTCTTTAATTATTTTTAAGTCTTCAATATGCCTAAATCTACAAAAACGTAAGAAGAGAAACACAAATGTTGAATGTTAGGGCATGGGGGTTTTCCTTGGTGAAACCCCTTTTTAGGTAATTAAACCAAAATGGAGAAAGAATGTACTGAAGCATGAAACAATGGAGTTAATACCTTTCCATGATTTTTGATCTTGATTTTCTGCAACAATTGATGAAGAATTTTTCATTGAATGTCTTTAAAAGCTATCTTGAATGTCTTGGAATGAGAAAACCCTAGCTTGCTTGTCTTGATGTGGAATATAAATGATGAATGAGTTGAATGAATGATGATGAGATGTAAATTAGGGTTTAGAGGCTTGTACTTATAGGAAATTTGCCTTATTTACTTGTTAATTAGATCCCTAAGGCCGACATGGAGAAAAATAAAACTTAAAATACAACCTTTCCCGCTCAAACCCTAAAAATGACTCAAATGGGACTAATTTGCCACCCTAGGTGAATTACTCCCACCTGGCAGGGACTCATTCGCCCAAATGAGCGAATTAGTCCCAGAGGGGTCCTTTTGACATCTAAAATGTTGGGGGATGAGTAATTTCAGTTCTTATGTTGATTTCATCAGGTATTTGATTAAATTATTCCTTGTGATGCACAATATGGGGAAATAGGGGCCTATTAATGATGATGTAAAGGTCAATTAGGGCTTGGAACACAAAATTCAATGTGAAAGTGTGATTAGATACACTTTACAACACTCAAATGAGGTCCACATAGCCTAGAAAGGTACAACATCTAATGTGAATGTGTAAGACACATTACAACATTGGATTAAGGTAGAATTCAATTTAAAAGCCTTCTCGATTAATGTGATAATGCAATTAACTATATTTTATAACATTGAATTAGAGTAAAAATAGGTCCATTAAGTCTAGAGAGGCATGAAAGTATTTTACAACACTTTACAACACCTTTACAAGACATTGTTAAATGCATTTTATTTAGTTCAGAAGGGTCCAAGACCTAGTGTGGATGTGAATAACGCCTAACAACACCAAATCAAGGCCTCATTAAGTCCAATTTGTCATCAATTATTCCCAAATCAAGCAAGCAAAAAGGGATAACTTTTTCCGTGTCCACTATTTTATATAATATATTATATATTATAGACTATATATAGTATATATATTAAACATTATATATTATATTAATATTATGTAATATATATTATATCTATTATATAATATATCCAATACATAGTATATATTATATACTACATACTATATATATTATATATTTATTAATGTGTTGCCAATAAATACAAAGTGGGAGTGGGAGGGACCTGAGAGAGAGAGAGAGAGAGAGAGAGAGAGAGAGAGAGAGAGAGAGAGAGAGAGAGAGAGAGAGAGAGAGAGAGAGAGAGAGAGAGAGGGAGAGAGAGAGGAGAGGAGACAGAGGAGAGGGAGGGGAGACTTGAGAGAGAGAGAGAGAGGAGGAGGACTAGAGAGAGAGAGTGGGAGGAGGGTGAGAGAGAAGAGAGAAATACCTGAGAGGGAGAGAGAGAGGGAGAGACCTAAGAGAGAGAGGGAAAGAGAGAGAAGGAGAGTGGAAGAGAGAGACCTAAGAGGGAGAGAGGGAGTGGGGGAGACTTGAGAGAGATATAGATAGAGAGAGAGTGAGGGAGGGAACTAAGAGAGGGAGAGTGGGAGAGAGAGACTTGAGAGGGAGAGAGGGAGTGGGAGAGACCTGAGAGAGGGAGATATATATATATTAATATATAATATATTATATATATATATATAAAATATATTAATTTAGTATATTAATATATTAGAAATATATATATCATAATATATAATATAAAATATATCATAATATACTATATTAATAATATTATGCTAATAATAATTCTTAAAACTAAACTAAACAAATATCCATTTATAATAGATATCCATTTGCAATGGATATCCGTTATAAACAAATATCTATTTTGTTTGTTATATGTTAAAAAATAGAAGCATGAGCAGCAACAAGTCAAATATTGTGCAAAACAGAATGGATATCTATTTGACATGGATATTCCTTTAGTGAGTTATATAAAAAAACAAAAATGGGACCGTTTTGAGCATTCCAATGGTCCCCACATTCCTTTTGTCGCTGAAATCCCATGTTTTTTGTCTATATCAGATTTTTTTTAGCTTTTGGGAGATTCTTTTACACATTATTAACCTTTACAATCATTTGTGTGTGTTTTTTTGTTTCTATAATGGAGAGTACTAGTTGCCATAAGAGAAAAGGAAAGACAAAACTAATAGCAAATCAAATTGAAACATATAGAGAAAAATATAGAGAAATTCATGGGAAAAGAAGACAAGGTATGACAAATACTCATGTTGAAGCTTCTTTTGCACTATTAAATGTTAACTCAAGTGAAGATGAAATAGAATTTGAAAATATTAAAAATCATATTGAAATTGAAAATGAAAATGTGGAAATTGAAAATGAACATGTTAGCAACATTGAAAATGATGAAAATGAAATAATGATGGAGATATCTCTTCTGGTGGTGGAAATGGTGATGGAGTGATTTCAAGTTTGGAGAAGGTTGGAAACCTCATAATTGTAGTAGGTGTTAATGGCAGACAGTTTGTTTATGGTAAGGTGATGTCAAGTGGGTCCTTGGCTGATGGCAAGAAGCGTGGGTCCCGTATTTTGGAGAATGAGTTTCTTGTTGGGAAAGGAGCCTCTAAGGTTTCATATCCTTCATATTTTTCATTGTCCTCTAAGTTGGGGAATCTCGATGCTAAAAAGTATAGCCTCGGTCATTTTTTTGATATTTTGGGCACAAGTTTCAAATCTTCTAGCTCGATTCATGTTGGTGATAAGACAGGGTGTGGTCTCTTTTCGAAGTCAGCCCCCGAGTGGTCAAATATTTTTGGAGTGAAGCTGAAAGGTAAAAGATCTTCACCTCTTGTTTCCTTTGTTTCTAGAACATGTTGACATGTGAATTTTCAATCTCCATTCTCGACTGTATTGTTGAGAAAATTGTCTCAAATATGAAAATGACTCTATTGGGTAAATTTACAGGGCCTCATCCTCATATTCAATTGGCTTGCAAGTTCTCTTTGAATCTTTAGCATCCTAAGGGTTAGATGGGTGTGGCTATGATGGAAAAAGGTTTCTTCTCCTTCACATTCAATTGTGAAGATGATCTTATCCTGTACCTAACTGGGGGTCCTCGTTTTATTGAGAAGTCCTCTTTGATGTTCAAAAGATTGGAGCCAGGGTTTAATCCAAACTCTTGCTCATTTTTGGTGGTCCCTATTTGGGTGAGACTTATAGGTCTCCCTCTAGAATTATGGGACAAAGAAGTTTTTAAGGGGATTACGAGTACCGTTTGAAAATTTATATCTATTGATCAAATGATAACTTCTAAAAATCATCTAGTGTATGCTCCTTTTTGTGTTAAAGAGGAATGGTCAAAGGATCTTCCTTTAGCTATAAAGATTAAGGGTATGTGCAGGATCATGATGGGCCAAAAAGTGGCAATATGATGGGTATGTGTAGGGTATGTGGCTGATGACTTTTTTTTAACCCAAAATTGATGAAACAAAAAGGGTTTTTAAAGGAGATTCTCATTTTTCCACCAAGATAAATTATTCTTTACTTTGAATTTATTAAATATTTATTATTCATTTTCTATTTGAATTATGACTAAAGTCTTGATTGATAGGTTGATTGAAAAAAAAAATATAGCTTTCAAATGGTATCCCATTTTTTGAATCTAAAACATGTGTCACATTCTATGCTTTGCATACTATAGGATTTTTTAAAAAATGAATTTCATGAAGTTTTGACCAAGTTAAGGTGGTCAAACATACGAGTTTTTTATATTTTCTAAAAATTGTAATAAAAAATTCATAAATAATTATTTACATGGAAAAAAATTACAAAAAAATATGCATCACATCCAAACATGACTCCTCTACTTATATCTAAAATCTTATAAAAAAATATTATCATTTTATTGTGGTTAGGGTGGTCAAACAAACACCTACTTATTTTTTCCTTGAAATTTAAGTACTACTGCATTGAAATTTCAAATTTTCACCAAATAGATTTATTTATTTTTAAATAAACCTAGTAGTTTAGAAACTACATTCAATTTACTACAGATTCTATTGTTACACATTTTTGAAATAATATAGATAACTTATTCAAATTTTTATGTCAAGTTACCTAACTCTAATTTTTTTGAATTTTTTTCCACTTAAGGGCATGTCTTTTCCATGATGATCTTGCACATACCCTTAATTCTAAGCTTGGAGTCTTAGAGAAAGTGGTGGAATTTGAATCAATTTATTTTTCATGTTTCATAACAAAAAATAATGTCACTTGGAAAAAGAAATCCATTGAAGGTGTAGAAGTCAGTGGTTAAACATTGGAGAGAAAAGGAGCGTGGTCCTATAGGTAAGGGTGCCTCTACGATTCCTATGAAGAAGCTTGGGGATGATCTTGAGAATGTGGTTCCTGTGGCTTTGGATATGCAAAATATGGACTCCTTAGGACTAGGTGAAAATGAGATTGGTGTGGTTCTTGACCCAACATCTGATAATATTGTGATTCCTCTTGGGCCTCAAGGGGTTGAGGAGTTGAAAAGTGTGTTGGAAACGTCTTTGGTTCCCTCTCCTACAAAGGAAGTTGAAGTTTTGAACTCTAAGGTTATTGGTATGGTGTTTTCACCTTTGATATCTAAGGATACTAGGGGTTTGAAGTCTCCACATGTTGGTAGTGTTTATTCTTATGTGCTTCAGGGTTCAAAGGACAGTTTGAGTAGCAAACCTTCCCAAAAGGAGATTCAAGAAATGGTAGATCCCCCCTTTATTCCCTGAAAGGTATAAAAAGAAATAAAAAATATCTACCCCCAAGAGTGTCTACTAGAAATAGACAGAGGTTAGATTGTGGATTTGAGTAAAGAGGAAAGTGTTTCCCTCCTTCTAAAGCTACAAGGGATAAGGAAGGAGGAATGTATATTATTGATGGTACATAAAGGACTTTATTGGAGATGTGTTCCAAGAGTAGCCCTCTCAATTTATCTTGAAGATTACTTCCTATAATATGTGAGAGTTAAACATTATATCCCTTCTAATTTGGTTAGAGATCATAAACCTGATATTATTTTGATTAAAGAAACTAAAATGGAGTTGGAGAAGCTAAGAAAAATCAAATATAATCTCTTTAAATACTACGGTATGTATTGCTCTGTGGCAGCTAGGGTGTCTACTTGTATTGTTACCTTATAGAATCTGAATTTGGTTCAGGGCTTAGTCGTTTTTGAAGATAGTAATCATGTGGAGCCTACTTCTTTCATCAATGTTCGTGATAAGTTCTCTTGGACTCTCTCTAATATTTATGTGCCTAATAGTAAGAATACCAGGAATAAATGTTGGGAAAATCTTAGTTCCTTTAAAAATCTCTCCATCCTATTTCTAATTGGTTAGTTATGGAGGACTTTAATACCCCTTTGCATGATGCTAAGAAAATGGGTGGGTCTCAGATTATGGATGAGAGTAGGTTTGATCTCATGAACCTTATTAATTATAATGCCCTTCTTGACTTTGATCTTAAAGGGGCCTCTTTCACCTGGTCTAATTGTCATGTACGTGAAGCTTTGATTCAAGTAAAGCTTGACCATGCCCTAATATCACTTGATTAGCTTGTTTCTTACTCTTTCTCTCTTTCAACCCTCATTCGGTTGGGGTCTGATCATTTTCCTCTTTCCCTTTCAATGGAACTATTGGGAAGAAGGAAACGCTTTCCTTTAGATTTGGAAAAATGTGTACTTGTCATCCCAACCTTAAAGGTTCGATTCAAGCCTGGTGGAATATTCGGGTGGATGGCTCAACTATGTATAGGGTTGCTAATAAATTGGCTAATATTAAAAACAATGTTAGGAGATGGAATAGATTATCCTTAGGTCAAATTTTTATTGAGAAGGAGGTTGTTAAGGAGGATCTTTTCACTATTCAGCAATCCATTCAGGTATCTAGATATGATCAAGTGTTGGACAAGGATGTGGATCTCTTGTAGGTGGCCTCTTCTTTTTTCTCTAATATTTTGTTTGTGGATGGTCTGTTAGACTCTGTGTCAAGATGATCTTTCGTAGGACATTCCTCATATCATCTTTGATTATCTTAATCGGGAGTTAGTTTGGATCCATATGGATGATGAGATTAAAAGTGTGGTTTTATCAATCAAAGGTAACAAGGATCCTAGTCCTGATGGTCTCCTAATGTTCTTTTTCCAGTATTTTTAGGATATTGTTGTGAAGGATGTTGTAGATGCTACTAAAGAATTCTTTGGTAGTTGTAATCTTTTAAAGGAAATAAACTCATGGGTATGTGCAGGATAATGCTAGGCCAAAAAGTGGCAATATGATGGGTATGTAGCTAACGACCTTTTTTTTACCCAAAATTGATGAAACAAAAAGGGTTTTTAAAGGAGATTCTTATCTTTCCACCAATATAGATTATGCTTACTTTGAATTTAATTAGTAATCATTATTCATTTTCTATTCAAATTACGACTAAAGTCCTGACTAATAGACTGATTGAAAAACATCTATAGCTTTCAAACGGTATCACATTTTTTGAATCCAAAACATGTGTCACATTTTATGCTTCACATACTATAGCATTAAAAAAATAAAAAATGAATTTCATGAAGTTTTGACCAAGTTAAGGTGGTCAAACATACAATTTTTTAATATTTTTAAAAGTTGTAATAAAAAAATCATAATTAATTGTTTACTTGGAAAAAAATTACAAAAAAATATGCATCACATCGGGACATGAATCCTATACTTATATCTAAAATATTAGAAAAAAATATTATCATTTTATTATGGTTAGGGTGGTGAGACAAACACCTACTTCTTATTTTTTCCCTAAAATTTAAGTACTGCTGCATTGAAATTTCAAATTTTCACCAAATAGATTTAAAAAATAAAAGCCTAGTGGTTTACAAACTACATTCAATTTGCTATAGATTCTATTCTTACAGATATTTGAAATAATATAGATAACTTATTCAAATTTTTACGTCAAGTTGCTTAACTCTGTTTTTTCTAATTTTTTTGCCACTTAAGGGCCTTTTTTTTCCATGATGATCCTGCACATACCATCCTCCTTTATTATTTTGGTTTCAAAGAAGCTGAGAGATTCCTCATTTGATGAGTTTCATCATATTAGCTTGTGCAACTCCATCTATAATATTTTCTCTAAAGTCTTGGTGGTCAGACTTTGGAAGATTCTCCCTAAAATTATCTCTATCTAGCAAAATGGATTTGTTGCTGGTAGGAAAATCCCTTATTTGCTTCTTATGGTTCATGAGAATATCCACTCCTTATCTATCAACAAAAAAGGGGGTTTTATTTTTAAGTTGGATCTTCTCAAAGCTTATGATAGAGTTGATTGGGGCTTCCTTTTTAAGATTTTGAAAGCTTTCGGCTTTGGGGAGAAGTTTGTGTTGTCAATTTCTTAATTGATCTCTACTCTAAATTTTTATGTTCTTGTTAATGGTTCCCCTTCTCCTCTGGTTGTTTAAGGGGTTTAAGACAAGGAGATACCATCTCTCCTTTCTCTTTGTTATAATGGTTGAGTCTTTGGGAAGACTTATTCAAAGGTTTATCAATACTGGTCAGATGTCGAGGTTGTCTCAGAATCAGAATCAGATTCTCTCCTATCAAAGTTCATGGATGATACCATTATTCTTTGGGATTCCTCTATCAAAGAAACTAAAGCTATCAAACTTGTAGAAATATGAAGTGACTTTTGGGAAAAAGATTTGTTTTCCTAAGAGTATTATATTTTCTCTCAATACTCCTAAGCATATGTAGTAGAGAATTGCATGGATTTTTCAATGTTAGATTAGGGAAGTGTCATTGTCCTATTTGGGCATGCTGCTATATTCTAATGTTGTTCTTGATTCCTTCTAGCATGGTTTGGTAGATAAGTTTAACTCTAAGTTGGTTGGGTGGAAAGGGGCTTTTCTGAGTCAAGCTAGGAAGTTCAATTTTTTAAATTTGCCTTCCAAATTCTTCCAATCTATGCTCTTATTCTTTTTCAAATGATGTGGAATTTTTTTTTAACACACAAAATAATGCTCTAGGTGTGTGAATCAATATTCTTCTAAACCAATTGATTGCTAACCATCCAATTAATACAATGTATCTTACTGTAGTAGTAAGTAAAAACATGGAAATTAACATACCATCACACAACTTATAGACACCAAGAATTTTACATGGAAAACTTAAAGTGGGAAAAACCATGGTGAGGATTATCTCACAATATATTATAACCGGGTAGAAAATATTACATGGTACATTTCCAGGACACACTATCCTTGAAAGGCTCATAGCTAGAGTACAAAAGATATGGCTTACTACCAGAATCCAAAAAGATATGGATCACTGGTAGAAATGTGAACTGAAAGGAATGCACCTTCTATGTGTTGAGTATTACATAGTTCCAATTAAGCTCTAGAAAAAAAATGTTCTGCATCGGTTTGCAGAAAATAACAACTATCAACAACTATAACCAACTTCACAATATCATTATGTCACATACATTCACACTATCATACCTTCTCTCTCTATATGTCACAACCTATGCATATTTGTATATCTCAATTATATTTATGCTCAATACAAGAATATTCCATAAACACACGGTTCATACATCGATTAGGTTGATCTAATTGGATGTAACCGTACATCTCAAAATATCTTGTCGGCCACAAAACAAAACTTCTTTTGTGCTCTAAAGCAAGAATGCAAGACATAATTCAGGTCAGCCCGGACCTAAAGAATAAGCCTTCATGAAACATGTACTTTATGAACAAGTCGGCCAAAAGAGAAGCACACCAAAACTATAAGTAGAATTTCTATCATTTAGATATTCCAACCATTTCAACTAAAAAAATTTATTCCTTGATCACGATTGCATCTAAGACTCTTAAAAAACATACCAAAATTATATGAACCATCATGAATTTCAAAGTGATTCTAGACCAAATTATTGGATCAATGTAGAAAAAACATAATTTACCAGATGAACAAATAATCAGTTATATAACAATGTTGGCATCAATGACAACAAAGACAACAAACCTGAGGTCTCCTTCATTCTTGCAAAAATCTCCCCCTTTTTCATTGATGGAAACATGTGCCAAAATTTAAACTCACTTCAAAACAAAAATTGTTCAACTCCCCCTATCAAAAACATAAAACTGAAACCAAAACATTATTTAAACTAAACCTTCTTCACATTGAAGCTTCTCCTTCTCCCCCTTTGAAATCAAGTACAAAGGATAGGAAAACATAAATAATCAAGAGTTGGGGGTACCTTGTAGTTCTTTGAGAATTGCTTCCCACACTAACTTACCATCATCCCAAATCCTTTTAGCCTTGGTAAGAGACTTATGCAGAGATTCTAGTTGCACTAAGCAACCTTCACCTTCTTACAGAGTGGAAGGAATGATGTTCATCTTTTCCAATCTTTCTGCATCTGTCAAAGAACTTGATATGGAAATGTGTTTGAACATTACCAGATCTCCAATCTATCCAAAGCGTCTTACTGAATCTTCTTTTTTCCTTTACAGAATGAATAAATTATTTCGAAGGTCTACAATCGAAGTCCAACCCATGTAATTTCTATCATTTGTAAATTTGTAGATTCTATAGGCATCTACAAGTTGATACTCAATTGAGTCCATTAAGTGCTTGATACCTAGAGTGGTATCCAACCACTACATGTAATAAACAAATAGTAACTAGGCTTCCTCATCACACTCTATCACCTCTTTTAAACTTTGCAAGACCCTGCCATGTGAAATTTCACATTTATCTTGTAGAATCAATAGTATTTCCTCTAGAATACTTGTCTTTTCCTCTTTCATAGTTTGTACCTTAATATTGGAGGCATATTCCTTAACAAAATCAACTTCACACTTTATATTCTCAATTGGTGCTAGGGAATCATCAGTGGTAATAACAGGGGTTGATTCCTGCAAAGCCCTAATAGCTTCATTTATCATGTCATTCCCTTTCTAATAAGCTTCAATGCTTGTGGATCAACGATGACGATCTTTGATGACCGGATGCATCCTGATTGATGGATTTATGGTGACTTTGTTTGATCGGTGAACCTGAGATCCTGATGATTCGGAGATTCGATGGACGATCCTTCGATGCCGATCCGATTTTGATTTCCTTCCTGATTTCGATGCGCGCGCGATGCCAGCGTTGCCGTTCCAAAAGATTTATCTTTGTTTTCTTTCTCCTTCTCATCCTCATCATCCTTATCACCATTTCCCTTTTTATCTTGTTCCCTTCACTTTCATTTTACTTTTCTCACCATTGTTTCCAGTAGATTCATGATGTTTTTAGGTATATTATCGGTATCATCCTTGTGTTTATCTTTAGACTTTTTCTTGTAGTCTCCTTTGTATCATTCAAAGGGGCAGGAGTCTCTGAAACCTCATGTATCTCACCAACACTTTCCAAGATTGGATGATCCATTGCTTCTGTGATAGTAACACTTCCTGTGCCTGAGCCATGTTAGATGAAGAATTGGTTCTTGTCCCATAATTTCTTGCCAAACTTCTGATTATGTCTTGAGCTTTCTATCTTACTCTTTCTATACTCATCTCGCTCCTTATTCATAAGCATGTTGATTCTTTGTATGACTCTAAACAGAGTATAACATTCTTTTAACAAATTAGTAGTCTCTTCTATAGATATAGAGGATCCATTAGAAACCAAGGCATGATTTTTCATCTTGTCATCATCATTTATAGCCTCTTTCCTTCTTTGTACTAACATTTTCAAGACATTATTAGTCACTTTATTCCATATTGTCTCCATACTCACATTACAAATAACAATGTATTGAATGAAAGCATTAATAATAGTTTATTTATCTTCATCATTGACTTCATCATACAATTGGGAAGTCCACATAATATCTTCAACATCTATCATATTATTTACAAAGGCACCTATATTTAAAGATGGTTGATCGATTATCAGATCAAATGTGACTTCTTCATTCTTCTTTTCATGCACGTGAATTCTGAAAGAGTCTTATTCTTCCTCTATCTCTTCATCTATGGAAATAATGACTATGGTTTCTACTTCTTCATGACTAGTAGAAGTTCTCCTTCTATTTATTTTCAACTGATGCTCTTCTAGTATGCCAAGGTTAATTTCTTCTTCAAAAACATCTCTTAAACTTCTCTTCCTATTTTCCTTTTTCTTTATTCTTATTCTTCCAAGAGTAATAGATGGTGCAGTAGGGGATGTTTTCTTCCTTTTAGAAGCATGAGTATTGGGTCTGGTGGAGATAGGTACATCAACTGATGCTAGAGTATTGTGTTCTTTCTTCTTTCCTTTCTCAGTTACAACAACACTAGAGGTAGGTATAGTAGCAATGGATATCCTTTCATATTTTCTAGGTCTATAGGATAGTTCAGTTGCCTTGGAATTTCGCTCATCAAGAGATTCCTTCAATTCATCAATATCTTCTTTAGTGAATGGTCGTTGGAAGAATGCCTCGATATTATTTCTTTTTATTTTTTCTCTATGAGATGTCAAAGTCTCTAAATGCACTTCTTTATCTTGTTCTTCATAAGTTCCATGTCAGGGTAGAGAGTGGTCCCTTGGACTACTTAGCAACATTTCAATAAACCTCTTAGAAAGTTTTTCATCAACCTAATATCCCAATGGTTCTATCCATATATTTTTGGGTTCAACAACTTCCATGATGCATTCATCAATACTTATAAGAAAGGTTATGTCATTTGCATACTTTTTCACTAGGCTTATGGGAACCCTTTCTCTTTCATGCATATCATTCTAGAAAACTTCAAAGAATGTAGTCGATGAATTATTCTTTGCTCTAAATTCTCCAGAAATATGTAGGTGCTCAAAAATTTGATGAGCAACTTGCTTGTTGCATTCCCATATGATGTTCTTCCTTCTTGGTAGCTCCCTCAAAAAGTAAAATAGGAGACAAACTATCAATTTCCTGAACTTAAAGGAATGTTTCTTTGTCTTGATCAGGCTCAAATTCTCCATAATTTGATGTCGAAGCAACTCAAATAGATCATAGTTTGTCCCATTTACTACCATTTCATATGTGGTATGAATTGCTTTGGAAGACACAAATTTTCCTCTAATGGTAAAATATATTTTATGTCCAATCATGATTGCAACATACCTCACAACTGAGTTGGTGATGGTCGTAGTGGTCAGAGCTCTCCCATGAAATTTGGCTCCAGTTAGCTTCATAACTATATCATTCTTCATAGATTTTAGCACTATAAAAGGTCTAATGTCACAAAAAATAGTTACAACTTGAATCACTTCCCTGGTGATTAACCCTACTATGCTTGTCCACATAAATTTATCATGCACACTACTTAGTGCCATTGTAACAAATTTAGAGTTTGTTTCATTTGAGAAGTTAGGGAACCAATTCCACACATCCAACATCTTTAGTACTAGGTTTTCATATTCAGGTTTTACAGAATGATCATATCTTGTCAATTCTTCCATCCATAAATCCCTATGTTCTTGGTGGTTAAATTCTTCCAACTTTCAATGAATGTATTTCCTTGTGTCTTCAGTGGGTAAAACATTAACTGAAATGTGTGAGAACAAAACCAAGGGGTCCATTTCAAAGAATTTCAAGGAATACCTTTTGAGTTTAGGTCAAATTCTCTCTGAAACTTCCACAATAGTAGGAGTATCCATTTATTTTCCTCAAGTTACTTGTAAAGTAGCTTCAAACTACAATTTACATAACAATAAAATACCTTTTCAAGATTTTTCAGGAACTAGGGTTTCATGCCAATTTCTTTGAATCACTTTTCAAATTTCTTCAGCTTGCTTTGCTTCTTCCAATTTTGTAAATTATGTGATTTAATTTGACTTCAATTCCTTACTTTATGACTTACCAATTTTGACCTAATTTTTCATTAAATGTACTCCAACTTCAAAAGCTGATGAACACCTTGTAAAGTACACTGTAAACCCTAAAATGCTCTGTAATATTTCAGATGTGCATATTTTCTATAGAAAATTTCTTCAACATCTTCAAAATGATGCCATACATCATATTTCCTTGTGTCATTGTTGTACACCTCTTATATAAGGGGTTTGTTAGATTTCTAGGTCATTGCTTCCCCTGAAACCATTGTTGAGTTTAATTTTTAGAAATATTTGCACTAGGTGTCAGTATAGATGCATTTGACTCATCCTTATTCTCAAGTTCTTCCTTTTTCTTCCAAATCTTCTCCATTTCTTTTCTCACTTTAGTAGGATCCACTTTGTTCACATGTTTGTTCTTTTGTTCCAAATTAGCTTTTTCCTCAATTTTTCTTCTATAGGATTTGGAAATGTGTCCCATTTTATTGCAGGTGTAGCACATAACTTGTTTCTGACCAAACTGATTTGGATTTATCCTTGATCTTCACTGATTAGCTTTATGTCCAAAAGCATAATGTATATAGCAGTAGCCTTGAAAGGATTGAGTCATTCTACCAATATTGAATCTATTCATCATTGTATGACTTCTACACTCTATAGCTCTATGCCCAAACTTATCACAAGGAAAGCATTATCCAATGAAGAATCTAACATTATGATTTATTCTATTATGGTTCATTCTACTTCTACATTTATTTTCCCTATGACCAAATTTATTGCATGAGAAACAAATGCAATTGAAAGATGGGTACCTTTGAACATTAGGTTGTCAAATAGGAATCCTCTCGGTGTTGCTTCTATGATTCTTGATCTTCCTTCCATTGATTTTATTCTTCCTTTGATTGTTCACTTTTTTTAGAGCCTGATTTACCTTTGAACTTTTTCCTTCTTCAAGTCCTAGACCACTTTTATCCTTAGCTAGTTTCTAAAATGCAATCAACTCATCAAGCTTTGTAGTAATTATCATAATTTTTTCTTCATGAGATCTTTCCTTCACTAAGTTGGATCTTAGTGTCACTAGTTCTTGCTCAAGCTTTGTGCACTCATTAATTTTTCTCTATATTTTGACTTTCTAACATTCTTCAATTATTTTCTTTTCTTCGACTTGTATCTTTAGTCTGATGATGTCTTCATTAGCCTTCTTCAACTAATCATTGACTTCTCTATGCCTTTCTTTGAATTTCTTGATTTTCTCTCTTAATTTCCTAACACATTCACTTGCTTCTTTCAGGCTTTCCTTCAGAGATTCTTTCTCATCTTCACTTTTTTCGAGGTCTTTAAGAGTAGCATGAAGTTCCTCAGTTGTAGAGATCTCTTCCAGAGGAACATGATAATTTTTTTTAGCCATGTGTTCAAACCTCAAGATCTTCCTTAAGTAGTTAAACTTCTCAAAAGTAACTAAGCTCTAATAGGAATTGTTGAACACACAAACTTCTGAGAGGGTGGGTGAATCAATATTCTACCTGTTATCTCTGATTTTTATCTTGTTAAAAATTGGGATAACCTATTAAAATTTTGAATAAAATTGAAATTTTCTTTACTAAGGCACGTTTTACAAAGTGCAGACATTGAAAATTTTCAGTTTTAGATATATGGTCCCCTAGGATATCCATTTTTCTTCATTCTTGATCATTTTCATGAGTTTTTGAGTCATTTTCCTTACATTTTTGACCAATTTCGGGTTTTTATCCCTTCACTACAAGTTGGAGTTTTAGTTTCCTATTGCAAGTCATTAATAGGAACTTTTTTATCTCTATTGCACCTCTTTTTGTTTTTAATTTTTTTTTATTTTGAGTCATTTATAGGAATTTTTAAAGTAACTTACAGGTATAGGAACTTTTAGAGCACTTTACAAGTTGCTTTTTAAAAAGTGAACTTGTAATTTGTCTTTAAAATCCCAATTTCACTTAAAGTTACTTGAAATGAAGTCTAAAAGTTCCTATTTGACTCTTTTCTTTTAAATTCACTTGTTTTGAGTCTAAAAAATTCCAATTTATTTTAAAGTCACTTGCAAAGACTTTAAACAGGTCTGATTTGAGTTATTTTTCAAAAATACTTGTTATTTCTCCTTAAAAGTCCGATTTGGGTTTTTTCTTTTAAATTACTTGTAAATTATTATGAGAAACCAGATTTCACTTGGTGCAAGCTTGTAATTCACTTCAAAAGTTCTGATTCAAGCTTATATCATTTGAAGTCACTTCATTACTTGCTTTGAGACATAAAAATCCTAACGCCATTAATGGAGAGTGTAGTTTTTGTTTGAATTTGCTTCTTTTCCTCTTTTCATGGCAGAATCTTGAATGTTTTGCTGCAATAAGAAGGCTCTCAGCTATGATAAATCATTCAATCTTCCTAGCTGCATTTTTACAAGGTGTCTAGGGTTTCCTCCTCTTTTTAGTTTGCAATCTTTAATTGCAGGAATGTTCTCCTTTCTTTTCATAGTTTCTTCTTATTTTCATCTATTTGTTTTATGTTTACATGACACCATTGTTTGCTATTTATCTAATAATCAAAACATATTTGTTGAAATTTTTTTCTTCACATAAAAACATTTTTTCCTTCATTCCATTTGACGCCTTTCATTATTCAAATGTCATTCATTTTTATTTTAAAATGCCTCCACAAAAACACATTTTTCTTTGTCTTTCATACGCCTTCATTGTAAAATGTGTCTTTCATATTCATTCACCATTCAAACATCATTCATTCGCCTTTCATTCTCATTTTCAAATGCCTCCACTCCATAATAAATCTATTTTCATTCAAAAACGTCTTCCCATATGCCTTTATTATCATTCATTTCCCAAAATGCATTTTTATTCTCATTGCTACCATATGCGTTTTCTTCTCATTACATTTCAAAACGCCTTCATACAGATGTGTTTTTCATTCTTATTGACTACAAACATTGTCTACTTCATTTCATGCCCCACACCATTCAAGCAACGTTATTTATTTTATAAATAATAAAACAGTTTTGTGAAAATGTCATTCCTTTCATTCTAAAATATGTTTTCATTGCCCTTCATTCCATATGTCGTCATGATTTACTCCATTTTATCTTCATTCCATCTCACACACATTCACATTTCTCCATCTTCTCATTGTCATTTTCTTGAAAAGTGAAAAGAATAAAAAAATATGATGCCCTTGGAGGAAAATTGGGATTTTTCCAATCAAATGCAAGTAGGGCATTTTTGTCAAAAATGCAAGTGCAAGTTAGCAAATAAATAGACTTGCAATAGCTTCTTATTTCTCCTACTTTGCACTTTTCATTTGCAAAAGTTTCCAAAAATCCCTATTATACACACTTATAGCCGGCCTTCAAAATCCCGAAATGATTTAAAAGTGCCTAAAAGTCAGACTTTTTGAGCTGGACTACAAATGCAAGTTGAAAGTTTTGACTTGTAGTTTTCAAAGATGTAATCAAACTTTTTCATTTACCATGAAAATTACATGTCCCTTTCACTTGCAATCAACCTTCCAAGATCCGAAATGAGTTATAATGCTCATTTTATGTACTCATACAACAAGAACACCACTCTTAGTTAGAATCTTCACCATGTCTACACCTGTTAATGTTGATGATGTCTTAACTTTATGGAATTTTCATCATAGCCTTGCAGATTCTTGTTTAATGACGGAGCAACCAGCTTCTCCACCAAACAAAAAGATGAAATACAAGTATGATACGTATCAGAATGAGATTCCTCCATCTCATGTGGTCTCAAACATCGAAAAAATCAGAGACACAGAGATCGAGCATGTTGATATGTCTGAGTTTCTTAAGAGAACTGAGAAATCAACTTCACATGATATGTAGTTGTTGCTAAAAATTCACATCCATTTGGTTTCCTCTTTTCCTATTGCTGCCATAGAACCGAATTTTCTCCTTGCATGCACAACTCACTTTGACAGAGAATCCATAACTATCAGAGATGATGATGGTAATATAGTCATTAGAGACTATCGAGAAACCATTAATAGGATTTTCAGAGTTCCAAATGTGCCAATATATTTAGACATATCAGTAAAGAGTGCATTTGATCACTATGAACAAAAGAAAGAAGATTGTATACAACATATCAATACTAAATGGCTTCTAAAGTGCCGAACTTGTGTGTCTCGGTGGCCCAAGCTACACCGATCTAAATTCAAAGAAGAGATCAACAATATTATCACACTCTTGAGTAGGATAATGGGATTGAAATTTTCTAATGTTTTTGAGAAGTGGATCTACAAGTTCATAGTGGTGATAAGGAAAGCGCAACACCCAATCTTTTGGGGTTAGATAATCAGTGATAGTTTATGTGAGCAGCTTGCATAAGTTCCCACTACACTCACATTCTACATGAACTCCTATTTGGTCTACATAGCAGCTTCATTGAGACAATTTCCAGGCCTTTCCACCAATGGAGATAGATCACTAGTTCTAGTTTGGGAGTATTCTGATCAGTTGCCTTTAACACCAAGTAGAATTCATTACAGAAGAGTCCAAGATGAATTCTTTGGTCATTTCATGTGTCTATTTGACAAGACCTTACAAAACAACAAAGTATCTGAGGCTACTTAGAAGAAGGTGAATGAATATTTGTTGTCTCTTTCTCTAGTTTCCCACTTTCACCTGCATGAGAGTTGCTTGTTTTGAAGATCAGCCATATTTACTTCCAAGATATTTGACAGATAAAATCATTTTAATGGATCTTGTAAGGCAGTTGATGACAGTACATGCACAACAAGTTGTACAGCATAAAGTTGGAGTAACTATCTTGTCTAATAATCCATTGTAGACTGGGAGATACTCTTTGACAACTACTTCAAAAGAAAAATCAATGGAAATTGAAATTCAAGAGATCAAATTGAAAAGATTCAAGGCAAGAACAAATTTTGAATACAAAGGAGTAAAAGACATGATAAAAAAAAAATTCACACATGTACATCGTCTTGAAGATATTTGGGTGGATCTTTGAACAAAGAAGGACATCCGTAGAATAGATTATTGTAGGCTCACAATTGAACAAATTATTGATCTTAATCTGACCTTGATCCCAGAAGGAGTGATTGATGATGGAAAAATTTTAGACCCAGAGTATGAGGAACAAAGGGTTGCTGACGCTTCTATTCCAGCAATACAGTGGTCTCATAAGGAATCTAGTTCTATCTTTAACAGATTCCAATTAGTTTTCACAAATACTAATTCTTGGCTCAAGAGTATAGGTGTCAAAAACATAAAAATTGGAGTTAGTGATGATGATGATTCAGTTGGACCTGCTGGATTGAAATCAGAAGTTAGAGACAAGTCCAAGGAAGGTGCTTCTTCTTCAAGAACTAGAATTAAGTTAAAAGTTAGTCATACTGTGGAAAAAACTTTAGAGAAAACAACATTAAAAGGGAAGGACGTTAAAGAGACACAGATCCAAATTGTTGATCAGCAAGAGGGAGATGTTCTTGAATCTCCTACTATTCTAAGTATGATGTCTCCACATATTGATGTTGCACCAATATCAATAGTATCTCCTATGTCTCAAATTGATAGTGATGTTGATTCTTTCTCAACGGTTTTTGTCTCTTCTATTGCTCGTAGAGTAGTTGCTCTTCATACTTCAACTTCATCCACATTGACCACTTCTATGGAGAACATGCATGATAATTTGGAGAATATTTTTTATTCCAATCTGATGTATCCAATGACATCATAGATGACACTTCCAAAAATATATACATCAGCTGCAAGTTTTGATTGATGTATGGCTAATGCTGATCACAATACGCCATTCAAACAAACTCTTGGTGCAATTCAAACTGATACATCTCCTAGGGTAACAACTATGGTACATAATGAATCTATTTCTGCACAAACCAGAGTTGCTATTTCAGATGCAAATACATTGGATCTTCCTCCATGGTTGAGTTCAGTCACTTTAAAGGGAAAGAAATAGTCAATCTCTCCTAATGTGTTTGATTTCCAGCAGTTGAAGAAATCAAAGCCAAAAGTTGCAAAGAAAGCCAAAATGGTTTCACGGGTGGTTGTGGACATGAATAGGATGAAGTATGCTGAAATAGGTAAACCTCTTCCAGACAAGTCACTAGAAGAGATGCAAGTATCTGACTACAAATTCACCAGGGTGGATTTAGGAAAACAAACACATGCTAGCATGTTGCAAGATGCCCAAAGTTCAGTAACAGTCTTGGCACATAGTTATAATGAACTCTTGGAAGAGAAAGAAAAGCTGAAAGATGAGAATGCACAACTTGTTTTGGTAATTCAAAATATTACTAAATATTTAGAGATGGTTGATTCATTTTCTTCCTCTATTTATGAAGAATCTATAAAACAAATTGAAAAGGCTGGACAAAAAGCAAGGGCAGTTGATTCTTGGGTTGATCAATTGATAAATCAATGTACTCAAGTAATTTAAAAGGGCCTTGATGCAATGACTAATGTAAATATAGTAAAATTGAAACTACCCAAGCTTCTGACATTTTCAAACAAAGCTTGGAATCTATGGAAAGAGATTTGAAGAGTTGGTATACTTTGAATCAAGAACGTTTGGAAATCTTATGTGCCAATGAAGTAATACAAAATAGAGAAATGCATATTCAAACTGAAGAGCTCCTGTTAAAAAAAACATTGGTATTCAAAGAGCTCATTTTAGATATACAGGTTGCTCAAGAGATAGTAGTTGAAACATAACATGTTATCACTTCAAGCTTTGAAAAGGAATCTTGCAAGCTAGATGATCAAAATGGTGAAGTACTTCATGAAAATACTATACTTTCAGCATGAACAAAAAAGTTTCATCAGGAGCTAGAAGCTGAAACATTCATTGCACAGTCTATCAGTAGATTTGTAGATCATCATGCATTTCTTAATAAGATGGAAATTGCATTGGAAGAGCATCGATTGTCACTCATCAGATGTTTTGACACCATAATCAAAATAGTTGTTGTTGCCAACAACACTGAAGGACCAAATCCTGATGAACTACAAAATTCCATTCATAAATTCCAATGTTTCAAAGATAGCCATGGAAATAATTGAAGTGTTATTTAATTTTTTAGTTTTGTTCCTTCCGAAAAATTACATGTAAAAGTAGAAATTGTAATTACATGTAATCAAATTACAAGTCAGGATAAATTAGGATTGTAATTTGGAATAAGTCAATTGCAAGTAGTTGGTGGTTGAGAGAATTTATCAAGTTAGTTGGGATCCTCCCACCTTTTTCTCATGACCTTTCTCCTATAAATACTTGAGGGGGTCCTTTGTAATCTTTATCTTTTTAGCAATAAAGAGAGAACTTTGCAGAAATTTACAACAAAGAAGTCTTTGAGCTTTGTGTATGTAATCCTGATTTTCAAGCAATACAAAGGAAATATATAAGGTTTCAAACTTTGTTTTGAATCTTATGGTATGATATTACTATGTTCTTATGTCATAGTGATACACTTTTCTGAATTATTCTTGCGATCTTGTGGAGCTATTGTGATAAAACTTTAATCTAATTTCTTGTAGTCTTTGTGCTATAAGTTTGAAAAGTTAAATTAACTTAATGTGTTATTAAGAGTTGGGAAGAATTATAAGTCTTTGTGCTTGTAATAATTCTCATATTAGGTGATTCTTGAATGCATTATACTTACAAACTTTGTGGTGTTATATATTGCAACTTGTTCTTCAATTATCTTTCAAAAAGGGTAGATAGGATCACATATTCTCAAGACTTTGTGCTTGGAATTGTTTTCCCATCTCGGAGGAAGTGATAGAAGTATTTTTTCTTTTATGAAACTTCATTTCCTTTCTCTCGATTTGATTGCACGCTATTATAAGAGTTTTTCTTAAAGTTATTGTTACTTTTCTGTGAAGAGAAAATAATTTAATCTTTTTTGAAAGAAGAGGAAATTTTGTCGTTCCAGCCATATTCATTTTAGTTAGTAAGAAAGGGGGAGCCTTCACTTGATTAGGATAGTTTTATCTCACACACTATGGCTGAAACCACCATTTTGCTAAACCTCGCAAATTTTGCAAAATATTCAACCAACAGTTTTTTGGTGACTCCGTTGGGGATACAAACACATTTGAAATCCTCTCACTTTCTTTTGAAGTCTGGTATTCTAAATATATTTACTTGGTTTGTATTCATTTTATACACTAGAAGGAATTTGCTATTACATTCATCGTAAGAAGGGTCAAAGTTCTCAAGAAATTTCTCTAGGTGAACAAGCTAAGTTTGAGTTACTCACCAATATATGCTCTCTTTTATGAACTACTATTTTTCCACCATCCAAGAAGAAAAAGCCTATTCCAAGTGAAGTTTCTCCTTTCTTTTAGAAGCCCTTAATATCCTCCATTTCTATTATGGTTGTTGCTACTGCAGCTGCTCTTCCAGGCCCTTGGGGAGCAACTTTTGGTCCTTTGGCTTTAACACCACCTCTTCATGCTCTTCCACAAGGTTCTGAGAAAAAAATCCCTAAGTTTTATGGAGATGGTAAACAACATCCAGATGAACATGTCAAGTCCTTTTATATGGCATGTGGTGTTCTTGGAGTTGAACATGAAGATGTTGTTGTTCACCTTTTTGTCGAAACTCTTCAAGGTATTGCAGCTAATTGGTTTTATAATTTGGCGGTTGGCATCATTACCAATTGGGATACACTCAAGACCAAGTTTGAAGAATGTTTCAAACCTCCTGAAGATGAGCATGCTTTGTTGGCTCAACTGACTCAGATGAAAAAAGATACACATGAAGGCATGCATGAATTCATTGCTAGGTTTAACAAATTAGCAAATAGAATTCCTATTACTTCTCAACCTACTCTTGCAAATCTCAAGTGTTTCTTCATCAATACTCAGCTGCCTGAAGCTAGTTTCTTGTTGAGAAGAGTTGTTCCAACTGATTTGATCCATGCTCAAGCTCTTTCCATAGAGATAGAAGATGATTTGATCTTGGCTGGAAAAATTCGGATGGATCCTAATCAGTCCAAAGGAAATTCTTTTTCTAAGTCTTCTATTTCTGGTTCTACTGATCCTATGGTGCAAAAATTATCCAATGAACTTCTTGCTTTAAAGAAGCAAGTCTCACAAGCTCCTTATGCTGCTCCATACAAGGATATTCCTAGAAGGATATATCCTAATTCGGCCTCAAGTTATGTTGCTAAAAGTCAGTCTAAATTGCCTCCTCCTCTAGAGAGGCTTGCACTTGAAGCTCCTCCACAAAAAGTAGCAGTTGGATATTATGAGATTGATCAAAATGAACCTTCTTCTACTGAATTTGAAGTTGAAGATGATGTTGACTTTATCAAAGTGAGGAAGAAGCAGCTGGAAACTCCACTATACGGTTCATGCATTATGATAATTCAGCAGCAACTGATAATGATCATAGTCAAACTTATGCTGTATTGACACATTCCCAGACTCATTTGGCTAAACAAGATGAAGAATCAAAGGCAAAGAAAAATGTTTAGTTGCTAGTTACTATTGCTAAAAGAGGAACATTGCTACCTACTTTGTCTAAAGATGCAGCGAAAAATCAAGTGAGTAATCCTCCTAATGTTTCTTCTAATGAGCCAAAGACTAGTATATCAAATCCTAAATCACAAGTTGAATATACTACTTATGCATCCTTAGTAAATTCCTTTCCAGCTTTCGATATTATTGATCATGCTAGGAAGACTAAAATTCAAATGTCTGAAGTTGAATATCTCCAAGCTAATCCTGACCAATTTGATAGATTGGTAAAATTTGTGAAGAATAAAGATACTCGTCCTATTTCAAGCTCTATTGAAAATACCCCTGTTGTTCAATAAGATAGGAATCTACCTAATAACTTGATTACCGTTCCATCTTCAATCCTAGGAAAGATAAAACCTTTCTATATTTCCTTGTTTATCAATGGTTTTAAGTTGAGCAACTGTGTCATTGATTCTGATACTTCAAACAATGTTATGCCAATTAAGGTGGCCAATTGTCTTGGTTTAACTCTTACCAAAACTTTTGGTAGTTGCTATTCAATGGATAATAAACAAGTGCCCCTAATTGGGAAAATCAAAGATGCACAATTTTCTTTTGCAGTGTTTCTTGATAAGAAAATAAAGATGACAGTCTTAGTTGTGGATGTTCCTACTTCTTATGGTATGTTACTTGGGAATAATTTCTATAAGGATGTAGGGGGTGAACTTAATATGGACATGACAAAAGCCAGGATTCCTATCAAAGGCATTATGCAGAAATTGATTCCTGAAAAAGAAATGAAGTATACAGTGGTAAAATCTGATGATCCCCATGCACAAATTCTCTTTGAATCTTCTGGTTTTGGGAATTATTACCTCCATATTCATGAAGTTTCTAAGTTTTCTGAAGATTGGACTTCAAGTGATTCAAATTCTTCATTTCTTTTAGCAAGTGAAGGATCTATTGATATAGATGAAAATCAAGTATCAAAACTAAATTCTTATGATTCTCAAAATGGAACTGAAGATGTTTCATCTTTAAATGTAGATGAGGATATTCAATCATTTCCTCAGTCAGAAGAAGTTCATTCTCACCTTTTGCAAGAAGAAAACACTTTTTCTCTTCAAAATGTATCCATTTCAGAAGAAGGTAGTTCCAGTAGTTCAAATTCCAATGTTATTCTCAGTTCAAATGAAGTTTGGACTCTTGAATTTGATGGTAGTTGTCCTGCTAATGGATATGGAGCTGGCATAGTTCTTATTTCTCCCAAAGGAGAGATTTTCCCTTACTCTTTCAAGCTGTAATTTGATAATACCAACAACACGCCAAAATATGAATCACTATTGTTGGGAATAACTGTTGCATAAAAAAGAGGAATTAAGAATCTTCACGCCCAAGGTGATGTGGAATTAGTTGTTTGTCAAGTAAGAAATGCATATCATACAAAGAACGAAAGGCTCAAACACTATCACAACCTACTGTGGGAAAATATTGAGAATTTTGATGCTTTCAACATCTCAGTGCTTTCACGTGAACTAAATGATAGAGTTGATTCTTTGGTAGTTTCAGCCACACTTTTAATTCCACATCTTGATTTTAATCAAGATAAATATATCATTGAATTGATCTGTAGAACGAGTGTACCTAACAATTGGGATCATTGGCATATTTTTAATGATGATAAATAGATTATTAATTTTCTACAAACTGAAGATAGTTTCAACAGCCTATATTTTGAAGGAAGTAATTCTTTTTCTTCTTCGGATTCAATGTCAGATACTTCTTCGGAGCTAGATGAAGAAATTCTATAGTTGAAAGGTAATAGAATTCCTAAAGGGTTGGTTTCACTAGAAATTTTTTTTAATAAGCATGATCACTATATCAAAATCCAACAAGAGGAAGAAAATTCTGATTCCCACGTGGGATATGAGAAATATAATACTGGATCTGAAGAAAATCCAAAGTTTGTCAATATTGGAAAAAATTGTACTTCTGAAGAAAAGGATCAGTTCATTCAACTTTTACGTCAATATAGTGATGTGTTGGCCTATTCTTATGATGATCTTAAGTCATTTCAACCTGATAAAGTGCAACATGAAATTCATTTAAATCTTGATGCAATACCTTTCAAACAAAAGCAATGCCAATATAATCCTAAAATCTCAGGTACTATTTACTCCAAAATTCAAAAAATGCTAGATGCACGAATTATCTTTCCTATCCATCACTAAACATGGATAGATAATATAGTTCTAGTTCGTAAGAAGAATGGAGAGATACGTATCTATGTAGATTTCTGAAATCTCAATGAATTGTCACTTAAAGACAATTATCCTTTGCCAATAATGGATCAAGTGTTACAAACTGTAACTGGAGCTGAAATGATGTCTATGCTGGATGGATTTTTAGGTTATAATCAGATTGAGGTAAGTGAATTAGATCAGCATAAGACTACATTTACTACTCCTTGGGGTACATTTGCATATCGCAGGATGCCTTTTCGATTGATCAATGCAGGAGCAACTTTTCATAGAGCTATGGATTTTGCTTTCTGTGGTATCTTGGGAAGATATATTGTGGTATATTTAGATGATCTCATTGTCTTTTCCAAAGATAGTGAAAATCATCACTTTCATCACTTTCATTTGCAAGATGTCGCAAGCATGGTATTTCTCTTAATCCTAAAAAGTTAGTTTTTGGGGTCACAGGAGGAAAATTTCCTGGACATGTTGTATCCAAAGAAGGAATTAAAATTGATCCAGAGAGAGTTAAGTCTATTCAAAATATTTCTTTACCAGCCAACAAAACTGCAGTTCATTCTTTCTTTGGAAAGATTAATTTTGTGAGAAGATTTGTACTTGATTTTGCTGAGAAAACTCATCATATCATTGATATGATGAAATGAAACACCACTTTCCATTGGAATGTTGAAGGTAGAGCTACTTTTTCTAAAATCAAGGATGCAATTGCACATGCACCAGTGCTGGTTTGTCTAGATTATACTAAAGACTTCATCATGTATAGTTATGCTTTTGAGCATACTATGTCTGCAATTTTGATGTAGAAAAATCAAGAAGGAATTGAATCTCCCAATTCTTTTATGAGCTATCCTTTGAAAGCTCATGAACTCAAGTATTCCTTAATCAAGAAGAATGCTTTTGCTATGATAAAAGTAGTTAAGTATTTCAGATTTTATATTCTGAATTCACATACTATTGTTCTAGTTCTTGATACAGCAGTCAAATCTATTCTGACACAACAAGATTTTGGTTCAAAAAGAGGTAATTGGGTAGCTAAGATTCAAGAATATGATCTTGAAATAGAGCCTACTAAATTGATTCGTGGAAAAGGTCGGTGTCAGCTTATGGATGAGAAAAATTTAGAAGAAGAAGAACAAAATGTTTTTTATGATCTTCCTAAAGTATTGTTTGTTAGTACTAATGATGAATGGTACTCTAACATTTCCTATTTTCTGACTTATGGTGAATTCCCAACACATTTTTCATTTAAAGAAAAGATAAATTTGAAGCTCAAAGCTTCAAATTATATTCTTTGGGAGAATGATTTATATAAACGAGCCATAGATGGTAATTTTCAACAATGTGTTGATAAATCACAAGACAAATTGTTGGAATCTTTCCATAGTTTGGCATGTGGTGGAAATTTCTCACAGCCAATTACTGCACATAAGATCTTAAGAGCTAGATACTACTGGCCAACACTCTTTCAAGATACATATGAATGTGTGCGCAAGTGTACAAAATGTCAGTAGTTTGTTGGCAAACAAAAGTTAGCAGTGCTACCTCTAAAACCAATGGTAATTGAAGAACCTTTCAAAAAATGGGGAATTGACTTCATGGGTGTTATTAATCCTTCTTCAAGTGCTGGGAATTCATATGTTCTTGCTGCAATGGATTATTTTACAAAATGGGTCGAAGTAGTATGCAGATTTCTTAAAGAAAATATCATCTCCAGGTTCGGTGTTCCATACAAGATGGTGACGAATAATGCAACTACATTTTCCTCTTATGAGGTAACTCAATTTTTTTTTGATTATAGCATTATCCTTGCTCACTCTTCTAATTATTATCCTCAAGGTAATGGTCAAGCGAAATCGAGTAATAAAAACTTGGTTACCATAATTTGAAAGCTTGTTGATGAAAATAAGAGAACACGACACAAAGCGTTGTATGATGCTTTTTGGGATGATCGAATCACACCTAGGAGATCCATTGGCATGTATCCATTCGAATTACTCTATGGGTTGAATGCATAAATTCCTATTACTTTGGAGCTTCCAACACTTAAGTTAGCCAAGGCTGTTGAAGATGACACATTTGAAAGTTCCTTGGATAAACATATAATGTACCTTTCACAATTGGAGGAGCAGAGATCACAAGTGGTGGATCGTATCAATAATCATCAAAAGCAAGTCAAGGCTCTCTTTGATAAGAAAGCAAAGCAGAGATCATTTCAAGTTGGAGATCGTGTTCTGCTTTGGGATAAAAGAAGAGAACCCAAAGGCATGCATGGAAATTTTGATTCCCTTTGGCATGGTCCTTTCACAATTCATCAAATTGTTGATGAAAACAGCTTTCTATTGGCCTATAAAGATGGTACTCCATTTGCACTACCTTATAGTGGGAAACATCTAAAGCACTACTTTGAGTAATGCTTCAGAAAATTTTTGTACATAAGTCTCTTTAGTCTTTTAATATTTTCATTTATTTTTTTCTTTATTGTTTTTCTTTTAGTGTCTTTTATTTTTTCGACTTCGTAACCCAATTGATACTAAGGAACATAATATTCTGGATTCTACTACTTTCACTTTCGAAAGTCGTTCCCTAGTCGGAGCCAACTGTTGTCTCTGATTTTTAACTTGTTAAAAATAGGGATAACCTAGATTAAAATTTTGAATAAAATTGAAATTTTCTTTACTAAAGCACGTTTTATGAAGTGTAGACGTTGGAAATTTTCAGTTTTAGATACATGGTCCCCTAGTTTATCCATTTTTCTTTGTTCTTGATCGTTTTCATGAGTTTCTGAGTCATTTTCCTTACATTTTTGACCAATTTCGGGTTTTATCCCTTCACTGCAAGTTGGAGTTTTAGTTTCTTATTGCAAGTCAATAAAAGGAACTTTTTACCTCTATTGCAACTCTTTTTGTTTTTAAATTTTTTTATTTTGAGTCATTTGTAGGAATTTTTTAAGTAACTTACAGGTATAGGAACTTTTAGAGCACTTTACAAGTTACTTTTAAAAAGTGAACTTGTAATTTGTCTTTAAAATCCCAATTTCACTTAAAGTTACTTGTAATGAAGTCTAAAAGTTTCTATTTGACTCTTTTCTTTTAAATTCACTTGTTTTGAGTCTACAAAATTCTGATTTCTTTTAAAGTCACTTGCAAAGACTTTAAACAAGTCTGATTTGAGTTATTTTTCAAAAATACTTGTTATTGCTCCTTAAAAGTCCGATTTGGGTCTTTTCTTTTAAATTACTTGTAAATTATTATGAGAAACCAGATTTCACTTGGTGCAAGCTTGTAATTCACTTCAAAAGTTTTGATTCAAGCTTATATCATTTGAAGTCACTTCATTACTTGCTTTAAGACATAAAAATCCTAACGCCATTAATGGAGAGTGCACTTTTTGTTTGAATTTGCTTCTTTTCCTCTTTTCATGGCAGAATCTTGAATGTTTTGCTGCAATATGAAGGCTCTCAGCTATGATAAATCATTCAAACTTCCCAGCTGCATTTTTACAAGGCGTCTAGGGTTTCCTCCTCTTTTTAGTTTGCAATCTTTAATTCAGTTATGTTCTATATTTTCATAGTTTCTTCTTATTTTAATATATTTGTTTTATGTTTACATGGCGCCATTGTTTGTTATTTATCTAATAATCAAAACGTATTTGCTGAAATTTTTTTCTTCACATAAAAATGTGTTTTCCTTCATTCCATTTGACGCCTTTCATTATTCAAATGTCATTCATTTTTATTTTAAAATGCCTCCATAAAAACATGTCTTGCTTTGTCTTTCATATTCATTTGCCATTCAAACATCATTCATTCGCCTTTCATTCTCATTTTCAAACACCTCCATTTAATGTTAAAATCTTTTTTCATTCAAAAACGTCTTCCCATACGCCTTTATTATCATTCATTTCCCACAACGCATTTTTATTCTCATTGTTGCTATACACATTTTCTTCTCATTACATTTCAAAACACCTTCATAAAAATGTGTTTTTCATTCTTATTGACTAAAAATGTTGTCTATTTCATTTCATGCACCACACCATTCAAGCAATGTTATTTATTTCATAAATAATAAAACATTTTTTGTGAAAACGTCATTCCTTTCATTCTAAAATGCATTTTCATTGCCCTTCATTCCATATGTCATCATGATTTACTCAATTTTCTCTTCATTCCATCTCACAGACATTCGCATGTCTCCATCTGCTCATTGTCATTTTCTTGAAAAGTGAAAAGAATAAAAAAATATGATGCCCTTGGAGGAAAATCAGGATTTTTCCAATCAAATGCAAGTGCAAGTTAACAAATAAACAGACTTGCAATAGCTTCTTATTTCTCCTACTTTGCACTTTTCTTTTGCAAAAGTTTCCAAAAATCACTATTATACACTTTACTTGCAGCCAACCTTCAAAATCCTGAAATAATTTAAAAGTTCCTAAAAGTCGGACATTTTGAGCTTGACTGCAAATGCAAGTTGAAAGTTTTGACTTGTAGTTTTCGAAGATGTAATCTAACTTTTCCATTTACCATGAAAAGTACATGTCCCTTTCACTTGCAATCAACCTTCCAAGATCTGAAATGAGTTATAATGCTCATTTTCTATCCTCATAAACGAGAACACTCTGAGTTACAGTCTTCACCATGTCTACACCTGTTAATGTTGATGATGTCTTAACTTTATGGAATTTTCATCGTAGCCTTGCAAATTCTTGTTCAATGATGGAGGACACGACTTCTCCACCAAACAAAAAGATGAAATACAAGTATGATAAGTATTAGAATGAGCTTTCTTCATCTCATGTGGTCTCAAACATCGAAGAAATCAGAGACACAGAGATCGGGCATGTTGATATGTCTGAATTTCTTAAGAGAACTAAGAAATCAACTTCACATGATATGCAGTTGTTGTTGAGAAGTCACATCCATTTGGTTTCCTCTTTTCCTGTTGCTTCCTTAGAACCAGAGTTTGTCCTTGCATGTGCAGTTCACTTTGACAGAGAATCCAGAACTATCAGAGATGATGATGGTAATGTAGTCATTAGACTTGATCTAGAAACCATTAATAGGATTTTTAGAGTTCTAGATGCACCAATATATTCAGACATCTCAGTGTAAAAGAGTGCTCTTGATCACAATGAACAAAAGAAAGAAGACTGTATACAACATATCAATACTAAATGGCTTCTAAAGTGCCAAACTTGTGTGTCTCGGTGGCCCAAGCTATACCAATCTGAATTCAAAGAAGAGATCAATGCTATAATCACACTCTTGAGTAGGATAATGGGATTGAAATTTTCTAATGTTTTTGAGAAGTGGATATATAAGTTCATAGTGGTGATAAGGAAGGAGCAACACCCAATATTTTGGGGTGAGATAATCAGCGATATTTTATGTGAGCAACTTGCATAAGTTCCCACTATACTCATATTCTACATGAACTCCTATTTGGTCTACATAGTAGCTTCATTGAGACAATTTCAAGGCCTTTCCACCAAAGGAGATAGATCACTAGTTCTAGTTTGGGAGTATTCTGATCAGCTACCTTTGAGACCAAGTAGAATTCATTACAGAAGAGTCCAAGATGCATTCTTTGGTAATTTTATCTATCTATTTGACAAGAGCTTGCAAAACAATAGAGTATCAAAGGATTTTGGAAGAATGTGAATGAATATGGTTGTCTCTTTCTCCAGTTTCCCACTTTCACCTACGTGAGAGTTGGTTGTTTTGAAGATCAGCCGTATATGCTTCCAAGATATATGACCAAATCATTTTAATAGAGCTTGCAAGGTAGTTGATGACAATACCTGTATGAAAAGTTGTACAACATAAAGTTGGAGTAAGTATCTCGTGTAATAATCCATTGTAGATTGGGAGATACTCTTTGACAACTACTTCAAAATCAAAAGCAATGGAAACTGAAATTCAGGAGATCAAATTGAAAAGATTCAAGGCAAGAATAGATTTTGACTATAGAGGAATGAAAGACCACATAAAAAGAGCTTTCACACATGTACATCATCTTGAAGATATTTGGGTGGATCTTCAAATAGAGAAGGGCATCTGTAGAATGGATTATTGTAGGCTCATAGTTGAACAAATTATTGATCTTAATCTAACCTTGATCCCAGAAGGAGTCATTGATGATGGAAAAATTTTAGACCCAGAGTATGAGGAACAAAGGGTTGCTAACGCTTCTATTCCAGCAATACAGTGGTCTCATAAGGAATCTAGTTCTATCTTTAATAGATTCCAATCAGTTTTGGAAAATACTAATTCTTGGCTCAAGAGTCTAGGTGTCAAAACCATAAAAATTAGAGTTAGTGATGATGATGATTCAGCTAGACCTACTAGATTGAAATCAGAAGCTAGAGACAAGTCCAAGGAAGGTGCTTCTTCTTCAGGAACCAGAATTAAGTTAAAAGTCAGTCGTGCTGTGGAAAAAACTTCAAAGAAAACAACATTAAAAGGGAAGGAAGTTAAAGAGAAGCAGATCCAAATTATTGATCAGCAAGAGGGAGATGTTCTTGAATCTCCTACTATTCTAAGTATGATTGCCCCACATATTGATGCTGCACAAGTATCAATATTATCTCCTATGTCTCAAATTGACAGGGATGTTGATTCTTTCTCAACAATTTTTGTCTCTTCTATTGCTCGTAGAGTAGTTGCTCTTCATACTTCAACGTCATCCACATTGACCACTTCTATGGAGAACATGCATGATAATTTGGAGAATTTTTTTGATCCCAATCTGATGTATCCAATGACATCATAGATGACACTTCTAGAAATAGATACATCAACTACAATTTTTGATTTCTTTATGGCTAATGCTGATCACAATATGCCATCCGAACAAACTCTTGTTGCAATTCAAATCGAGACATCTCCTAGGGTAACAACTATGGTACAAAAAGAACATGTTTCTGCACAAACCATAGTTTCTATTTCAAATAAAAATACATTGGATCTTCCTCCATGGTTGAGTTTAGTCACTTTAAAGAGAAAGAAACGGGAAATCTCTCCTAATGTGTTTGATTTCCAACAGGTTAAGAAATCAAAGCCAAAAGTTGCAAAGAAATAAAAAATGGTTTCAGGGGTGGTTGTGGAAAGCAATAGGATGAACTATGCCAAAATAGCTAAACCTCTTGTAGACAAGTCACCAAAAGAGATGCAAGTATCTGACTACAAATTCACCAAGGTGGATTTACACAAATAAACACACGCTAGCATGATGCAAGATGCCTAAAGTTTAGTAACAATATTAGCACATGGTTATAATGAACTCTTGGCAAAGAAAGAAAAGTTGAAAGAGGAGAATGCACAACTTGTTTCTGTAATTCAAAATATTACTAAATCTTCAAAGATGGTTGATTCGTTGTCTTCCACTATTTCTAAAGAATCTATAAAACAAATTGAAAAGGCTAGAAAAAAATCAACGGAAGTTGATTCTTGGGTTAATCAATTGATAAAGAAAAGTACTCAAGTGATTAAAAAGGGCCTTGATGTGATGACTAATGTAAAGATAGTAAAATTGAAACTATGCCAAGCCTCTAACACTTTCAAACAAAGATTGGAATCTATGGAAAGAGATTTGAAGAGTTGGTATACTTTGAATGAAGAATGTTTGGAAATATTATGTTCCAATGCAGTAATACCAAATAGAGAAATGTATATTGAAACTGAAGAGCTCCTATTAAATAAAACATTGGTATTCAAAGAGCTCATTTCAGATATACAAGTTGCTCAAGAGATAGTAGTTGAAACATAATAGGATATCACTTCAAGCTTTCAAAAGGAATCTTGCAAGCTAGAGGATCAAAATGTTGAAGTACTTCCTAAAAATACTATACTTTAGCATTAACAACAAAGTTTCATTAGGAGCTAGAAGCTAAAACCTTCAATGTACAGTCTATCAGCAGATTTGTAGATCATTATGCATTTATTAATAAGATGTAGATTGCATTAGAAGAGCATCGATTGTCAATCATCAGATGTTTGGACACCATCATCAAAATAGTTGTTGTTCCCAAGAACACTCAAGGACCAAATCCTGATGAACTACAAAATTCCATTCATAAATTCCAATGTTTCAAAGATATGCATGGAAATAATTGATGTGTTATTTAATTTTCAGTTTTGTTCCTTTGGACAAATTACATGTAAAGGTAAAAATTGCAATTACATGTAATCAAATTACAAGTCAGGATAAATTAGGATTGTAATTTGGAATAATTCAATTGCAAGTAGTTGGTGGTTGAGAGAATTTATCAAGTTAGTTGGGATCCTCCCACCTTTTTCTCATGACCTCTCTCCTATAAATACTTGAGGGGGTCCTTTGTAATCTTTATCTTTTTAGCAATAGAGAGAGAACTCTGCAAAAAATTTACAGCAAAGAAGTCTTTGAGCTTTGTGTATGTAAACCTGATTTTCAAGCAATACAAACGAAAGATATAAGTTTTCAAACTTTTTGTTGAATCTTATGGTATGATATTAGTATGTTCTTATGTCATAGTGATACAGCTTTCTGAATTATTCTTGTGATCTTGTGGAGTTGTTGTGATAAAACTTTAATCTAATTTCTTGTAGTCTTTGTGCTATAAGTTTGAAAGGTTAAATTAACTTAATTTATGATTAAGATGGTGGAAGAATTATAATTCTTTATGCTTGTAATAATTCTCATATTAGGTGATTCTTGAATGCATTATACTTACAAACTTTGTGATGTTATATATTGCAACTTGTTCTTAAATTATCTTTCAAAAAGGGTAGATAGGATTTCAGATTCTCAAGACTTTGTGCTTGGAATTTTTTTCTTATCCTGGAGAAAGTGACAAAAGTATTTATGCTTTTAAGAAACTTCACTTCCTTTCTCTTGATTTTATTGTAGGCTATTATAAGATTTTTTGTTAAAGTTATTGTTACTTTTATGTGAACAGAAAAGAATTTAATCTTTCCTAAAACAAGAGGAAAGGTTGTTGTTCTAGCCATATTTGTTTTAGTTAGTAAGAAAGGGGGAGCCTTCCCTTAATTAGGAGAGTTTTATCTCACACACTGTGGCTGAAGCCACCATTTTACTAAACCTCACAAATTTTGCACTATATTCAACCAACACTACTAAGCCAATTGATTTCTAACCATCCAATTAATACAATTTATCTTGCTGTAGTATTAAGTAAAAACATGAAATCAACATACCATCACACAACTCATAGACACCAAGATTTTTATGTGGAAAACCAAAAGTGGGAAAAACCATGTTGAGGATTAGCTCATAATATATTATAATTAGTTACAAAATATTACATGGTACACTGCTAGGACACATTGTCCTTGAAAGGCTCACAATCAGAGTACAAAAGATATGGCTTACCGCTAGAATACAGAAAGATATGGCTCACTGGAAAAAATGTTAACTGAAAGGAATGCACCTTTTGTGTGCTAAGTAGAGTTCCAATTAAGCTCTAGAAAACAAAAAAAAATTGCACTAGTTTGTAGAAACATAAAAACTATCAACAACTATCACCAACGTCACAATATCATTTTTCTCATACATCTACACTATCACACCTTCTCTCTCTATATACATGTTGCAACCTATGAATATTTTTATATCTCAATTATATATATGCTCAATACAATAATATTCCATATACACATGGTTCATACATCAATTAGGTCAGCCTAATAGGATGTAAACATACATAACTCGAAATATCTTGTCAGCCAAAAAAAGACTTCTTTTATGCTCTAAACCAATAATGCAAGACACAATTTAGGTTAGCTAAAACCTAACGAATAAGCCTTCATGAAACGTGTACTTTATAAACAAGTCACCCAAAAGAGAATCATAATAAAATTGTAAGATGAACTTCTATCATTTATATGTTTCAACCAAACCAACTAAAATTGTTTATTCCTTGATCACATCTACATCTAAGACTCTTGAAAAACATACCAAAATTATATAAACTGTCATGCATTTTAGAGTGATTCTGAACCAAATTACCAGATCAATGTAGCACAATCATAGTATCCTAGATGAGTAGATAATCAGTTATAAAAAAATGTTGGCGTCAATGACAATATAGACAACAAACCAAAGGTCTCCTTCATTCTTCCAACAAGTTTTAGGATAAGATTGAAAGCATTCAAAATATTTTCCTTTGGTCTGGAGTTGAAGAGAAGAAAAGATTACATTTGGTTTCTTGGGATGATGTTCGTAGGCCTATTTATGGTGAGTGGTTTAGGAATTCATAAAATAAGATAATTCAACATGGCTTTACATTCTAAGAAATTGTGGAACCTTATCTCTGGTAATAGTGAATGGGCCCATATTATCTCTAGTAAATATCTTCAGGGTGTGGACCGTATCAGAGACCTTCTCACTAATGACCTCACCCCCCTTTTGGGTCTACTCTTTGGAACTTCATGATTAAGTATAGAAATATTGTCTCTAAGGGATTGTGGTGGAAATTGGGGAATGGTAGAAGAATTATTTTTTAGGATGACTACTAGTTTGGGAATGGGCTGCTCAAAGATGAGCCATGGGCTTTCCCTTTCAGTGATCTTTGTATTCATCAGTTTGGTAGATTTGTAGCTGATTATATTGATGGTGCCTTGTGGAAAAGGCTACATGACTTTATCCCAAGTTCGAAAGTTCTTTTCAAAGCCTTATCTTTTGTGCCCATTCCCTCTTTTGCTCTGATTGATAGGATTGTGTGGAAGTTTTCTTCTAATGGATTTTTTTTTCTTCATCCTTTCCTCTTCAAGTCTCTTTTATTGGTCTTGTCCCTTTTAGGGTTTCTCCCTAGTTTGCCAAGTTGATTCCTAAGGTGAATTTATTCTTTTGGTTATTCTACCAAAACAAGGTGCTTACCATTGATAATCCCATGAAAAGAGGTTTTATGATGCCTAATAGATGTTTTCTTTGTGAAGAAGTGGTGGAAGATTTGTATCATATTTTGATTGGTTGTAGATATGCGAGAGAGGTTTGGGCTCATGTGCTCTATCTTTGGAATCTAAGCTAGGTTTTTCTTGCTCTGATTAGGGAGTTGTGGTATCAATAGGTGGGCCCTTCTTCCAATCCGACTTTTCTCTTCCTTCACTTTGTGTTCCTCATCTTGCATGGGGAATTTGGATGGAAATAAATAATAGAATCTTTAGGGACTCTTCCCTTCCTTCTATTTGATTGGATTTTAAGATTTGTTCAACTATCAAAGTGAACTTTTTGTTTGAGGTTTCTTTTCAGAATGGTCTAAAGTTTGATGTTTTTCGTGGTGATGCATGTGTTTCATGAAACTAGAATCTTCCTTGTGATATCCCCCTTCCTTTGAAAAAAGGTAAGGCTTCTAGGAAAGATGTTTTTTGGAAAGCTCCTCCTTTTGGATGGGTGAAAGTCAATTTTTATGTAGCTACTAAAGGTACTCTAGGTCCTGCAGGTTGTGGGGAAGTGTTGACAGATTCTAATGGTAGGTTTGTTTCCACAATGGTGCTCCCTTGGCGAACCCAGAGAAAAAATTTTGCGGAAGCTTCAATGACCTATCATGAGCTGAAATTGGCTGAATCCAAAAGTTTGAGGAGATTTTGGATCAAAGGTGACTCCTTGAATGTTATTAATAACCTAAAAAATATCACCCCCCCTTTGTGGACAATGGAATCTCTTGTTCTATATTTTGTGGATATCTTGAGTTCCTTTGATCAATGTTTCATTTCTCATATCCTAAGAGAATGAAATTGTTTGGCTGATGTCTTTTCTAAAATTGGGGTTAATGAGCATTTGGTATGGGAAGGTAATGACCCCCTCCCCATTGAAGCCTTTACAATTTTAAATTGTGATTTGCATACGTGTTAAGGAGGGGGCTCTTTTCATCATTAGTTTATATCACATGAGCATTATTATGTGGCAATTTAAATCTTGGTGTGATCTCTATTTTGGCTTCACCTTATGTTTCAATTATTTGACTATTGTCCATAAGGGCCAGCTTTCAAGATTAATTATTATCCCCTTCTACCTTACCTCTCCCATACAGATTATGGGTGGCTCTAAGGATTTAATCTTCTCGAGGCTTCTTCTAATTATCTATAAGTATTTCAAGATTTTTTGGTTTGTGGTTGTTATGAGAATGGGTGGCAACTAGAGTAGAACTGAACCTATCTCATGTGATACCTCAAAGACCAATGTGAAAGTTTGGGAATGATTGTAGATTGGGAGAGTTACTCCATACCTACAGAGACTCCACGAGCATGATCCTAAAATGATAGAAGCCTTCATTTAGGGATGGAAGAATAGAGTGTTGATGCTTGGTGGGAGTGAGCTTAATATCATCGAAGATATTATTGCTAAAATCACGAGTCTTTCTACTAAGGGAAGGAAAGTTTAAAAAGATAAGAAGGAATCCAGTGCAACCATGGAAATTTTCTTCAAGGATGATGAAAGGGATAGATTGGAGAAGGAAAAATGTGGGGGCTATGTTTGTAGTTCGATTAAGGCGATTTGGGGCAACATTGCTAAAGAAATTATTAGATACTTTACGCTTGATGGGAATTTTTCTATTTTATCTATGTATCATTTTGTTTTACTCAACCATTTATGGCAGAAGAAAAACGTTTCCTTTCCTTTTTTCTTTTTTTTTCCTTGGAGTGTTGTATTAGAGATCATAGATGTAACCCCAAGAATCTTGTTCTCCAAGATGGTCTTATTTTCCTTATTTTTGAGTATGCTAAGTCCTATGTGGTTCCTGAGCAACCTAAGAAGGCCACTAAAGGTCTACAAAAGAAGAATGATTTGGATTATGACACTGGGTCTGATTTGGGGTCTATTGATGAGGATTATGGGCCTGGGTCAAATGTCTCCATGGAAGTCTATTTGAAGCCTACTGCCTCATTTGAGGGAAAGAGTGGTAAGAAAGGTAAACTTCCTAAAACGCCTAATTTTGAAGATTATTAAATGGGTAGTGATGAGGTAATAGTTGATAAGTCTCTAGATGGAAAGAATTTGAAGGGTGATTCCTCGGGTATGAAGAAATGAAAAAAAATATTGTGGGGGAAAAGGATGGGAAACACCTATGTCTGGTTATAAGAGGGAGCTAGTTTTAAAGGGTGGGAGCTTCAAGAAGACATCTAAGTGGGATGTTGTCCTGAACCAAGTTGAAATTGTTAGTATTGGGGTTGATTACCCTAGTGTTGAGCCTCTTCAGGATACCAATGGTCAAGATTATGTGAAAGGGTAGGAATAGGGTTTGATGGAGTAGGAAAAGGGGAGGAGTGTGGTTGATGTTATTGGAAGTCACTTACACAAGATTAAGGCTCTTGTTGCTAGCTAGAAAGGGAAGGAGGTTCTGGATAATGAGAATCTTAATAGTGACTCCCAAGAGGAGTGTGAGAATGATAAGGATGTCTTCAATTTCAACAAGGAGTTACCTAATATGCTAGGTTTGGAAAAAGATGGTACCTTATTGAACCAACAATTTTGTGGTTGGCTATAGGCTTCTCTTGCACTCTTAAGATCTTTCACCTAAAAGGAGAGAGATAGAACCCGAAAATTGAAGTGGTTCACTCAAACAGAGGATTGTATGATGTGAGTATGACTAAAATTAATGATGTAAATGAAACTAACTAATGAAATTGATTGATTATTGATGTAAAACCTATGAAATATGCAATGTTTGAAAACATGGTGAGATATGAAAGAATGAACTAAAACATGAACAAAAATGCAAATCAAACTTAATAGAAAGTTTTTTTTCATAATGTGTGCACCTGTAAAGTTGAAGATGACTAGAAAACACTCTAGAAATGTGGAAAATCTAACTTTTATGTTGACTGGGACTCATTTGCCACCCTCGATGAATCAGTCCCAGGATAGGGTTTTCTGCCCAAAAATTGATTTCTGCAAACTGGGTTTCAGGATTTGCATTTAACTCAAAAATTCACCTCAAGAGGGACTCATTCACCATCCATGGCGAATCAGTCCACTTTTAAATTTATGCAAATTTAGATCTTTATTCTGCACCTTGACACCTATACAACACTTTCTGATGGAAACCCGAGTCGACATCTTAGAAAATTCCTACAAAACAACTTAAAATTGGTTTTCTAATGGGGCGTTTGCATTGGTATAACCCCTAATTGGGTAATCAAACCTTTAATGGAAAAAATCTACATAAAACCCTAGCCTTAAGTGCGTTAAAGACTAGGAAAGTATGAAGTATGATAAAACCCTATTTTATTTTGCTAGAATAAGATATGCAAATGTGATTTGAATGATGCAAGACTTCAACCCTAGAAATCCTACAACACATAAAAAATAGAGACACAAGACATGCAAATGGAATCTAAACCTTAATCTAAAGATAGAGAGAGAATGGAAGATGGAATCACTTTGAAAACAAATCTTTAGGTGTGATTTGATGGCTAGTTGCATATCCTCATCCTAAATTTCTCCATGATTCACCATAGGCATCCATCATCAATTGTTTGCAATGTTGAATCTTGAATGAAGAGTGAGCTTCAAGACTTGCAAAACCATAGTTTGCTTCCCTCCAACTTCAACTTTGTTGTAGAAATGCTAATAAAACTTTTTGTGGAAGACTCCTAAAGCTTAACTTTTGGAATTGCTTTGTAAAAATGACTAAGAGATGTGAAAAATAACTTAAAATGAGTATTTATAAGCATCAACACCTAATTTTCCCATTATTTAGACCTAAGAGGTCAACATCCACTGAAAAATTAAGTTGAATTAATTGAATTCCCACTCAAAATTGAAATTTCCATCAAAAGGGACTCATTCGCCACCCTTGGAAAATAGGTCCCACTAGAGGGGACTCATTCGCCCAAGGTGGTGAATGGGTCCCACTAGTGGTTTTTGAAGGTGGGTTTTTGGGATATGCATTAATTAAGTGTTGTTTGTTAGGTTTTTTAAGTGATTTCTTAAGTGAAACGAGCCTCTAGATAAAAAATAATGGGTCTCAGGGGCCTATAAATGTTGTTTTGAAGAGTGAATAATGCAAAGGTACTCAAAATTAGGTCCAATTAAGCGTGAAATTGTCTCTTTTCTCAAGAGTGTCCAATTTTATATGCCACATTTATCCCCCACTTTAGCAACCATAGGACTCTACGTGCATATGTATACTAAAGGACTCTAAATATTGCACTTTATTACATAAAAGGATACTCATTCAAAAGGTGGGAGAATGAATCCCCCAGTGTAGTTATCTACAAAACCAGAACATTAGTAACCACATCCTACAACAAAAAAAATTTAATTGTTGAAAAATCCTTTTATCTAACTCCTAATAATCTAATTCGAGGGTAGATGTATTCCCCCCCTTGATTCCACTTGTTTTACAGAGGTGGAATCAAGGTAGCAATCTAGCCACGTCGAATAAGGAACATCATATCGTAGTGCATTTTCAAGTACCATGCCACATAATGATAGACAATTGATGATGTTGGGTGTGGAATCATGATTCCAACACATCAAACGATGTTGAAAATAGAGTGCCCTAGCTCCCATTATGGTGTTTTGAAGAAAAGATGCTTTATTAACTCTTAAGATAAAATAACCCTAATTTAATGCATAAGACTAAAAGTAATGAAAACAGGTGAAAAGAGGTAAAGTAAATTAATTTTTCACTTACTATTGCATTTTACCTTCTTGTAGCTTGAGAGTGATGAGTGAGACAAGAAGATGCTGAGTAGACATGATTATACGCCTTCGCAACTGGATGAGCTTTGAGAGAAAGTTGCACATGGCGAGCTGTACTATGAGGTGAGTCAATTTTGAAAATTTCGCTTTGAGATTTTGTAATAATTTAATGATTTTTAATGCATTTATAGGTTAATTTAGGATCTTGGAGAAAAGTTCACAAAGTGTCCCCTTTTTTCATAAAGTGTCCCATTGTTCGCAAAGTGTCCCTTTTGTTCCCAAAATGTCCCAAAAGGGTCCTAAAGTGTCTAGGGCCATTAGAAAAGAACAGTAGATGAACTTTAGCACACTTGCATGATGAAAAATGTTAAAATTAATTATATTAGATGAATTTTTAGAGGATATTGTTATGATTTATATAGGTTACAGCCTGGTCACGATAGTGTCTAGGAGGTAGACATATTAGCTTTCTTTGAGATTTAGCCCCAACCCTGTCAGTAGTAGAGACAAAGCATTTATAGGCAGTAGGTATCTATTAGGCATATCTGATGCCACTTATGAGATACCAATATGATGATATGCTTATGGCCCTATGAGAGCACTGGGATGCTGATACTTGTACATTTCATCTTCCTACCAGGGAGCTGACCATCACTCTTAAGGATGTACACCATATTCTCTAAGTTACTATTCAAGGAGAACAAGTATATTTCTGGGGGAATTGGTCATTCCACGAGAAGAAGGTGGACATGCAGTACTACTTGGATGGACCTATTCATGATGAGTGTGTGAGAGCGTGAATTGAGCTTTCTATGCTTCTATATTCGTGAGCCCCCATTGTGTGACATATTATGATGCATATAGTGGCTCTTGTTCTCAATCCTAATGGATGAGCGACACACTTTGATAGAGGATTGGAACACTTGATTTGAGGGATGTATGAGCATAGGAAAGTCTATGCTTTGGGATGCTACATCCTAGCACACCTTTATTATGATCTTGGTCAATTTTTTTTTTGAGATATTGATAGTATGGTGCACTGCACACTTCTATAGGTGTGGTGCCTCAACCATATTACATGCACTAGGCCTGTCGGGTTCCCTTGTGCTATAGCGGCAGGGTATCCATGACCATTCGACTATCCTCTATGATGCTTGTGGCGGTACAAATATCTAAATTTTTTGGAGGGTGAGATTTGACCAACTAGAGGAGGATGAGATCCTATGGAGACCTTATCTACTCACTCTACAGTGGCCAAATCCCATAGGATAGCTGAGGAGGATGTAGATGGACAGGTTTTTAGCTAGATGACATGAGTATGTTTTATGACCTTTCTATTATGGGCAAGTCATATGACATTTTGGGCCTTTGCAGACACTACCGAGGTCATTCCCCTTCATTAGACGATCAGTGTGAAGTGCTTGGAGCTAGGTGATACTATTCAACTTACTATAGATCATGTTCGTGAAAGTGATTCTGATTATTTAGATCATGATTGACCACCATTCTCTAACACTAATGATGTTGGTAACACAAATGAGCATGAGGAGTGTTGGTCAATGACACGACCAACTCTTGTATTTCCCATGGATATCCCTATAGGTGATGCAGGGCCAACACCAAATGAGGGAGATGAGCTAGAGGATAGGTCCAAGGATGTACGATACAAGCAAATAGATATATTTATAGATGTGATCGATGATGAGTATGATTCAGAGGCCGATCTTGACTTTGAGGACCAGGATGGAGAGGAGAATGAGGATAGGGAGGATTATGGGGAGAATGATTATTAAAAGGAGGAGCCAACCCTGAGTGAGGGTGATGAGGTAGTGACTGAGGATCAACATGAGCATGGAGAGGCTTCTCACACTCATAGGATGAGATCATGTGTAGTAGCTACAACAAACATCAGCAACCATAGCCAGAGAGAGTCTAGCATGTCCTCCATGCCCCCCTAGAGAGGATGAGGTTGATATTCCTCATTCAACTAGAGACATAGGTGATGATATTTGATTTTATGCATGTACTTTAGTATTTTATGCTTTATATATATATATATATATATAACAGGATGATGTTTACTGATTATGTACCTTTTCTATATTGCAAGAGTGATGAGAGACTAGCGAGAGTTCTATTGTCAGGCTTCCATGGAGATAGTTCCTACATCCATCAACAAGGAGGAGATGGATCTTGAATATGTGCCCCCACTGATCATGGAGGATGAGCTAGAGTCACTCATACCTTTTGTGAGGTTACGAGAAGTGTATGAGAGTGTGAGGATACAACTCTGTCGAGCTAAGAATGCAGGAAAGTCATCGCAAACCTCAAGAGAGTTTGAGACTGCATGTAGAGCTAGCACATGTACAAGCGGAGAGGGATCATATGGCATAGGATTGTCTTGTGGCTCTTGGTTGAGTACAGGGTCTGGAGTATTCACTCAAAGCCGGTAGCTCATAGTCACAATCACACACAACCGTCTCATGACATCTAGGGACCGAATCACAAGTGCCAGAGCTCGAGGGGTCTAGCTTGCATAGACCTTGTTGATTTTTTATATGATATTGAGATGAACATAATTGTTTTTGAGATATATATATATATATATATATATATATATATATATATATATATATATATATATATATATATATATATATATATATATATTTGATGTTATGATAATTTTTCTTTACATGTTTTGAATGTTAAATGGCAATGCGATTAATTAAATAACTTATGGTAAAAGTATTTAATTAATGTCTACATGATTTAACATTAAAAGGCATTTTAGTTTCACCTTTAGATACAACATGGTTGATTTGAAGAGAATATGTTAAATTAGATCCACCTATAACTCAATTAAGGATCAAACTTAACATAACATGAAGGTGAATAGTATCAAACCTAAAGTAATTATAAAAGTAACTTAAATAATTGCCTTACTGTTCAAGACAAACATAAGATCAGTTGTCAAGAATGAAGCAATGTGAAAGTTATATTTAGAATGTAACCAAATTACTTAGGCAACATTGCTTTAACAATCATACTATTCAAAGAGATTAGAGGTAATACTGATGCAAATGTGTGTCATTAATAAGTTCCTAAAGAGGTTTTCCATCAAGCTCTGTTAAAAAATAAGCACCAGATCCATATCTGGTATCAATTATGTAAGGACCTAACCAATTAGGGCTCAATTTATCTTTGTCTTCATTGTTAGCATTAGCAGTACATTGGTTTCAATAAAGAACAAAATCACCCTTATGAAACATATGAGGAATGACATGATTATTGTGTTTTCATTGTAATTGCTTTATATAAGCTTGGAGATGCTCAAGAGCATTAATGATCTTTTCATCAAGCATTTCAAGTTGGTGCAATCATTAGTCTTTATAAGTGGCATCGTTAATAAGGTCTTGAAGAGAATTTCACAACGTAGGAATTTCTAACTCCAAGGGCATGATCCCTTTAGTGTCATAGAAAAGGTTATAAGGTGTACTTCTCATAGATAATCTAACACTCGTTCAATAAGCCCAAAGTGCATAATGTAATTGTGTATGCCAATCCTTATGATGTTTTTTAATAGTTTTCTTTATGATTTGTTCCAAAATATTATTAGTGCTTTTAGCTTGTCCATTGGATTGTTGATAGTATGGTGTGGGAAATTGATGTTGAATTTTTAACATTTCAAGAAATTTCTTTACTTTGTTATTCTTAAATGGGGTTCCATTGTCTGAAACAATAGTGGAAGGAAGTCCAAAATGAGAAATTATGTGTTCTAGTGTGAAACAACAAATTACTTCAGCATTTGTAGATCAAAAAGGAATAGCTTCCACCCATTTTGTGAAGTAGTTTGTTGCGGTTATGATAAATGTATGTCCAATGGAAGAGGGTGGTGAAATTTTTCCAATAAGATCTAATCCTCATACTGAAAACGGCCAAATGGGAATTTGGGTATGGTGCTCAAAAGTACGAGCATGAATCAAATTGCTATGTTCTTGACATTTGTGACATCATTTAACATAAGCAAAGTAGCCTTTCTCCATATGTCTCCAATAATAGCCCATATAGATAAGTTTTTGCACTAACAATCATCCTCCAAAATGATCTCCATAGGCACCAACATGAGCCTGCTCAAGGGCTATAGGGATTCTAGAATCATTGAGACATATGAGTAACGGACCAATGAAATATCTTCTATACAATACATCGGCAAGGATCATGTATTTGGCTACAAGTTTGGGTAAATGATTTCGAGTGTTTGTCATTGTAGGCTCAGGAATGGTACCATCTTTTAAATAATTGTATATTGTGTCATACCATTCTTGTGAGTTTTCTTGAGTTATAGTTAAAATTTCTTTGGAGCGAGTGTCAATTAAAGGTTTCAAAATGGGGTGAATAACAAAGGTGAAGTCTATTGAAGGATCATGTGGGGATATACGAGAGGTTGCACTCACCATCGCATATGTTGTCTTTTTGTGGGATGTTATCAATGGTGAATGATTTAAACTTCTCTAATAGTTTCATTGTAAGATCCTTATATTTCGATAACTTTTCATGTTGAGTAAGATATGTCCTAGTTATTTGTTTAATTACTAATTGTGAATCACCAAAGATCTTGATATCTTTAGCATTCATGGTTAAAGTAGCACGCAATCCGAAGATTAATGCATAATACTCAGCTATGTTACTTTTACATAGGAAATTTAAGTGATAGGACAAGGGAATAGGCTTTCTGTCAGGCATAATTAATACCACTCCAACACCGAAACCTATTCGACACTTAGATCCATTGAAATACAATTCCCATGTTTTAACATTAGCGGTTAAAACACTATCATCAGGAAAGAAGTCATGATTAGATAAAGCGAGAGGAGAAGGGGTGTTAGCTAAGTGATTGGTTAAGGCTTATCCTTTTATTTTATTTTGGGAAAAAACTGAACCGTAGATTTTTGGCTCTCTAAGTCTTTCTAGCACTTCTAGGGTTTTGCACCTAAAAGGAGAAAGGAAGGGCCAAAGTATCAAACTAGTTCATTCAAATTAGGAAATGTGTGATGTAATTAGGACTAAATGGAATGATCTAAATGTAGTTATATGAATTAATTCATTGATTATGAATGAAAAATCTAAGAAACAAATGATTTTTGAAAACACATTGTGTAATGCAACAATGAACTAGGAATGAATGCAAAACTTAACATAAATGAACCAGACTAAAAGTGTGCACCTAGAATGTGGATGGAGACTAGAAATTGCTTTTGAAATGTTGTTAATGGTAAAATTTAGGCTTGGTGGGACTCATTTTCCATTCTGGTCAAATCAGTCCCAGTTCTGCAAAACTAAACTAGAGCCTGTTTCAGACAAAAGGGTATCCAAAAATGTAAAAATCCAAAAAATGACCTTGGGGTGGAACTCATTCACCACCCATAGAAAATGAGTCTACTTTTGAATTTCTAGATTTTCAAAAGCGGATTATGAAGCTTCTGATCTACACTTCTGCTTCCTACAGGTGTCTGCTTTCAAAACTATCGTGTTCGGGTCTGAAAATGAGTTTTTGTTGATATTTTGACTTGAATGATGAATAGAGGACTTTAAAAACTTTTCAACTTGATTTACAATGATTTCCATGCTTCCAAAGCACCTAAATCTGCAAACACACAAGAAGAGAAGAAGAAATGTTGAATGTTAGGGCATGGGGGTTTGCCTTGGTCAAACCCCTTTTAGGTAATTAAACCAAAATGATAAAATAATGGAATGAAGCATGAAAAATGGAATAGGTTACCTTTCCATGATGATAGATCCTGAAATTCTATAACAAAACATGTAGAATCTTCCCTTGAATGTCCTGGGAAGCAATCTTAATGAAGAAACACTAGCTTGCTGGACTTGAATGAGAAGATACTTGATGAATTAGTGATTAGAGATGTCTGAATGATATATGAGATGTAAAAATGAGGGTAAAAAATACTTATTTTTAGACAATTGTGCCTTATTACCGGATTATACCTCATCACAGGCCAACATCAAGAAAAATTGAACTTAAAACCTAATTTTTCCCTCTCAAACCCCAAAAATGACTCAAAATGGCACTCATTTGCCACTAATGGTGAATGGGTCCCACCTAGATGGGACTAATTCACCACTAATGGCAAATGAGTCCCACAGGGGTCATTTTTGCTAGCTGGAATGTCGAGAAATAAGAAAATTAGGCTTATATGATGGCTATGTCGGTTATTTGATCAAATTATGCCTTGGGATGCATAATATGGGGTCATAGGGACCTATTAATGATGATGTGAATGTCAAATAGGGCTTGGGACACATAATTCAATGTGAAAGTGTAATTAAATACACTTTACAACACTAAAACAAGGTCCACACAGCCTAGAAAGGCACAAGAACCAATGTGAATGTGCAAGACACATTACCAAACTTGGTTAAAGTTAAATTTGCTTTAAAATCCTTCTAAATTAATGTGATGATGTAATTAAACATGTTTTATAATGTTGAATTAATGAGAAATAGGTTAATTAGGTCTAGAAAAGTGTGAAAGTTCTTTACAAGACATCATTAAAAGCATTTTATTTAGTTTGCAAGGGTCCAAGACCTAGTGTGGATGCATTAAATTCCTCACAACCCTTGGATCAAGGCCTCATTAAGTCCATTTATCATGAATTAATCCCATGTCAAGAAAAGGGTCCTTTTTTCTATGACACACAAACTTAAGGTCAAACTCAGTTAACAACATCACCCACTTAGCTAAATGTCTAGATAGGTCTGTTTTATTAAAAAGATGTTTAAGGGGATCGGATTTTGTCATGACTTGTATTTTAGCATTTAGTAAATAATGTCCTAACTTACTAGTAGAGAATACAAGATCAACAAATTTTTTTTCAATTGGTGAATATCAAGTTTCATAATCAATTTAGGTTTGACTAATGTAATAAATATGATGTTCTTTTCATGATCATCTTGTTGATCCAACAATGCATCAAGAGCATGGGCTAATGCAACAATATATAGGATGAACGGTTTTTTTGGCACGACGAGTTGTAAAATGGGTGGAGTTGCAAGGTATTCCTTTGAACTCTCAAAATCCTATTTACAATCCTCATTGCAATCAAAAGGCACATCCTTTTTGAGGAGATGCGTGAATGGTAATGTGCGATCAGCTAAAGATGCGACGAAACAACGGATAGCTTGAATTTGGCCTTGTAACATTCATAATTGAGAAATGTTCTTAGGGGGTGGCATGTTAATAATGACATCAATTTTCTTTTTGTCCACCTCAATGCCTCTGTGAGATATGACAAACCCCAAAAGTTTACCACTATATATGCCAAAGACACACTTTTTTTCAGATTTAATTGCATATTTTACTTATTTGTTCAAATATTTTTCAAAGAACATTTACATTGTGTTGTCACATTAAGGATTTAGCAAGGATTTCATTGAAATAATATTCTAAAATTTTATGTATGTAATCGTGAAAGATCAATTTCATTGCTCATTGATAAGTTGTGTCAGCATTCTTTAAGCCAAAGGTCATCACGACCCAACAAAATGTTCCCAAGACAGTTGTAAATGAAATTTTGTATTGATCTTGAGGATTAATAAGGATTTGATTATAACTAGAAAATTCATCCATGAATGACAACAAGACATGTCTAGCAGTTGAATCCATGATCATGTCAATATTAGGAAGCAAAAAGTCTTCTTTTAAAGAAGCTTTATTCAAATCATGAAAATCCGTACATACACCTATTATGATTGTCGAGTTTAGAAATGAGGACAATGTTTGAGATCCAAGGAGAATAATCAATAGGTTGAATTAATTTTGCATCAAGTACTTTTTCAAGATCTACTTTAACATGCAAGGCTATATTAGGGAGCATTTTTCTTATCTTTTGGTGAACGAGTTTAGCATTTTCAGTGAGAATGATGTTATGTGTCACAATTTTCAGGTCAATTCTTGGAATATCATGATATTTCCAAGCAAAAAATTTAGGAAAATCATGAAGTAAGGTTGTAGTGTCCTCTTTTTCTTCATTTTCAAGGCACTTCCCAATCTTAATAACTTTTTCTTTATCATCAATGTCCATTAGCACATCAATTGTATCTCCTAAAGGGAGTGCATTAGATTTAGGAACTTCATAATCATATGGTTCTTTAGTGATATCACTGTTTGTTTGCTTGGTAACTATCATAGCACAAGTAACCTATTTCATGGAAGTAGCAAAGGATGTGTTAACATAAACTCCTAACATTTGTTTTATATTTTCATCACTATCAACATACTGCCATGATGGTGACAAGTTCATATCAAGAAATTTAGGATGCTTGATTGTGAGTGTGTTTTGGTTAATGTGTAATAGTTTTGATGTTCATAGATGGTCGTTGAGTAGCTTTTGTCATTTTAGAAAAAGAATAGCCTAATCCATTTTTTGTCTCTTGTGTATTAGGTTCTATAGGGACACAAACGCCTTGTTCATGCTTTCCACATCCTTTTCCAGTATATCCTAATTGTTTCATAAGTTCATAGCCTTTTCCATAGAGTCTTTCCATTTCTTTCGGATTAGGTGGAGATTGATAATCTATTTCATCAAAAAAAATTGTTTATGTTGTATTTTCTTCCAAAGTAGAGGAGATAGATGGGTATGTGCAAGATCATCATGGAAAAAATAGGCCCTTAAGTGGCAAAAAACTAAACATTTGAAAAAAAGTTAGGAAACTTGACGTAAAAATTTGAATAAGTTATCTATATTATTTCAAAAATATGTAAGAATAGAATCTGTAGCAAATTGAACGTAGTTTCTAAACTACTAGGTTTATTTAAAAATAAAAAATCTATTTGGTGACAATTTGAAATTTCAATGTAGTAGTACTTAAATTTCAGGGAAAAAATAAGAAGTAGGTGTCTGTCTTACCACCCTAACCACAATAAAATGATAATACTTTTTTAAAATATTTTAGATATAAGTAGAATACTCATGTTCCAATGTGATGCATATTTTTTTGTAATTTTTTTCCAAGTAAATAATTAATTATGAATTTTTTATTATAACTTTTTAAAAATATTAAAACTCATATGTCTAGCCACCTTAACTTGGTAAAAACTTCATGAAATTATTTTCTTTTTAATCCTATAGTATGTGAAGCATAGAATGTGACACATGTTTAAGATTCAGACAATGTGATACGATTTGAAAGCTATAGATGGTTATGTGTAGGACCATGATGGGTATGTGTAGGGTATGTGGCTAACGAAATTTTTTTTTACCTAAAATTGATGAAAAAAAAGGGTGTTTAAAGGATATTATCAAATTTCCACCAATATAAATTATGATTTAATTTGAATTTCATAAATAATTATTATTCATTTTCTATTTGAATTACAACTAAAGTCCTAATTGATACGCTGATTGAAATACATCTATAGCTTTCAAATGGTATCACATTTTTTGAATCTGAAACATGCATCACATTCAATGCTTCGTATACTATAAGATTAAAAGAGAAAAAAATGAATTTCATGAAGTTTTGACCAAGTTAAGGTGGTCAGACATACGAGTTTTTATATTTTTTAAAAGTTGTAATAAAAAATTAATAATTAATTATTTACTTGGAAAAAAATTACAAAAAAATATGCATCACATCATGACATGAATCCTCTACCTATACCTAAAATATTATAAAAAATATTATAATTTTATTGTGGTTAGGGTGGCCAGACAGACACCTATTTCATATTTTTTACCTGAAATTTAACTACTACTACATTGAAATTTCAAAATGTCACCAAATAGATTATTATTTTTAAATAAACCTAGTAGTTTAGAAACTACATTCAATTTGCTACAAATTATAGTCTTACATATTTTTGAAATAATACAAATAACTTATTCAAATTTTTATGTCAAGTTGCATAACTCTAATTTTTTTGAATTTTTCGCCACTTAAGGGCCTATTTTTTCCATGATGATCCTGCACATACCCAGATGTTTTTCAATCAGCCTATCAATCAGGACTTTAGTCATAATTCAAATAGAAAATGAATAATAATTATTTATTAAATTCAAAGTAAAGCATAATATATATTGGTGGAAAGTTGAGAATCTCCTTAAAAAACCCTTTTTGTTTTATCAATTTTGGGTTAAAAAAAATCATCAACCACATACCCATCATGTCGCTACTTTTTGGCCCACAATGATCCTACACATACCCAAATGTTTGAGAAGATTGTGCGAAATTTTGAGTTGACATAGTGGTTGGTTGTTCCTATTTCTCATCTTTCTTTTGTGTGATTATGTATTCACCCATAAATGAAGGTGTGAATTCTAAGGATCCCCAATCATCAACAAATAATTTAGACACTGATTCCTCTTTGTTTTGTTCAATTTTCAGAGGGTCTATATTGGATGTTGGAATTAATGTTTTCAAGGGACTTGTAGCTCCTTTTTCAAGGTGCAAGCAACTTTCAGGCTTGGGGTCTATTTCAACTTGATAAATGTTATTGTTATAGACATATTTCATTATATGATGAAGGGTCAAAGGAATTGCATTCATCTCATGAATCCATGGTCTTCCTAAAAGAAGATTATATGAAAGATCATAAGGCATGACATGAATAGGAGTTTGCAAAGTAGCCACCCCCACTATAATAGGTAAAGTGATTATATCGAGTGGTTGCTTTGTTGTATTTTCAAATCCTCAAATGAATATAGAATCAGGTATTATTTGTGACTTGTCAACATGTAATCTATCAAGGAGATTCACAACACACACATTAAGGGTGGAACCATTATCAATAAGGGTTCTTTTGATACCTATTGAATTGAATTGAGTGATTATCATAAAGGCTTCATTTTGTTTTCGCAACTCTAAAGGAGGGAGCTCATGTTGATGGAAAGTAATGTCGAGATTAACTTGATTAATTCCATGTATTAAAGTTGCCACATCATTTAGATTTGTATTAGGAGGAACTACAATTTGTTGTGATGTTGTTTGAAGAATAGTGTGCTAATTTGGTGAATTCTGAAGTAAATCCCAAAGGGAAATATTTGCATTATTATTCTTTAATTTTTCAACAAGATCATACTCTTTTGTGTGTGATGGAAATCATGGAGCACTAGGTGGATTAAGTAAAGGTAAAGAGGGTGAGGTTGGTTGTGGTTGTTTCAAATTGTTGCAGGTGTTATATGTATGAGCAATAATAACATTACTAGATTACTCCAACACATCGGTTTTAGGTGGGTAAAGAGTGAACTCCAATTTACTAGAAGGATGAAGTTTATGTGAGGGCAGGTAAAGAATGAGTTGAGGTTGAATCACAATAACATCCTTAGTTTTAGATTGCTTACAACAAACCCTAGCGGATGACTTGAATGAGATGATGTCCTCAAGGGGCTCATCTAACAAGTCAAAATCATCACAACTAAAAGGTTTGAGGGGTAGTTTATTGTCAATTGGTTTAAGCTGTTGAGGGTAAATGTTAGAGGTGTTAACATTCGCTATTGTAGGTTGGCCACAACAAACTTTAGTGGATGACTTAGGGGAGATGAAGTCTTGAAGGGCTTCATCTAACAAGCCAAGGTCATCACTACTAAAAGGTTTGAGGGATAGATTATTGCCAATCATTTTAGGCTCTCGTGGCAAGCTTTAGAGGATGAAGTGAGTGAGAAGAAGTCTTGAACGAATCCGTCTAACTTGTCTACATCATCACTACTAAGAGGCTTGGATGAGATGGTATTTCTAAATTGAATAATTTGTTTGAATGGTTGGGTTGAGGTTATCATTTTTTTGTTTTTATGTATTGATGAATCTAATCTAAAAGAACTAGGAACTAATACTGAAAAGGAAATTTACAAACATGTAAGACTATCCATAAATGCCATAAAAGAAAATGATGCTTATACTGATGAAACAAATGATAAATGAAATATGATAGAAAAGAAACTATAGGAAATAGAAATGTGAAAAGCAATAAACTAAATTTTGGAAATACTGATTCAAAAATTGCAGTGGGACTGATTCTCCCTAAGTGGCGAATGAGTCCCATGATAGGTTTTTTAAAGTTTTTTCTATTTTTTTTTTACTTTTTTGGATGTGTTCAGGTTTGTACAATGCAGATAAAGACTGAAAATGCCAAATTTTGGAATTATGTAATGAAATAGGATGCAATAATGAAATCTAAATGATGCTTTTAGTAATGCAATTTTGAGAAGCCCTAGGATGCAAAAAAAAGGAAAATAGACAATGCAATTGAGTCCTAGGATGCAAATGCAAATGCAAATTAGAAAGATTTAATGTTCAATATGTAGGTTCACCAAAATGAACCAATGATTTTGTGGTTGGCTATAGGCTTCTCTTGCACTCTTAAGATCTTTCACCTAAAAGGAGAAAGATATAACCCCAAAATTGAAGTGGTTCACTCAAATAGAGGATTTTATGATGTGTGTATGACTAAAATTAATGATGTAAATGAAACTAACTAATGAAATTGATTTATCATTGATGCAAAAGCTACGAAATATGCAATGTTTGAAAACACAGTGAGATATGCAAGAATGAACTAAAACATGAACAAAAATGCAAATGAGACTAAGCATAAAGTTGTTTTTCAGAATGTTTGCACCTGTAAAGTTGAAGATGACTGGAAAACACTCTAGAAATCTAGAAAATTTGACATTTATGCTGACTGTGACTCATTCACTACCCTGGGAAAAATTAGTCCTAGGATAGGGTTTTCTTCCCAAAAACTGATTTATGCTAACTGGGTGTCGAGATCTGCATTTAACTCAAAAATTCCCCTCAGGAGGGACTCATTCACCATCCATGGTGAATCAGTTCACTTTTAAATTTTTGCAAATTCAGGTCTTTGTTCTGCACCTTAACACATGTACACCACTTTCTGATGGAAACCCATGTCGAGATCTCAAAAAATTCCTACAAAATAGCTTAAAGTTGGTTGTCTAATGGGGGATTTTCATTGGTCAAACCCCTAATTGGGTAATAAAACCTTGTATGGACAAAAATTTGCATACAACGCTAGCCTTAAGTGTGTTAAAGACTAGGAAAGTCTGAAGTATGATAAAACCTTATTCTATTATGCTAGAATAAGATATACAAATGTGATTTGAATGATGCAAGACTTCAACCCTAGAAATCCTACAACACATTAGAAATAGAGAAAAAATGCATTCAAATGGTAAATGAAATGTAAACCTTAATATGAAGATAGAGAGAGAATGGAAGACAGAATCACTTTGAAAACAAGTCTTTAGGTGTGATTTGATGGCTAGTTGCATCTCCTCAAACTAGGTTTCTCCATGATTCACCATATGAATCCATCATCAACTCTTTTCAATGTTGAATCATGAATGAAGAGTGAGCTTCAAGACCTACAAAAACCCTAGTTTGTTGCTAGAAAACTTCAACTTTGCTATAGAAATGCTAAAAAAACTTGTTGTGAAAGACTCCTAAAACTTAACTTTTGGAATTGCTTTGTAAAAATGACTAAGAGATTTGAAAACATGACTTAAAATGAGTATTTATAAGCATCAACACCTCATTTTCCCGTTATTTAGACCTAAGAGGCCGACATCCACCAAAAAATTAAGTTCAATTAATTGAATTCTCGCTCAAAATTGAAATTTACCTCAAAAGGGACTTGTTGATGCCAAAAATTGGTGAGGTAATAGTGCCTTATGGGAAACTCAGTTCAAGGGGGACCCTTTGAGCCAAACTGAGTGACCTCTAAATTTTAAAGAAGCTGACTTCTTCTATAATGGTTTTTGGGAAAGGGAAAAGGAAACAGATATAATGAAGCAAAATCTAATCTAAGGTGATGCGCCAAAGTTTGCTGATGGACACGATAAATCATAGATTTAGGGGCCTGAGTGGTGTTGTCATGTTCCAAAACGTCAGAGACTTAAAGCTATAGCATAAAAAATTCATTTATTGACATAAAATAGTATTGCATACAACCTTACTACTAAAAAGAGTCATTTAGACATGATTTAGATAAGCAAGCTTGTATTCAATATATAGAAGTTCTTTCAAATGAAATGCTTAAAACAATAAAAAAGCACAGTTTACAGTTTAATCAAACATGAAAAACAGAAAGGACGAACAGTTGGCACAGTCTGAAAGTTTCTAGCAAATAAACATGTAAAAGAGGCCTGGTGTCTTGCTAAAACCAATATCCTTTCTTCTAAATTTTTTTTTGGACCCCTCTCTCGTCGACAGAGAGAGTATATATAGCTGGAGAGAAAATTCCCACCACTTTGGAGAGCTGTAACAGAAAAGATCCCACAATCCCCTGCAATGATGCTAGAATCAATAGATTCACAATGCCGTTACAACGGCAACACGTTAGAACACAACATCAGGACATCCAAGTGCAGCCGCGCCCTTTGCAATGATGGCAGTGGTCCAAGCCAGGCTCGAGGCGACAAGTGTCATCTACCGCTTCCAACGACTATGACGAGCGACACCCAATAGCATAATCTCCCTCAGCTAGCCTATCGCCTGCTTCAAGGATCAGTGTAAGGAACATGGCAGCCTGTCGTTGCCCGAATGAAAACCTCTCTCATTACTGCCGAGAGATTGCAAAGAAGCAACACGTGTCCAATGGGTTGAGGTCCTTGTTGCAGTGGATAGAAAGCTGCATCAACTGGGTGCGAAGGACGCGTGGTAGCATTTCGCAGCCCGCGGTTGTTCACCTCCTTGCTGTGTTGAAAGATCTATGAATGATTGCCACCTAGTAGAAGGTAGGGCCCGCCAACACCTTTTAGAAAGTAAAAAGAAAACCCCGCACAAGCACTACATAGCCCGTATTTATTTATTTCATTCCCGCATGAAAATATTGCGATACGCCACCACGTAGCAAGATGTGGGTCCCTCTGACAATCCTTAGAAATGATGGCCCCCGCAGAACACCTTCACAACCCGCACGAAGCCTTTAAGGAAATAAGAGATAAAACTCTTCGGAAGTGTGACACATGGACACTCAGCGTAGCATCTCAGGACCCGAAAGGGAAGCCATTGTCCGAAGCTGCGGAGAAGAGATGCACCAAGTGGTAGATCAAAACTCGATGGAAAGCTGACTAAACTCGGTGACGCATAGGCCGGCGCACACACATTTTCAAAAGAAACCCGAAGGGAGCTGTTTGAATATTTATTTAACAGCTTTTGGTGACTATCAGGGGTATTTCAGATAAGAAACAAAGAACCCAAAAACTCTCTGGTTCTGCAAACCAGAGCTTTTATCCATAGGGCGAATGGAGTCAGAGTTTGGAAAGAGTAGCTTGCAAGGGCGACCATTCACTTTCGGACGGTTTTGCCATGCTGTGCAAATTTTCTTGTGCCCCGCGGAGGTCAATAGCTTCCTTGTGAGGCAGCACCTCAGGTAGGTCGGCTCCTGCTTGGATATGGAAAAGCAACTGTGAGAGTGGATGAATGATCGCCTCAATATCGGTTGCCGTTGGAGAGCTACTGAACTCCCTGAATGCCTCTAGATCGTTCTCCTTCTGCTCAATAACCTCAACAATCTATGTAGTTGTGGTAATAAAGTCATCTTAGAGGAACGGGGACGACAACCCCAATTTGCCTAATTCGGAGAAACTTCCCTAGATGCCATCCAGTGCCTTACCTAGAAAAGTCACCGCTGCCTTAGTGCGCTGGAAAGCGGAGTGACAATGAATGAATTTATTTGCTATTTGAGTAGCAATTTCTCGATCCTCAATACCCACCCCGGCCAGGATTTCATCCGAGACTGAGTATAGCTTGTTGAGCAAGTCCCTTGCCTTAGGAACCTTCTCTAGGATGAAACGTGGGAACTGCTCAATTGTGTCTTGGGCCTCTTGATTGAGCCTTGATGCCTTGTCGATAAATCAGAGGGTAGGCTGCAGTGTTAGGCAAAAGGTCTTGACTTTCTCCCAGTGAGAAATGTATAATTGCCTCACCAGCGGAATGACATCAGATTGGGTAGGGGCAAGTAACAGAGAGGCTTTAAGCACAGAAATCTCCGTGTCTCTTGAAATAAGGGCCTCAACTAATTCTACCTTTTTTTTTTCTCGGACGCCAACTGCTCTGCATAGCTACTCATTTCTTTATTCCAATTATGTTCAACTCAGGAGTGGTTCACTGATTGCTCCTCTAGAGAAGCCTTTGTCTCTCGGAGATCCTCTTCTAGCTTAGCCTTCAGGCCTTTAAATTCGACCTGTTTCTCCTGTACTCTTTGCTCATACTGCTCTTGTAGGTGCTCCAACTCCTCACCCCTTTGTGCCATCCCCTGACTATACTCAAGGCAGACGCGTTCAAGCTCTTCCTCTTTTGACTGTAGGCTCTGTCGTGCCGCCTGGTTTTAGCTTTGTAATTCTTTTATTAAGCCTGGGTCAGCAATCTGGGTCTTCACAATTTCACCCTGAAGTCTATTCCTCTCATTCTTTGCTGTCAGCGCCCTTTCAGTCATTCGGGCGATATTTGCCTCTAAGGATTTCTCCTTTGTTTCCAGAAAATTCACCCTCTCCTTGGCTGCCCTGAGCTGCTCATCCTTCTTCTTTAACTGGCGACTAGTTTTGAGGAAGTCAGAAGTGACCACCCGTTGCGTCTCCTCCATAATCTCGACCTTATCTTGTGGTCGGGCTACCTTCATGTCAAGTCCGATCGCATAGATCTCATAGTCCTCGGGTTGCATTTCTCCCTGAGGCTTGCTTATCTTTGGGTACATGGTTGCGAATTTTAATTCTTGTCGGGCCTCGTCATATGAAGCTTGTACTCTAGGCTCGGTGGGAGCATTGTCATCATTTGCCTTGCGTTGCCTCATTCTATTTGTGTGTGCCTCTTTTCCACAATCTATCTGTGCTATGAATTTGGCTGGTGATGAAACTAGCCCACCTGCGAAAGGAACACCAGAAGGCAGGGCATAGGGATAGGTAATTTTCATAGGCGCACGCATTTGCTTCTTCTAGAGTGACTGTTTATGAAGAAAAGTGTGGCACGTTCCATAGCTTGGCCTGAGAACTATCAGTAGGGCTAGGCATTTGTAGCAGCTGAATCAGGGATTCAGTCATAAGGCTCATTGGTCGGGGAAGGGGAGTTGCTGATTGGATGTCAGCTTGTTGCAATGGAAGAGGATCAGTAAGCATAGAAAAAAACGAATGGGGGCCAACTGGGGGAATATTTTCTGAAAGTGAGGTGAGGAAAGTCTGAGTGGCAGTGGTAGGCATGAGCATACTCAGAGGAGTAATAATAAATGGTTGGGCCTATGAAAACTGGGCAAATCCGACTGAATGAGCTGGACCGGAAGCAGAAGGTGGAGGGCTTGGACCTATAACAGGAGTTTCCAGTGAAGCAGGGGCAGATACAAAAGAATAAGATGCAAGAGAAGGAGGAGAAAAATATACCTATTGACTGGTCGGCGGTGGTTCTAAGATCGTTCGTGACTCCCCCGAAAACTCTGATATCTGGCTAGCGGTGGGCACTTCTCCTCCGGTGGGTTCTTGCAAAACCCCTCCGATAATACTTTTCAGGCGCTGCCTTTTCGCAGGCGAACACTCACTAACCTCGGTAGTCGGATCCTTCTGCTGAGGTGTTAGCCTGGCCGGTTTAGTAGCCCAAGTGCATGTATGCAAGCCTCTTGATATATTAAAGCGCACGTTCGTGGCCACATAGGCGACATGTCCGGAGACGTTGCCCCTTGCGCTAAAGATGATGATACCACCGCCTCTTCTTCATGCTCTTCAGATCCCTCTCCCTCTTTGCTCCTGTCAACACTAGAGCTCGGGCTGGGGTGGCCTTCATTCCACCATCTGTCAAATTTCTGGTCGTCCTTTAATTGATTATAAGGAGCATCCAACTATGTTGTTTCCTGGCGATATTTCTAGAAAGCTCTTATTTTTTCATCATTCCATTCCCCACCCCTCTTCAACTTGTTGTACATGCTGCGTTCCATAGGAAGATTGTTCCTGGCCATGGCCACAGGAAAGTAGAACTTGTACCATGGGCCCTTAGTATCCGGCGTAGGGATTTGCGCTAATTTCACAAAATCTTCCTCTCTATCTATCCGCGGATTAAGTCATTTTTCCCAGTATGGTCGAGAAACATGGGTAACCTTCATATGTGGCTCTGGTAAGTCATTGAAAGGGTTGTATTCCCACTTATTATTTATCAGTACCAACCCTAGATGTGCCAGCTTCTCTTCTAACAACTTGTGCAATTGTTTTTTAATTAGAGTTACTGACTTGAAACTCTTCGGATAAGTGAAGAATCCCTTCCTCTTGACACTTCCACTACTATAGAAAGTGAAATCAATAACACACACCTGCCAAAAAAATTTCAGCGCGAGCACTCTATCGGTGACGCAAGCCAGTAGCAGGAATGGTTTGCTAGTAAAGCCCCACATTCAGAGGATTGTAAAATCCCTGCCTAAGAACCAGTCACAAGCAGGGGTATAGCTTTGCATAAATCTGGTCTGCCCTTTGGTGAGCCGAACAATATCACCCTCTCCGATTAAATCATTCAAAACTAGGGCTATGAAATAGTCCGTGAATGCATAGTAGTCATATGATGCGGAAAGGAAATGTGTCCATGTAGACACCGACTTTCTTTTATTCTGCTCATCAAAAATTGATAGCAAAAGAAATCGGGCGAAGAAATCCGGATTCTGATGCAGAAACATGTGGACCAAGTAGGAAAGAAATCTAAACTTCTTTTCCACCTAATAATTCTTCATTTGTTGTATCATTTCTTCCACCATGAACTCAACAAAATCATACCAAAAGAGTTCATGCTACTTGCGAAACTGTATCGCAGGTCCTAGCTGAAAAGCCTCTATCTTTTCATCAGAGTCTCGGCCGCAAACAAATGCTAGCATGGACATGGCGTCCTAGAGATCATCGTGGAATGAACCACATGATAATGAGATACTTGATGCTTTAGCGGATGCAATACCTTTCTTATTAGTCTCCTCTAACAAGAAATTTGAGCCGGTTTTCATCTTCCTCCATATTTTCTCCCCCTTACTTGGGCGAAAAGGCTCTATAGTCTCCTTCCTTCTACTTGGATTCGGGACACATGACATGTGTCAGATGGCTTCTGGGTTGATATGCACCCTTAAGTTGCGACCTTCAATGTAGTGGGTATATGGGTTATAGCGCTGAATAGCTACATCGACCACCTCCGGGCAATAGTGCACCAATGAGACCATGTATTATGGGAGACCACTATACCAGACTCTACTTGCCATGGATTGGTCCACCTTTGTTGCTGATAACCTTGCACAAGCTACCTCTCTGAGGGATTTAGGGTTCTTCACGAGCTTTGGGTCATAGATATTGTTTCATTCTTCTTTAACCCTTTTCCGGTTACTCCATTCCTTGGGTCTATCCAGCTCTTCCGTGTGGGCTCTTCTCGTCTTCAAGGGTATACCAGGCGTGGCATATGCTACGTCCTCGTAGACATATACCTCAACTGAGGAACGAATAGCCATGAATAGCTCCTAGCTAATTTCCTCCTGCATTGGCTGAGCTGAAGATTCTGACATTTTCCTCTCTCTGAAGACTCTGTAAGCTCTTGGCCTACGAATTTGCTTGCTCTAGATAGACAGACAAAAAAAAACTCTGCACTTCACTTGCATTTGTAAAGGCCTTTGAAATATTAAGCCTTTTTGCGCAATAATAGCAACCTTTCCCAAGGTGGTAGGCGAGAGCAAGCCTTTTGCATTTAATTCGGCATGTACTGTTGATCTTGCAACTCGTGCAAGATGAACTGATTGTTATTCCGAGACGGCTGGATTTCATTATTACATTTACGAGATCGTGTGATATGCCTTGATCTCCTTGGAAATTGAGCTTGCAACTGGTCTTCTAACTTTGCGTTAGCATGGGCTGGCAATTAATATCCTGGCCAAAATGATTACGCCAAGCAAACGATCACCACCTGAAAAGATATGAGTATCGCCTTGGGCTTTGGGACGCGCTTGAGAGATGACACAATAGCCTATGGCCATACGTCCCTTCACCAACAAGCGCCACCTTTTTAAAACTAATTAATCAACTTCATTTAATTAAACACGCCTTGAGTTGTGCTATCATGGATGTACCGGCCCAAAAAATGTGAACAAACGTAGACTTGGCTTTCGAGATAGCAGCTAACATAACATCACGTTTTTGGAAGCGGATTGGCATGTGCCTTGTCAATTTTTCTATAAATAGGTCAGTAGATAGCGAGCAAAACATACTTAGCATTTAAGAGGTGATAGGTCAGTAGCAGAGTGCTAAGCAAGTCCTTTCATAGGTTAGGTGGTGAGAAAATTTGGCATTATCTTAGAAGACTAGTGACAGTGTCAGAACAATGGATACCCCAATTCGCCTAACCTTGTTTAAGTCATAGACAGCGTTCCTAGGTAAAATTTCCACTAGGAGGCTGAAAAGGATGATGAAAAACAAGCATTCACTGGTTCTGGTAGCCATTAAGTGGGTCCTAGGCAAGGATTGCATAGAATATGAGGATAAGTATAGGGTGAACATCGACATATGCTCACACTTTGTAGTGTCCATACTGGAAATTTGCATTCCCCAGCCACTTATCTTGAAGCTGGTTAAAGAAATCTTTCCGAAGAAATACCTGAATGGGCTTGGTGAGGTCGTTGTGCATGCTGCATATGGGATAGGCCTACCAACAGCCAGCGACCTATGTCACTTTATCGAAGAAGAAGTTGTCATCGTTTGGCTGCCATTCCTCAGTGGATTCCACCTGCAGACCTGTGACCAGCATCAGCAAAGGGTTACTCAGGCCCTACACTTCCTGTTTCAGAGCTACAACATGATACCTTTCTACGACGTAGACTGGTACACTGACTTCATGAACCTAGTATTTCCACCGCCAACGATGGTTGCGTCAAATGATGCTGCTAGTGCCGCTGAGGAGCCCGTGGACGAGGAAAAAGTGGACGCTGCAGTGAATGCGTCGATTGCTGCCAGTCATGCCTTTGGATAGATAACCCCTTTGCCTGCTTGCTCAAAATGTAACCTTCTTGCTTTAGATAAGCCTAATAAAAGGCTATCGTATATAATATACCTTGATACTTGTACATTTTGGAAATCAGCCTCCTAGCCATTTTGTAACCAAAGAACATATATATAAATATATACTTCTCGTTTTAAGAAAAATTCATGCTCCTTTTTGCTTCTGTGTTTAAAATTTTCTGGGTTTGCAAATTTTGTATGCTATTTCTCCATGCATTAGTGTATTTTGTGTAAAGCAACTCTGGTGTTTTACCTGCCAACGATAATGAGGAAATCCGTAGAAAGACAATTGATTTTAGAAAAAAAACAGGCCAAACATAGGAAAGGAAAATAAAAGTGCTATTTACATTTGTACAAGGTAGAGCTTAATGCCTAAGGGAACAACTTAAGATGAGTCCCATTGACCGGGATTCCTAACGGCTCTTGTTCCATATTTTTCAGCTCGACAGCGTTGTGTTGTCTGCACCGAATGATTTTAAAGGGTCCCTCCCATAGGCTATCAAATTTACCATGCTGACCTGGCTTTGCAGCCTTGCTGTCATATTTTAGCACTAAGTCTCCACTTTTCAGACCTTGGTCAGAAGCCTTCTTGTCAAACCACCGTTTGACCACTTGTTGACAGTTTGTCATTGCTATTAGGGAATTCTCCCTTTTTTCTTGTATTTCTAACAGTTCAACGAACTTAACCTCCATGGCTTCATTTTATTCTATCTCAAGGGATTTCAATAACTGTATTGCTGGGATCTCCATAGAGATAGGTAACAGCGCCTCCTTCCCATATACCAACTCATAAGGCGAAGTCTTAAGGACTTGCTTAGGAGTTATACGGTTTGTCCAGAACACTTTTCCGAGATTTTTTGTGCCATTCCCTCTGGTGCTCTGAGCCAACCTTTTTAAGGAGTCGGACTAAGCTTTTGTTTGTTGACTTGGCTAGGCCATTTCCCTATGGATAATAGTTTGATGAGGCTTTAAGGAATATGCCATTTTTTAATGCAAAGTGACATACCTTGTACCTAGAAATGCTCTGGCATTGTCCGAAATGATTGTCTTCGGGGGGCCGAACCTTGTCACCAGTGCTTTAAGGAAGTCTACAATCTCTGTTTCTATCGCACCCTTAAGGGGAATAACTTCCGCCCACCTTGTGAAGTAGTCTGTAGCAGTTAGAATCCACTTATGTCCAGCGCTAGAAACTGAGTTGATCATTTTGATGAAGTCCAAGCCCCATTGTGCAAATGGTTCATCTACCACAATAGGTTTGAGGGGCATCGCTGAATTCTTCCTTCTGTAAGAGAAGAACTGACATTTTTTACAAGCCCTCACCAGAGAGTAGGAGTCACTGAAAAGTGTAGGCCAGTCATATCCAGCTCGCAGGACCTTGATGGCGGTAGTTTTGGCAGAGAAATGTCCACCTTCGTCGCTATTGTGAAATGCGTCGAAGATCCTCTGCGCCTCCCCTGAAGTAATGCATCGCAGGAGCACACCATTAAAATTTCTTTTGAAAAGGACTCCTTCTATTAGCGTATATCCGCAATTCTGAAGCCAGTAATACCTTCTTTTTTGGGACGAGAGGCCTGGCGGATACCTTTCGGTTTACATGAAGTTCATTCTATCTGTTAGCCAATCGTCTTCCGAGCCCGATCCATTTATCAGGACGAGCTCTGGTTGTTCTTCCTTGGCAGGTACCTCCTCGTTCTGTGTCATATACTCACACAGTCCTCTGCCTTTAACAGTCTTAGTAGGCCTGACCTTGCTGTCATACTCCAAGATCTTAGTAATCCAATTAGCCATTTTTTCTGTGATCTCTCCTTCCATGATGTATTCCCGCACACTAGAATGTGCGACATATACCAGAACTTTGTTGCGGGAAATTAGATGGCAGAATTTTTTAAGTCCCTTTACTATTGCAAAGGCCTGTCTTTCGACGAAGTTATAATTCACCTCATATTCTTTTAGGGTTCGGGAATAGAACGCCACTAGATGCTCTCCCTTTCCTTCACTATCTTTTTGAGTCAGAATAGTAGCGATATTGGACTTGCTACTGAAGGCATACATTATAAAATCTTTCCATTGATCTGGATTAATCAGCACCAGGGCTGTGGAGATTACTTCCTTGACCTTTTCAAAAGCCTCCCGAACTTCTGTTGTCCACTTGAAAATTTGATCCTTCTTTAGCATTAGGGTGATCGACCTAATCATTCTCGCAAAATCAGAAATAAATTTGCTGACGAAATTTACTTTTCCGAGAAAAGACTGGATGCCTTTCTTATTTACCGGAAGGGGAAGTTCCTTGATAGCCTTTACTCATTTGGGGTCAATTGAAATACCTTCTTTAGACACAACATGCCCTAACAGCTTACCCTACGGTACTCCGAATACACATTTCTTTGGATTTAAGGAAACCCTGAACTCCTGGAATTTTTGAAAATCTAATTCCAAATGATCAAAATGATCATCTTTAGATTTAGAGATCACAATAAGGTCATCCAAATAGATTAGAATAAACTTATTGATCAGTTCGCTGAATGCGATGTCCATAGCTCGCTGGAAAGTTGCCCTTGCATTAGATAAACCAAAAGGAATTTTAGCATATGCAAATGTTCCCCACTTGGTGGTGAACGTAGTCTTGTGTTGATCTTCTTCTTTAACTTGAATCTGGTTATAGCTAGAGAAGACATCCAGCAGAGAGAACATTTCCGATCCTGCGACAGTTTGGAGGATTGACTCCATAGAAGGCAATGGATAGTGATCTTTCAGAGATGCTCTGTTCAGGTCTTCGAAACCCACACATAAGTGGATATCGCCATTCTTCTTTCTGACTGGTACCACGTTTGATACCCAAGTACTATGTTTGATTGGGAAGACAATACGTGAATCAATGAGCTGGGTTAGCTCTTGTGCCATTAGGGCCTCAACTTTAGGGTTGACTGGCCTCTACTTCTATCGGACTGGTTTTGCACCTTCTGTTAGTTCAATAGTGTGCTGAATGATGCCAGGATCGTAACCCTCCAGATCATCATAGGACCAGGCCACTACTCATATTTTTCGCAGAAACTGATAAGCCTTTCTCTATCTCACTGTGGGACATCTTTTCCGACCCGAAGATTCCTGCCATCGGAGACTCGAAGGTTTTCATAATCACTTTTGTCTACCACGAACTTCTGCTTATCATTTCGGGCGTCATTACAATCGAAAAAATTCTTGAGAGTAACTAATCCTTTCGGAAGTTTATTTGACTTGAGCTGCATAATTTTTCCTTCATAGGCCTCGGCGATCTTTGGTTGAAGTTGATCAGCAAATTCCCGTGAGTGTTGGATAAACGAGGTGATGTACTCATTTCTCTCAAAGACTTGCCAACTCTGATCATTGTCAGGAATCGCTGGTCGAACAAGCAATCGCACTGAATATTTGTTCAGAAGCAAGTCAAAGATAGGATCAAACTGAGCACCGATCACCGCCATGCGATCTGCATCGCTATTCTGCATTCGGGGAATGGTTAGGATGTTGAAAGCTTCAAAACTTTCAATCAGGTCCCAGATTCGATGCCGATAGGATCTCATTCAGACATTCTTTGCTGTGGAAATTCCCCAGACCTGATTAACTACCAGTTCAAAATCTCTGAACACAATCAATTGCTTAATACCCATTCGTTCCGCTAGGCTTAGGCCTTGGACTAACCCTTCATATTCAGCTTCATTGTTTGAACAGGCAAATTGGAATCAGAAAGACCTCAGCAACTTTTCATTTTGCAGGGATATCAGACATACCCCTACTCCAGCTCCAACTTTGCTCCTTGCTCCGTTCAAATACAATGTCCACAGCTCATTTGCTTGGTTATCGTCAGATTCTTTGGCGACCTTCGGAAGAACTTGGTCTTCATCATAAATCACATATGTGCCCAACCCAGTAGCATGATAATTCCTGAAATGATCATTGTTTATATATTCGCTCAAAAGAGCATCTTTCTTATCATTTCGGTCTCCACTCACCTTCTCTTCCTCTAGCAGTTCGATATTATACATGTCCTACTTTGTGATAGAGGTATGTGCGGCCTCAAAATTGATCAGGGCCTCATCCGCCACGTGTTCAGAATGTAGAGCCTCTGATTCTATCTTCATTTTTGTGCCATGCTTGGTCCTAAGTATTAGATGTGACCGATCTAAAGATAAATATCTACCCACCTTTGAAGTAAATTCTCGAGATAGACAAAGACCAAACATAGGAGGAACATCTATGATCACTGTATCTTGCGGGACTGTGATACTTGGGCAGGAAAATAGAGTTAACAGAAGCATTTTGATGACACCCACAATATCAACCTTATTTCCATCCAGCTGCATCACCCCTTTCTTCATAGGTTCGTAGCTGAGTCCCAAGGCTTCGGCTATCAGTTTTGGCATAATCGTTGTACTAGCACCAGAATCAATCATAGCGTTGTGTAATAGTTTTTTCCCTACAATGAGAGTCAAGAAGAAGGGTTGAGGTTTTGGCCTACCTCTGCCTTCTGCATTGGGTTCCTTCACTTTGTCTATAAGAACCTTAGCTAGTGGCATTTGATGAACCACCTTTGTACTGGCAGACGGCTCTGTTGGTGCTGAGTTGATCTCTTGCTGAAGCGCCTTCTGTAGCATATTCTTATATTCTGGGATTGCTAGGATATCCCATAAAGACACATTAGCGAATGATTTCTTTAATTTCTCCACCACATTAAAAGGTGACGAGCTCGGAGATTTCTACTCCTTTGCTTTTGTTATAATAATTTCCTTCCGCGGTTGAGGAGGTGAAGGGACGGTTGATGCGCCAGGAATTTGATCAGACATGTCTTTACGTTGCAGGCTGTCCGGAAGTGAAACAACAGGCTCACCGGTGAATCTCCTCTTTGAGCATGTGTTATAGTCAGATTGCACCTATAGTGTTTTAGATATGGATGCATCATTAGCAAACACCGTTTCCTCATCTTCCATCCAAGAGAAGAGTGCATGATCTGGAGCAATGTCGAACTCTTGCTCTAAAGATATCCCTTGCATTTGAGCAGTAAGGACCACACTCTCCACTGGCGAGTCATAAACATGTCCTCCATTTTCTACTGTAATACCTTGACTGTGTTGCTCTGCCACCTTCTGTTGTAAGTTGCCACGTGGACAATTTCGGGGCATATGTGCATCATTGCAGGGGAAACACCATGGATTGATATCATCAATAAGATTGTTTTTCCCCACGGTTAATTCCCTACTCAAGCTTGGCGACGCACTTGTGAGCGGAGTAGGCACCGAGACCATTTGATTGGTAGTCGGCGCTCGTGGATTAGTGCGAGGCGCACTCTGATACTGATTTTGTTGATAAGTAGACCGCCCACCCTAATAGTTTTGATATGCAGGCCATGGAGGCGTTGCTTTGTTCCGCTTGAGAGTTGTTATGTCATTTTCCATAGTTCGCAACATCTCTTTGAGCTCGCCTATTTCATCCTTGGAAGAACCCGATGTAGAAGCCAAGCTTTTAGGAGTGGCCACATATGAGTACATCGACTGGAGAGTTGCTACCGCACTAGTCGATGTGACATCTTGTACAGAGTTTGATATTTCAGGAAATATCAGGATAATAGGTTGAGGAGGCAACTTTCCGCAATCTATCAAATGATTCTCAGCTTTGATAGCAGTAGCATAAGCATTTGGTAGAGTGGCTCCTCCCAAAGACTTAATCATCACAAAAATGTCAGGGTTAATGGACTTTAGATAAAATATGAATGCTAGTTCTGGAGTCAGGCGGATAATCACAGGAATCCTCTGCCAATTTGAGTGAAATTAAGCATTGAAATCCGTCAAAATCTCTTGGGGCGCTCATCTTATGACGAATAGCTGATAATATAACGAAGAACGATCTCTGTCATTTGAGAATCTTTCATAGAATGGATCTCCGAGGTCATCCCAAGTGCGAATTGAATTTGAAGTCAGTGTTCGGTACCAATCCAGAGCCTTGCCTTTGAAGGACGCAGCGAGGAGCCTCAGGGCTACATTCTGTGCTATAATACCGTGTACCAGGCATACATTCGCTACATCCTGCAAATGTTCTGCTGGTGTTTTTATGTTGTCTCTGGCAAATTTGGGAAGAACTTTCAGGGCCGAAACTGGGATAGTGCCCCAAACAGCAGATGCTACTGGAGCTACCAGGGGACTTCCAGTATCCCATGGTACATAGTTTCTGTTCGCGGCCGGCAACATGGTGAGAGGAAAAGGCGGTGGGAATGGAATGGTTACTAGCTAATTTGTGGCCTGGACTGTCCCTAGTGGAGGTACTAGTAAACCTGGGTTATTTGTAGTCTGGGATCTAGTTACAGGCCGATGGCTCGTACACCCCTCTACAAGGTAATTTCATTAGTTCAGGTCCCACCTGGCATGCCAGAAAAAGGACAAACTGTTGACGCCAAAAATTGGCGAGGTAACAGTGCCTTATGGGAAACTCAGTTCAAGGGGGACCCTTTGTGCCAAACTGAGTGACTTCTGGATTTTAAAGAAGTCAGCTTCTTCTATAATGGTTTTTGGGAAAGGGAAAAGGAAATAGATATAATGAAGCAAAATCTAATCTAAGGCGATGTGCCAAAGTTTGCTGATGGGCATGATAAATCATAGATTTAGGGGCCTGAGTGGTGTTGTCACGTTCCAAAACGTCGGAGACTTAAAGCTATAGCATAAACAATTCATTTATTGACATAAAATAGTATTGCATACAGCCTTACTACTAAGAAGAGTCATTTAGACATGATTTAGATAAACAAGCTTGTATTCAATATATAGTTCTTTCAAATGAAATGCTTAAGACAATAAAAAGCACAGTTTACAATTTAATCAAACATGAAAAACAGAAAGGCTGAACAGATGGCACAATCTGAAAGTTTCTAGCAAATAAACATGTAAAAGAGGCCTGGTGTCTCTTGTTAAAACTAGTATCCTTTCTTCTAAAAATTTTTTTGGACCCCTCTCTCGTTGACAGAGAGGTATATATAGCCGGAGAGAAAATTTCTACCGCTTTGGAGAGCTATAACAGAAAAGATCCCACAATCCCCTGCAATGATGCTAGAATCAGCAGATTCACAATGTGATTACAACGGCAACGCGTTAGAACACAGCATCAGGACATCCAGGTGTAGGTGCGCCCTTTGCAATGATGGCAGTGGTCCCAGCCAGGCTCGAGGTGACAAGTGTCATCTACCGCTTCCAACGACCATGACGAGCGGCACCTAATAGCATAATCTCCCTCAGCTAGCCTATCGCCTGCTTCAAGGATCAGTGTAAGGCACGTGGTAGCCTGTCGCTGCCCGAATGAAAACCTCTCTCATTACTGCCGAGAGATTGCGAAGAAGCAACACGTGTCCAATGGGCTGAGGTCCTTGTTGCAGTGGAGAGAAAGTTGCATCAACCGGGTGCGAAGGACGCGTGGCAGCGTTTCGCAACCCGCACGAAGCCTTTAAGGAAATAAGAGATAAAACTCTTTGAAAGTGTGACACGTGGAGACCCAGCACAGCCTCTCAGGACCCGAAAGGGAAGCCGTTGTCTGAAGCTGTGGAGAAGATATGCCGAAGTGGTAGATCAAAACTCGATGGAAAGCCGACTAAACTCGGTGACACACAGGCCGGTGCACACACATTTTCAAAAGAAACCCGAAGGGAGCTGTTTGAATATTTATTTAATATGACTCATTCGCCAACCTTGGCAAATGGGTCCCACCAGACGGGACTCATTCACCCAAGGTGGTGAATAGGTCCCACTAGTGGTTTTTGAAGGTGGGTTTTAGGGATATGTATGAATTAAGTGTTGTTTGTTGGGATTTAATTGATTTCTCAAGTGAAATGGGCCTCTAGATAAAAAATAATGGGTCTTAGGGGCTTATAAATGGTGTTTTGAAGGGAGAATAATGTAGAGGTACTGAAAATTAGTTCCAATTAAGTGTGAAATTGTCTCTTTTCTCAATAGTGTCCAATTTTTTATGCCACACTTATCTCTCTTTAGGCTTTTGAAGTGTGATTTTGATGAATTGAATCTCACTAATGTGAATGTTTGTGGTCTGGTGAATAAGGTTGAGGGTTCCTCTTTAGAGCCTTCAATGCAGAAAAAAATCAATCAGCTTGTTGATGCCATGAAAATCATTACTGAAGAGGTGATGAAGATGAAACAAGCTTTTGAACAAAACATTGTGGCTCTGGAAGACATACTAGATTTTTCTTATCACAAGATGGATAAGGTTGTGGATGTTAGTAATTTGGTTATGAGAATAGAAGCTAAGGGTTTTTTTTCCTCAATGAGAAAGTGAGGCAATGGGTGGAGGAAGCATCGAGTGGGAAGGATGATGTTGATAGTGTGAATGATCTCCCTAGTGTTTTGATTAGAGGGGGTAGTGAGAACGGTGCTTGTACAAGGACCCATAATAAAACTAATTTGAATGCTAGGATCCTTGCCAAGGAGGTCACTAAGGTTATGAATGTGCACCCGAAGATTATTGATAGTGATATGGAAGTGAATGATATCATGAAGAATCTATAATCCTGTGTTGTTTTTGTCCCTCTTTTTGGTAGCTATTTTGCTAGTTTTTTTATACTTGTTGGTTGATTGTGTTGTCTTTGTTTATCTTTTGATGCAATGGTCTATTTTGTAAAGGGTTTCAAGGCCCCTTCAAAACTTGTTTTACCTCAAATCAAAAACTTTGAAAAATAAAAATGTTGTTGAAAATGTTATTGAAAATAAAATTGTTATTGAAAATGTTGAAAATATTAAAAATATTGAAAGTAAAAATGTTAATAACATTGAACATGGAAATGAAAATGTTGGAATTGTTATTGAAAATGTTTAAAATGAACCTAATGCAAAACCTAATTACATGGGAACCCCTAAATGGTTGCTTGAAATAGATGAGAACATAATAGGTAATCTTCATTGAGAAAGGACACCACAAATGATTCAGTTGTGGGCTACCAATATGTTTAATCAACACTTTTCCAATAATACATTAACCGAACAATGTCGATTTTTTGTGCAATTGCTAAAGTCTTACAAGATGAGACTATTATTAAGAAAACTGAAGATTCATGTCGCCAAAATGTTGAAAAAAATAGTATTATTATCAAAAAAAAATTCAATGCTCTAACTTCTATTGAAAATACTAGTACTTGGAAAAAGATAAAAGGGTTGCTCATAAAGTGATCACAACATCACTAGTAAGCCATCATCTAAGAAAGGCTTGTTTAATGAGACAAACTTTTATTGATTTAAATATAAATTGTAAAGCATTGAATAGAGCACTCTCAAGAAGAGTAAGACTCAATAGTCCTCTTGAAAATGATGTGGGATTTTAGTGGGAGGCTTCCACATGTTGAGAAGAAGCTAACCAATCATGTAAAGATGAAAAATGAACAATTTTGGGACTCTCACTCTAGTTTATCACCTAATTTAACAAATGTTTTAAAGTTAAGAAAAGGTAATAAAGACTACAAACCTCATCGTAAACATTACTTGGAATGTATCCAAACAATATTGTACAAATAATTATGTGAAGCACATCCAAATTTGCAAATATCAAAAAGGGCTTTTGATTTTTGCAAGAAATTTTAATATGTACCTATTAATGTTTGTAATATATGTTATTGTAAATACGACATTGAGTAGAATGAAAGTTACACCCCTTTGTAAATTTACACTGCATGCATCTGGCCCTTTTTCCATCAGTTGAAAACTTGATACCATGGGTAAATGCCTTAGAGATATCAAAAACTGAGAGAGATTATTATAGAGTGGACGTGCATGATCTTGTAGCCTTAGATGGATAATTTCTAGGTGATACTATTTCTAAGTAATAGCTCATCAAGTATTTCTCCCTTTTAGTGCTCACTTTGGACTCTTAAGGGATATCGTAGGTCCAATGTACCTCAAACTGTTTTGATGTGTTTGGGTGTGAAATAGGACAATTCCTAGCATAAAACCACCAATCTTAATGATTTGGAAATGTCAGTTTGGTCACATGAGGATTAGAACAAAATTTACATTCCTTTGCAACTTTGCACTACATGCATTTGACCCTTTTTCCAACTAAAAACTTGACACCATGGGAAAACTCGTTAGAGATATCAAAAATTGAGAGAGGTTATTGTAGAGGGGCCTTATGTGATCCTGTAGACTTAAATAGATTATTTCTAGGTGACACAATTTTTGAATAATAGCTCGTCAAAGATTGCTACCTTTCTGCACTTTGGACTCTTAAGGGACATCGTCGGTCCAATGTAGTTGAGACTGTTTGGGCATGTTTAATTAGGTTTGAAATAGGAGCATTCCTAGCCTAAACCCACCAATACAAATGTGTTGGAACTATCAGTTTTGTCACATGAGGAGTAGAAAAAATGTTACACCCCTTTGCAACTTTACACTACATCCATCTAACCCGTTTCCATCAACTAAAAACTTGAAACCATAGGAAAACACTTTAGACATATCAAAAAATGAGAGAAGTTATTGTAGAGGGGCCCTACATGATCTCATAGACTTAGAAGGATTTTTCTAGGCATGACACGATTTTTGAATAATAGCTTTTCAAAGATTACTTCCTTTTTACACTTTGGACTCTTAAGGGATATTGTCAGTCCAATGTAGCTTAGACTATTTTGGTGTGTTTGTGTGTGAAATAAGACCATTCCTAGCATAAAATCACCAATTCAAACATGTTGGAACTTTCAATTTGGTTGCATGAGGAGTATAATGAAAGATATACCCCTTTGCAACTTTATAGTACATGCATTTGACTCTTTTTTCATTAACTAAAAACTTGACACCACGAGAAAATTCCTTAGAGATATCAAAAAGTTGAGAGTGGTTATTGTAGAGGGGCCCTACATGATCTCATAGCCTCAAATAAATTGTTTCTAGGTGACACGATTTCCAAGTAACAACTCATCAAAGATTGTTTCCTTTTAGCACTTTAGACTCTTAAGGGATATCATCGATCCAATGTAGCTTCAATTGTTTCAGCATGTTTGGGTTAAAAATAGGACCATTCCTAGCCTAAACATACCATCCAAATGTGTTGTAGATATTTTTAGAGTATACTAACCTCCTTTTCATTGATGATAAAATATTCTTCTTATCTTGGGTGATCCTACAAAGCTAGTTTACAATTTCTAGGAGATTCTGATTTTTGCTAAAATCACATATTTTTAGAAAATAGAATGATTTAAGCCTGAAAAAGTTCCATTTAAAGTATTCCAATTGAAGAGGGTTTGATGAAAATACATTAGATAAAACCCCCTTGGATAGAACCATCCTAGTTTTAAATCATACCTATAACAGAATCTCCTTTACACCTATCAAAATGCTGATAAAAACCACTTTTGATTTACCTTTTAAGGGATCAAATGAATTCATTTAAAATTTAGTTTTTGTAAGTATGTAGTCCTTATTATAAGCTTCCCAAAAAGTATAATTTTAAATAAATTTAATTTTATTATTATATTTATTTTTTATTTCTTGTGAATGTAGGTTTTTCACCGAAAATCAAGAGCTATGTACTGCACATGTGGAAAAAGAGAAGATTATAATTTTTTTTTTAAATATGAGTGCACCAGATATTTAAGTCCTTGATCCAACAAAAAAAATAAAATTCGATACATACAAAAACATTATGTGTTATGTAGCCCACCTATGTCTGAATTGTAATTGGTTTGACTTCAAAACTTGACTAAGGAAAAAATATTCAATAAAACACTATGAAACCAATTGGAAGCACTAGATATCATAGTTAAAAATATAAATTTGAAAAAATAGAATTTATCATTCATGGAAAAAAAAATGTGTTATACGATGAGCATCACTCCTTAAAAATGGTGTTTATTGAAAAAAACTATTTTTCGAAGGAGATGGAAAAATAAATGCAATCTGATTTCAAAATTTTTGAAAAAAATACATTTAGAATATACACACAAAATGTCACAAATCACTAGTTTACATCATCTTCAAATTCCTCATGGTTTAGCTACTATAGGTGCTCAAAAGTGAAGATTTAGTTAGAAAAAATCAGTTAAGTGTCCAATTTGGCCAAAAATTGTAAACTAGTATTGTGGGATCACCCTCTTTTCATTCCTTTTCCAAGTGGTTAATTTTAGTCTTCAATTGTTTTGCTTCAATTTCAATGCTCAGGACAACAACCTCGAGGTATGTGTAGGATCATCATGGAAAAAACAAGCCCTTAAGTGGCAAAAAATTCAGAAAAATCAGAGTTAGGAAACTTGACATAAAAATTTGAATAAGTTATCTATATTATTTGAAAAATATGTAAGAATAAAATATTTAGTTAATTGAATGCAGTTTCTAAACTACTAGGTTTTTTTTTTTTTTTAAATCTATTTAGTGAAAATTTGAAATTTGAATTCAATAGTACTTAAATTTTAGGGAAACAATAAGAAGTAGGTATATGTCTGACCACCCTAACCACAATAAAATGATAATATTTTTTTATAAGATTTTAGATATAAGTAGAGGACTCATGTCCCGATGTGATGGATGTTTTTTTGTAATTTTTTTCTATGTAAATAATTAATTATGAATTTTTTATTACAACTTTTAAAAACTATAAAAAATTGTATGTCTGACCACCTTAACTCGGTCAAAAATTCATGAAATTCAATTTTTTTTTAATCCTATAGTATGTGAATCATATAATGTGATGCATATTTTGGATTCAAAAAATGTGATATCACTTGAAAGCTATATATGTTTTTCAATCAGCCTATGAATCAGGACTTTAGTCATAATTCAAATAGAAAATTAATAATAAGAATTTATTAAATTCAAAGTAAAGCATAATTTATATTGGCAAAAAGCTGAGAATCTCCTTTAAAAACCCTTTTCGTTTCATCAATTTTGGGTTAAAAAAATTCATCAGCCACACACCCTACAAATACCCATCATATTGCCACTTTTTGGCCCATCATGATCCTGCACATACCCCTCCCTTTGTTTGATAGAGTCTTTAATGCTTAAGAGAACAACTTAATTTTTTCAAATCCACCTATAGCATCATCTCTCACTTTCTTTTCCTGCACAAATTCTTACCAAATACAAAACCTCAATTGCATTAGGTTGAATGGAATATATGACGATAATTGCGATATAAAAAGTTTGGTGTGGGTCAAGGTTCATTGAAATATATGACAATATCATATGAGTGTTATTGATTTTGTGTGAAATGTGCATTATGACTACTATGCATCAAGCCAATATGGTATGCCTAGTTTTCTTATTCATGCATGTTATGGCTAGTAACATTCATTGTTGTGCATTACAATAATACAAATTACATGTGGAAGGTCAAATAACATGAATATCATGGAGTTGTATTTGGTTTGTTTAATGGCTTTATCACACTCATATGGTGAGCATATATAGTGTTTGTTCATGCATCATGGTTGAGTGATCTCTTAATTTTTTATCATAATTATTGTATACATTTAACATGAGCAATCTAATGAACATGTATCTTGTTCAGTTGTAAGGAATTATTTTGAAGGTTGCATCAAACCCCTATGGTGTACATAATGTTCTTGTTTATGTGTCATAGTTGAAATATAGTGATTCTTTTTCATGATGATTTTATACATTTTACATGTTATTAAGCTTGAAGGTTTTAATGGAATGAATATTGAAGTGAGTTGTAATGGTTTTGTTTGATGGTTTCATCACTCATAATGTTTATATAGAATTTTTAGAACCATTGAGTAACATTGATTTTTATCAAGATGATTATATTACTTTTGAATGAATATTGTAGTGACATATATTTCATTAAGTTGTATGAAATTTATTTGACTTTTTTAATCAATCAAAAGAATCAATGCCATAAGATTGTAATAAGCTGCTCTTTTCATCTTTGTTTCCTTATCTATGAGTCCACAATTCTTTGAGGCATATTTTAAAATAGTTCTTATCAACAAATATTATGCAATGCTTCTCATACCATTTTTCATTAATTTTAACTTCTTTTGAAAAGAAAATTGACTTCCCACTTCATCACAAGAGTTCAAAAAAAAAAAAAAAGTTAAATGTAAATTCATTCAAGAGAGCTTAAAATCATGTGTATTATCAAATTGAGTGTTTGATAAAATTTCTTTGGTAGACATGTATGAAAAATGTGGTAAAATAGAAAAGCCAGTTAATTTTTTGAAAAAAATCCTCAAAGAAATGTGGTCTCATGGAATGTAATGTATGTAAACCTTAATATGAATGAACTCTAAAATAGATGGATTACCGATTGTAAATCATAAGTTCTATTAAAATGTGGAACTGATGAAAATGGGGGAATAAATGAATGATGTATGTATGATATATTCACACCCACTTTCAAAGAGGCTACACTCAAGGATAACCCTAGAGACTTCAATGAAAAGGAGATTGAAATCTAGCAACAGGGCTATCCTAGGGATTGAACGATAGCTAATGAGGGGTTCACCAACAAGTGTAAACTTGGAAAAGACAATGAGTTGGAAAACATAGCGTGATATGCAAACAAATGCTAAATGACCTAGAAGATGTTGTAAAACACAATGTTATATGTAAACTAAATCTAAATGACCTAAGAAAGTGAACAAAATGCAATAAAAAGCTATAATAATGGAAGTGTGCACTGGGAAGACTGAAGAAGACAAAATGGAGGTCTAGATCACCAAAAAATTTGTTGCTGATGCTAACTGAGACTCATATGTCAGGTTGGGAAAATCAGTCCAACTTCTGAGAAAATGTACAAGAATAGGTTTCATCCAAAAGGGTATCCAATATTGTAAAAATATTGATCAGGCCTATATATAGAGGGACTCATTCACCAATAGTGATGAATCAATCCACTTCTGCTTTTCTAGAAATTCTAAAGAGGATTTTGCGCCTTTCGATCTACTCTACTCTTTTTGACTCATTTTCGGATCCAAAACTACAAAATGTCACCTGCAAGTCTTCTCCAAGATTCCCCAAGGCTTGATGACAACTTTGTCAACTTTTAGGGACTTGACAAATTTTCTCCAACTTTGCTTCTTGGAAAATCTACAACCTATCCCTGAAATTACACATAAGAAGAGGGAAAATGATTGTGGGGGTTAGTGAATAGAGGTTTTCCTTGGTCAAATCCCTTGTTGGTAATTAAACCTTTAAATATAATGAAATATGAAAGAGAATGATGAATGAACAAATATAAATATTGTAATTCACTAAACCATGGTAATATGGTGTTGTAAACATGTAAGTAATGGCTCCAATGGATGTGGAATTGGAATCTTGCTTGATGTTGATAGATCTTGAATGAAGCTCTTGCTTGAATAAAAAACCCTACATCACAATTGTTAGCTCTTCAGCATCATGATGCAAGAGATCTTTGACATGATGAATGCCACTTTAAGATGCTCTAGAATGCTTGATAATCTATCCTTGAAATTCCTTGAATGCTCTTGTGAATGCTCAAATGCTCTCGTGAACTCTTGAAGGCTAGGTGAGAATATGAGTGAAAGAACCTTGTATTTAAACTTAATTGTGCAAGAATTCCTAAAATAACAACATTACAAGATGACATCAAATCTAGGAGAATAACATCCCACCAAAAAATTGATTTAAATTTGAATTTGGTCACATGGGACTCATTACCCCAAGGTGGTGAATGAGTCCCATCACACATAATGTATGGGACAAAAAATGAAAAATTACTAGAAATATGTGAAACCTACATCAGGGCCAAAAAGACCTAGCTGGAACTCATTTTCCCAAGGTGGTGAATGAGTCCCAAACACTAAATCTAGGTTGTACAAGCTAGAAACACCTAAATTATGATTGGTTATTGATTGGTGTCAGGATTATCCTTGAAAAGATGCAATAAATGAGGCTTGTGGATGCAAAATAAGGAATATTAAAGCATAAGAAAGCCAAATTATTAATGATAAGCCTAGAGGAATGTGAAAGTGTGTTACAAAAATTTACAACGCTCCAAATAAGGAAAGATTAATGTTGATTATGATGAAAAGCATGGTTATTATGCTTAGTTATGTGATAAAACCCTAGAAAAGTGTGAAAGTGTGTTGCAACACTTCACAAAACTTTTGCAAGGAACCATTAAAATCCCATTAGTTCACAAGGTCCCAATACCTAATGTGAATGTGTTATCCATATTACAACACTAAATAAAGGAAAAATTAAGCCAAAATCACAAGGAGGGCCCAAACAAGTCATAAAAAAGTAGAAGGGTTACTTTTTTAGTGATTCCATTTAGCCCCCACTTTAGTGAGAGGATTAGCCTATTTCATACTCACACTAAAGTAGAAAAGCATGCATCAAGAGGGGTTCTAATGTACCAATGCTAGCAAGATGAGATGAAAACAATCAAGAGGGGTGATCAAGCCCCCAGGATCAAGATCACATAACAAACTAACATGAGTAGAAAGGAACACACATGAGAATGATATAAAGAGCAACAACAAGGCCAAGCATACACTTCCAAAGATGAAAAAGAGAAAAGAGAGATAAAAAATAATCAGATCAAGCTTCAAAAAAAAATTCATCATGATGTGGATCAGATCTAGGCTATGTTTTTTGAAAAATGCATACTCACTCTGAGGTGACAAAACTTCTAGTTATCTTCCGGGTGAGAAGTCCTAAAAGGTGAGAAACATACACTCATGGCTAGTATGCACTCACACACATGCAAGTGGATCTAGGGAAAGCCATGCCTTGGATTGGCCTTGCCGCTCAACCATACTAAAGTTATACCTCCTGATAACCTTAATAAGGCACCACACAAAGATGATTTTCTAGCTTCATGAGGCAAGAAAAACTTCATATGCTTGGAGCTCATGAACAAATAGGATGGCACTATAGGTATGCAAGTTGTGTTATGAAAGGTGGACATATAACAACAAATGGAAAAATGTAACATGCAAAGAATGTTCAAAGGAGTCTTGCTTAGCTCATGAGAGGTATTTAACTTAGGGAACATTGTGCCTAATGTCTCCAAGGGAGGACCAATCAGAGAATACAAAATTCACAACTTAGGGGATGTAGTGCATCACATCAAGCCACTAAGATGAATGCAATATGCTAAGAGACATCGCTCTCCTAGTGTACATTACAACCAATGTCATCCACAAAGTGACAAACACATCATATGAAGTAAGAAGGATGCACAAAGAACTGAGAAAAAGGAAAATGAAAAATAATAATGCCAATATATGCCCCCACTTTAAAGAAATTGCTAAACACCATGCTATGAGCAATTAATTTAAAGTAGCAAATGAAAAATGCTAACAAGAAAAAGAAGACATGAAAGCCAACTTGGAAATCCCTATAACAAGAAAAGAAAGGGGAGGGGTTGCCCCCAAAATGAAAACACCAAACACATAAGGGATCTATGGATTTTGGGTTAGTATGTTCTTTGCTGCAAGGATTTTTAGAGAGCTCGAAACTGTCATCATCCCCCAAATACACATAGAACTAGAAGAATGACACAAAGAGAGAAAAAAAAGTGAAAAACCTTTTGGGTCAACATGGAGGAGACATAGGTTTTCTTGATGCCTTGTGTCATCCCCAAAAGGAAAACACAAGACAAAAGGGAAAATGAAAAGGAAAAAGAAAAAGATATCCTTTTGGGTCAACATGAAGGAGACATGAATGTCTTGATGCCTTGTGTCATCCCCAAAAGGAAAACACAAGAAAAAGATAAAGAATCTTAAAAATAAAAAGTGATGCATAACATGGAGAAGAACGAAGGTACAAATATATGAATGTCACAAAGAGAGAGAACTAAAATAGAACATCACAGGGTGTCACATTATACACATGCAATCACACAAAATGAAAAATGAAAAAAAATTAAAGCAAAAGGCTAGTAATGAAAATATGAGTCAAACTATCAGTAGGTCATCTGCCTCCCAATCTCAGTCTGTATAAGCAGAAGGTGAATGAAAAACCTAAGGGATAATGACAAATGCAATACTTGGACAAAGCTCTCAACTTCTTTCACCCAATGAGTGTGAGACAAGAATGAGCCAAGGTAGGTGATGGGAAAGGTCATGTAATAGTGAGCATAGAATATTCTACAACTATTACATGATAATGCATGAAATGATAGAAAGCTATTCAATCACACAATGGAAACCATTGCCATCAAAGTGAAAGTTTTTGAATACTAACTAGAATGCACGACATTCATCAATACTATGTTTGAGAATTCAGTGATATGCTCAATGTGGTACTTTTGCATCTTTAGGATATAGAACTAATATATTCATAGATGGTAATGTTATGAGTCCTTTGTTCAAAAGTAATTGTATTTTTCTTTCAATTTTGGGTGGTGGTTGAAAGGGTTGTAATTTTTGTAAATTTTAAGGCCTCTTACATTTGCTAGATTCACCAACTTCTCTAGGTGGGATTAGGGCAAGAGGTCCTGAGATGATTTTATCTTTATCCTTATTATTGTTTTGATCTATAGGTTGTTCTTTAGGAAGCAAGACATTTAGATTAGGAAGGAAGTCCAAGATCACTATGCCATCACCATGAAGCATTAGATATTCTTTAGGAGGCTTGCCGTTATGAGGGGTACCTTGATATCCTAACCCCTTTGTGTTTTCATCAGTTGGTATTTTCTCTGGGAGTTGATGAATTTCATGTTCACTTGTTGTGTCACATCCTTGTTTACTCAATATTGTGAAGCCCTTTCCATATGTTTCTTCAAGATTGATGGGAGTGTTTGTAACTTTACTATCATAAAATGGTTGACTATTTGCTTGTCTAGATGAGCTAGGTTCACCTATTATAGGGAACTTAGGTTCAACTTTTGTTTTAGGATGTAACTAACCAAACATATCAAGAGGTGGTATTGTAGGAAGATCTTGTTGTTTCATGGATGGATCAAAGGATGTAGCATTAGCTTCAAGGTTTTCAAGAAAATATTTTAGGAACCTATTCATGCTATCATCATCTTCTCCAATTATGCCAACATCATGAGGACATGCATTAGGATTTGAGTGAGCATGAGTGAGTTCAATGTCATTAGGGTCATTTTCAAAGAACAACTTGACACATCCACTAAGTACTTTAATGACATTCAAAGCTTGTTAAAGCACATATCCATGATGAAAATTTTAGATTCTAAGGTATGCAATAATGTTATAAATGCAACTTTTATTTTAAGAAATGCATAAGATAAATGAATTTAAGCTAAATGTAATGAATTGAGTGAAACAAAAGGTCTGCAAAGTGAAACAAAGAGGTAACAACAACAAACAAAAACTTAGAAAATGAACTATAAATGGAAGAAAATGCAGTGAAAAATATGCAAAGGGATTGATTCGCCCAAGGTGGCAAATGAGTCCAGGTGCTAATTTTTTTGAAAATTTTGAAAAAAAATTGAGTTAAATTTTATTCTTTTTATGTTTTCTGATGCAAATCTAAGATGCAAATGAAGAATTTTATTGATTTTCAATGAAATTAAATGCAGTAATGCAAGCTAAATGAACTTTCCACTAATATAAAATATAAAACCCTAGAATACAAATTAACCAATGCAAGACCTAATGAAATGTTAATGCAAGCTAAATATAGGATGTAAATGCATTCCAAATCAAAACAATGATGTCCTAAATGCAGGTTCACCAAAATGGAACTGACGAAAATGGGGGAATGAATGAGTGATGTATGTATGATGTATTCACACCCACTTTCAAAGAGGCTCCAATCGAGGATAACCTTAGAGACTTCAATGCAAAGGAGATTGAAATCTAGCAATAGGGATATCTTAGGGATTGAACGATAGCTAATGAGGGGTTCACCGCCAAGTGTAAACTTGGAAACGATAATGAGTTAGAAAACATAGTGTGATATGCAAATAAATGCTAAATGACCTAGAAGATGTTGTAAAACACAATGTGATGGGTATGTGCAGGATCATCATGGAAAAAATAGGCCTTTAAGTGGCGAATTTTTTTAGAAAAATCAGAGTTAGGAAACTTGATGTAAAAATTTGAATAAGTTATCTACATTATTTCAAAAATATGTAAGAATAGAATCTATAGAAAATTGAATGTAGTTTCTAAACTATTAGGTTTATTTAGAAGAAAAAATATATTTGGTGTAAATTTAAAATTTCAATGCAGTAGTACTTAAATTTTAGGGAAAAAATAAGTAGGTGTCTGTCTGACCACCCTAACCACAATAAAATGATAATATCTTTTTATAATATTTTAGATATAAGTAGTGGAATCATGTCCCAATGTGATGCATATTTTTAGTAATTTTTTCCCATAATTATGAATTTTTTATTACAATTTTTAAAAATATAAAAAATCATATGACTGACCAACTTAACTTGGTCAAAACTTCATGAAATTCATTTGTTTTAATCCTATAGTATGTGAAGCATAGACTGCAACACATGTTTTGGATTCAAAAAATGTGATACTTTTTGAAAACTATAGATGTTTTTCAATCAACCTATCAATCAGGACTTTAGTCGTAATTCAAATAGAAAATGAATAATAATTATTTATTAAATTAAAAGTAAAGCATAATTTATATTGGTGGAAAGTCGAGAATCTCCTTTAAAAACCTTTTTCATTTCATCAGTTTTGGGTAAAAAAGATGTTGTCAACCACATACCCTACACATACCCATCATATCGCCACTTTTTGGCCCATCATGATCCTGCACATGCCCTGATATGTAAACTAAATCTAAATGACCTAAGAAAGTGAACAAAATGTAGTAAAAAGCTATAAGACTAGAAGTGTGCACTTGGAAGACTAAAGAAGACAGAATGGAGGTTTGGATCACTAAAATTTTTACTATTGATGCTGACTAGGACTCATACGCTAGGCTAGGAGAATCAGTCCAACTTCTGAGAAAATGTGCATGAACAGGTTTTAGCCAAAAGGGTATCCAAATCTATAAAAATCTTGATCAGTCTTGTATAGAGGGACTCATTCGCCAATAGTCACAAATCAGTCCACTTCTACTTTTTTAGAAATTCTAAAGTGGATTATGTACCGCTCAGTTTACTCTGCTCTTTTTGACTAGTTTCTAGATCTAAAACTATAAAATGTCACCTATAGGTCTTATCCAAGCTTCTCCAAGGCTTGGTGACAACTTTGACAACTTTTAGGGACTTGACAACCTTTCTCCAACTTTACTTCTTGAAAAATATGCAACCTAGCCTTGCAAATCACACACAAGAAGAGAAAAAAATGTTGCAGGGGTTAGTGAATAGGGTTTTTCCTTGGTCAAACCCCTTGTTGGTAATTAAAACTTGAAATAGAATAAAATATGAAAGAGAATGATAAATGAACAAATAGGAAAGTTGCAATTCACCAAACCCTAGTAATAAGGTGATACAAACATGTAAGTAATGGCTGCAATGGATGTGAACTTGGAATCTTGTTTGATGTTGATAGATCTTGAATGAAGCTCTTGCTCAAATCATAAACCCTACATCACAATTGTTAGCTCTAAAACAACATAATGCAAGCAATATTTGACATGATCAATGACACTTGAAGATGCTTTAGAATGCTTGATAATTTTCCCTTGAAATGCCTTGAATTCTCTTGTGAATGCTCAAATGCTCTCGTGAACTCTTGAAGGCTAGGTGAGAATATGAATGAAATAACCTTTTATTTATACTTAATTATGCATGAATTCCTGAAATTACAACACTACAAGTTGACATCAGATCTAGGAGAATAAAATCCTATCAAAAATTTGATTTAAATTTAATTTTGGTCACACAGGACTCATTCACCCAAGGTGGAGAATGAGTCCCATCACACATAAAATATGGGACCAAAAATGCAAAATTCCTAGAAATGTGTGTAACCTGCATGAAGGCCAAAAATACCTAGGTGGGACTCATTCAGCCAAGGTGGAGAATGAGTCCCTGACACTAAATATGGGTCACACAAGCCAAGAAAACCTAAATTATGATTGGTTATCGATTGGTGTCAGGATTATCCTTGAAATGATGCAATAAATGAGGCTTGTCGATGCAAAATAGGGCCAATTAAAGCATAAGGAATCCAAATTATTAATGATAAGACTAGAGGAATGTGAAATTTTGTTACAACACTTTAAAACACTCAAAATAAGGCATGATTAATGTTTATTATGATTAAAATTATGTTTATTATTCTTAGTTATTTGATAAAATCCTAGAAAAGTGTGAAAGTGTTTTGCAAAACTTCACAACACTTTTGCAAGGCACCATTAATATCCCATTAGTTCACAAGGTCCCAAGACCTAATGTGAATGTGTTACCCACATTTCAACACTAAATCAAGGCTATATTAAGCCAAAATCGCGAGGTCCCAAACAAGTCAAAAAAAGTAGAAGGGTTACTTTTTCAGTGACTCCAAAATGCAATTTTGTTAATCTATAACATGTTATTGATCATAACTTTAAACCATTCTAAAATAATTATAAATTCCATTTTAAAGATTCAATGTAGAAAGACATGCACACAAGGAACAAATTAGATCAAATATCAATTCTTATATATATCAAAATGGAGAATAATTATGTTTTTGCATATACAAATTTGGCATATATACCTACTCAGAATAATTTTTACAATAAGTTTTACATATTGTGGTATATATGCCATCTCAAGATCTATCAAAACCTAAATACATATCAATATATATCTTATACTAATCCCATGTTGGAAAATCAAAATTGATCCTCCTCAAAGAATTTAGTGGCTTTGAAGTTTCCTTCACAATAACAATTCAAACCAAAAAATAGATTAATTATGTGAATGGTTGACAAGATAGACTAGTAAATAGAAACTTATATACTATAATTTATAAATTATCAATTTAACATCAAAATCACTATATTGAACTATATTATATAAAAAATGAAATTCTTCTTTACCTCAAGTATTGCTCTCTTTTTTGCAAGATGTTATGCATATGATTGTGCCTTAGGATGATTAGGAGTCATCGTATAATAAAATGGTCCCACACTTGTCACATTATTGAATCGGGTAGAGGACTATAGTAGGTAAAATAGAAATTATACGAATTAATATATAATTGTTGAAAAATAATCATATTTACTAAAATATATCTAATCTCATCTAAACATAAATATTTGCAATATAAAATAAACACATACCTTCTATGATGCTTCTACACTAGACAAGCTCATGATGAATGAAGCAGCTAAGATGGTTTCCTATATTAAAAATGACAAGAATGCAACACAATTTAAATACACATGCACATATAATCATAATGTTGAGAATATGAAAAAACATATAACTGTTGTGTAGCTTCTTCCAATGGGTTAGGCTCAATCAACATGGTTGTAAAAGTACTAGGTTGCTGCATAAAAAGACAAGATTACATTAGACTATCAATATATGTACATGTATTTAAACATAATAGATTTCAAAAATTAACATATAAATAACAATTTAAATGATACCATATACTGAGTCCCTAGGCCAAATGAAATGGTTGGTTGCACATAGCCTCCCACACTTGGGAAATTTGGTCCATTTTTAGCAATTAAATATTCTAACACATAAACATATATTAGTACAAATATCTCTTATAAAATATGAAATAATTTAGATAAAACACACTATGGAATTACTTTAAGTCTTTCTAGTGCTCCCACATTGTCTCTGGCAGTCGATGTCTCTCCTGGAGATGGTCCACTACGTGCTCTATCAACTCCTACATTTGACATATATCATGGACCTCATAGTCAGATGTGTCTATGGAAGCATCAGTGGACTATCAAAGAGGACCCAAACATATATTGCGGCATGTGATGTATCAGGTACATCACCATGATGATGGGATGCACCACCATACAACTTTGCAACATGATGGCTCTACATGTCCAAATGATCACTCAATGCATGTATATGGAAAAAATACTCTAACTCCCTACATCTAAAGAAATCTCGGGGTAAGGTACTAGATTCAGGGTAGCAATTGGTGGAGCAGGAAGAACTGGGGTGACTCGGTGTGCTTTGGGTCTATCCTGTGGCATCCCTTTATCCACACCTTGAAAATATCACATGTCAAAGTAATTAACATGCCTCCCTAGGACAATCTCAACATATAATTTTTAGAGAAAATACTAAGGGACATCAAGATTGTGGTTGGGTGGTTTATCAAAAACCATCCACCAATGTCTCAAGAAATTATCTAATATGCCTCTATGTGTGCACCATTTAATTGAAAATTTTGGCTTCCGTACATTTATGGGTTGTCCTGTTTTGGGATTGATGAATATCTAGGTTAATTGGGCTTTTTCAATATCAAGTTCCCTCACTTCATCATATGATAACACATTGGCATAAAATTTCCTTTCATACTCTTGCCATTGTGCAAATCTATTGTGCTAGTTTACCAAAGTTTCAACATTTGAAATGATTGTTTCTAAAGTGTTTTCCATAACTGATAACTTTGGGAGTGTCTCATAAATTTGACATATGTTTCTCAATTGATCTAAATTTCTATTAATAGATTAATGTATTGTGGGCACGTTTTGGTTTGGATACATCAGTGGTGGTGAAATAGGATTTGTAGGGTTTTCATCTTGATCGGGGTTGGGATAAGTCATTCTTAAGCCTATTTATTGATGAATTTTTTTAAAAATAACAATAGTTTTAATGCAATAAAAAACCTATTAAAAAACCTTATTTTTACTAAAATTCATAAGAAAGTAATGCAAAACTAATATAAAATTGAAAACAACATTAAAATTTATAAATACCTCTGAAATTTGATTGATTTGAGCTAAAAAAACCACTCCAAAATAGATATTTGAGTTGCTTAATAGAAAACCCACACGCATAAAGGAGATGTAGACTATAGAAATAAGCTCTCAGTTTTTTCTTTTTTGATTTTATGCAACAAGAAACAAATATTTGTTTCAAAATAGATATCCTTTTTGAAATGGATATCTATTTCATTTATGTTGGTTTTTTAATAATTGGTTGGGTCCGGGACCCAACCACTATATATTATGTGTGAGCATTGTTTGTATTATTGTATTGATGAAAAATGGGTCCTTTGACATTTCCACACTCGTTTGGGTCCTCCTTGTGGATTTTGGCTTAATGTTGTCTTGATTTAGTGTTGTAATGTGGATAATACATTCAGATTAGCTCTTGGGCCCTTGAGAACTAATGGAATTTTAATGGTGCCTTCATATAGTGTTGTGAAGTGTTGTGACACACTTTCACACTTTTCTAGGGTTTTATCAATTATCTGAGCATAATAAATATAATTTTAATCATAATCAACCTTAATATTTCCTTATTTGGAGTGTTGTAAAGTTTTGTAACACACTTTCACATTCCTCTAGGATTTTCATTAATAATTGGGCTTTCTTATGCTTTAATTGGTCCTATTTTGCATCCACAAGCCTCATTTATTGCATCTTTTTGAGGATAATCCCGACACCAATTAGTAACCAATAATAATTTAGGTGTTCATGGTTTGTGTGGCCCAGATTTAGTGTCTAGGACTCATTCTCCACCTTGGGAAAATGAGTCCCACCTAGATTTTTGGGTCTCAAACCTATTTTTACACCTTTGTAAGCACTTTTAATTTTTGGTCCCATACATTATGTGTGATGGGACTCATTTTCCACCTTGGGCGAATGAGTCCTCTGTGACCAAAATTCAAATTTAATTCAAATTTCCAATGAGATTTTATTGTCCTAGATCTGATGTAATAATGGTATTAAACACATTTTATACTGGAATAAATAGGTTAATTAAGTCTATAAAAGTGTGAAAGTATCTTACAACACTTTACAACACCTTTACAAGACATCATTAAAAGAATGTTATTCAATTTGCAAGGGTCCAAGACCTAGTGTGGATGAATAAAATGTCTCACAACACTAGATTAAGGCCTCATTAAGCCAATTTTATCATAAATTAATCCCATGTCAAGCAAAGGGTCCATTTTTCTACGACACAAAATGTAAGGCTTTAAGTAACAAAATTCAAGATCTTCAGGAGTGGTGCTCTTCCTTGTGTTGAAGCATCGAATTCCTCTAACTAAGAATTAATTTCATCCTATTCGACTCATCCTTGTCCTGCACTAAGTGGGGCCAAGGGGTTAGGTAGCCTTGTCCTCGTATTTCACTTGTCGTTGTCACTTTTGGCTACTTGACCACCTTTCATGTACATGTAAGAGAAATCTTGTGATGTGTATGACATGCCTTAAGTTTGCTCACATGTGACATACTTTTTTATGATGTAGTTCAATTTGGAAACATATGAATTGGCATAGGGATTTTAGAATAAGCTCTTGTGTCTTCTTCTACTTTAAATAAATTTTTCACAATAATGGTGTTAGCAACTACTATAAAGTGGGGGCATACATCGACACTCATCATGTTTCATTGCACAATTTCTTTCTTCCTATGATGCATCATTTTCTTGGTGGTATCGTTTGGATTGATTTTCTCTAATAGTGTGATATTTATTTGACTTGTCCTCTCTTGGAAATGTTAGGAACAATGTTCCCTAAGAAGAGACATTGTACGAATTAAGGAAAATCACTTTGAACAAATCTTACACTATTTTTCATTTACAATGTCTATGAGTTTCAAGCATATGAAGTTTTGCTTGCCTCATGGAGCTCAAAGATCATTGTTGTGTGGCACCTTATCAAAGTTATCAAGAGGTATAACTTTGGTATTGTTTGAGCAAGAATCCCAATCTGAGGCATGACTTTCCCCATAGCCACTTGCATGTGTTTGTGAGTGCATACCAACCATTAGTGTATGTTTCTCACCTTGGACTTCTCACCCGACGGACAACCTAAAGTTTCGTCACCTTTTAGTGAGTATGCATTTTTGGACAAACAACCTAAATTTGATCCACATTGTGTTGGAAAAATGGTCGATGCTTGATCCATCTTTTTATTTTTACTTTTTTTTCTTCTTCTTTCTTCCAGTTATTGACATTGCATGATCGTGTATCTTGTTCTGTTGCATATTATATGCCTTGTGTGTCTCATCTTGTGCTTATGATGGTTTGACTTAGGATCTTGAATCTTGGGGGCTTGGCCACGTCCTTTGATATTTTTTATCCTTTTTCATCCACATTGGTACATTTGGCCCCTCTTGAGTGTCTACTTTAGTGTGAGTTTGAAGCAGGTTCATCGTCTCACTAAAGTGTGGGCTAAATGTAGTGTCAAAAAATGGGTCCTTTGACATTTTCACACTTGTTTGGGTCCTCCTTGTGGATTTTGGCTCAATTTAGTGTTGTAATGTTGATAACACATTCCCATTAGCTCTTGGGCCCTTGAGAACTAACATAATTTTAATGGTGCCTTAATATAGTGTTCTGAAGTGTTGTGACACACTTTCACACTTTTCTAGGGTTTTATCAATTAACTAAGCATAATAAATATAATTTTAATCATAATTAACCTTAATCTTTCCTTATTTGGAGTGTTGTAAAGTGTTGTAACACACTTTCACATTCCTCTAAGCTTTTCATTAATAATTGGGCTTTCTCATGCTTTAATTGTCCCTATTTTGCATCGACAAGCCTCATTTATTGCATCTTTTCGAGGATAATCCCAACACCAATCAATAAGAAATCAAAATTTAGGTGTTTCTGGCTTGTGGGGCCCAAATTTAGTGTCTGGGACTCATTCACCACCTTGGGTGAATGAGTCCCACCTAGATTTTTGGGTCCCAAAATTATTTTTACACCTTTCTAAGCACTTTTGATTTTTGGTCCCATATGTTCTATGTGATGGGACTCATTCGCCACCTTCGTCGAATGAGTCTCGTGTGACCAAAATTCAAATTTAATTCAAATTTCTGGTGGGATTTTATTCTCCTAGATCCTATGTTGGCTTGTAGTGTTGTAATTTCGAGAATTTTTGCATAATTAAGTATAAGAAGGTTCTTTCATTCATTTTTACCTAAGAATTTTGTGATAACATTATTAATAGCAAGTTGAGTTCACAATAGCATTCAATTGTCTTCAAGAACATTCAAGAGCATTCAAGGAAATTCAAGAGTAGAATTCTTCATCAATTGTTGTACCAATTTGAGATCCATCATCATGACAAGTTTTTAATTGCATTATTTCATGTTTCATGCTTCATTATCTTATTTCACCATTTGTTTTAATTACCTAAAAGGGGATTTACCAATTCAAACCCATATTTCCTAACAATCAGCAAGCTTTCCCCTCTTTAATGTGTGATTACAGGTTTGTAGATTGAATAATAGTGGATTTGAAGCCTTCAAAGGCACCAAAATGAAAAAGTTGCAAATATTGTCATGAAAAGTTGTCAAGAGTCATGGAAACTCAGATCTAGGGGAAAAAATCTATCCAATTTGCATGAAATCAGTGGGAAAGTGCTTATTTTATCCATCATCAAAGGCTTACAAAGTTTTAGTTCAAGATTTTTCTCCTACGACACTTTGCGCGGTGATCCCACAAAGCTAGTTTACAATTTCTGGGAGATTCTAATTCTTGCTGAAATCACATATTTTTAGAAAATATAATGATTTAAACCTTAAAAAGTTCCATTTAAATCATTTCAATTGAAGAGGGTTTGATCTAACTACCTTAGATCAAACCCCCTTGGATAGAACCCCGCTAGTTTTAAACCATGCCTATAACAAAGTCTCCTTTACACCTATCAAAATGCTGATAAAAAACCACTTTTGATTTACCTTTTGGAGGATCAAATGAATTCATTTAAACCTTTTTTTTCTAAGTATGTATTCCTTATTATAAGATTCCAAAAAAGTATAATTTTAAATAAATTTAAAATTATTATTATATTTATTTTTTATTTCTTGTGAATCTAAGTTTTTCACTGAAAATCAAGCTCTATGTTCTACACATGTGGAAAAATAGCAGATTATAAAAAAAAAATTGAAAAATATGAGTGCACCAGATATTGAAGTCCTTGATCCAACCAAAATAAAAAATTGAATTTCGATACATACAAAAAAAGTAACGCGTTATACGGTCGCGCTATGTCTGAATTGTAATTGGTCTAATTTTGAAACTTGATTAAAGAAAAAATAATCAATAAAAAACTATCTAACCAAGTGGAACCACTAGATATCGGAGTTACAATTCTAAATTCAAAAGAATTAGAATTTTATCCTTCATGGAAAAAAGTTATGCATTATACAATGAGCGTCACTTTTTAAAAATGATGTTTTCTGAAAAAAATAGTTTTCGAGAGAGATGGAAAAAGAAGTGCAATATAATTCCAAAAATTTTGAAAAAAACATATTTAGAATCTACAGATAAAATGTAACGAAACTCTAGTTTTCATCATCTTCAAATTCCTCACGGTTTAGCTGCTATAGGTGCTCAAAAGTGAAGATTTAGTTAAAAAAATTATTTCAGTGTCCAGTTTGGCCAAAAATTGTAAACCACTATTGTGGGATCACCCTGCGACAAAATGAGACCGATCCCCCAGTTGTGGCGAATGAGTCCCACTATATTATTTTTTCATAGATCTTTACAGATTTGGATACCCATTTGGCTAAAACTTGATCTTGTGAAAAGATCTAGATTTAGGACTGATTCGCCTAGAATGGCGAATGAGTCCCATTAGGCCAAAAAATTAGGTTTTTCAAGATTTCAGAGCTCCATTCCATCTTCAGAAAGTTTCTAGTTGCACACTTTCTATTTTACAGTTTTTTGTTTTGTTTTATTTGCATTTCCAAGTCAGTTAGTGAAGCATTGCATCAAACTAGGTTTTACATTTCATCTTGCATATCATTATCTTTTCCAAGTTTAAACTTGGTGGTGAACCCCTCTTGCAATATGAAATCATACACTGGGATACCCTGTTATTAGATCTCCTTCCTCTATTCCACTCTTGGGGTGAGATCTCTAGGGTAATCCTTGAATGTAAAGCATAGAAAGTTTGTTTCCCTAGGTCCTAAAACCCTTAGTGGTGAAAAAATTCTATCTTACAGTTATATATAATATAATATAAAACACATCTCTATATTGATGGAAACATTGTAACTCCAAAATTATAACAATCTCTCCAAACTTCTAACAATCTCCCCCTTTTTCATTGATGGCAACATGCCAAAAATCACAGAATCTCCAAAATATTCTCCCCCTTTGACATCAAGGGAAAATGACTCCTATGGGTATGTACAAGATCATGATGGAACAAAAAGTGGCGATATGATGGGTATGTGGTTGATGACTTTTTTTTACCCAAAATTGATGAAATGAAAAGGGTTTTTATAGGAGATTCTCAACTTTCCACCAATATAAATTATGCTTTACTTTGAATTTAATAAATAATTATTATTCATTTTCTATTTGAATTGCAACTAAAGTCCTGATTGATAGGTTGATTGAAAAACATCTATAGCTTTCAAACGGTATCACATTTTTTGAATCTAAAACATGTGTCACATTCTATGCTTTGCATACTATAGGATTTTAAAAAAATGAATTTCATGAAGTTTTGACCAAGTTAAGTGGTCAGACATACGAGTGTTCATATTTTTTAAATGTTGTAATAAAAAATTCATAATTAATTATTTACTTGGAAAAAAATTAGAAACAAACATGCATCACATTCGAACATGAGTCCTCTACTTATATCTAAAATCTTATAAAAAACAATTATCATTTTATTGTGGTTAGGGTGGTCAAACAGACACCTACTTCTTATTTTTTCCCTGAAATTTAAGTACTATTGCATTGAAATTTCAAATTTTCACCAAATATATTTTCCTTTTTTAAATAAACCTAGTAGTTTAGAAACTACATCCAATTTGCTACAGATTCTATTCTTACATATTTTTGAAATAATATAGATAACTTAAATTCAAATTTTTACGTCAAGTTGTCTAACTCTGATTTTTTTGAATTTTTCACCACTTAAGGGCCTGTTTTTTCCATGATGATCCTGCACATACCCCTATACAAACTATTTTGGCTTTCATTAGAACTCCCCCTGAGAAATGTATGCATATATAAAAACTAAAGAGAATGGATTGACTCCCCCTGAGTCATATAGTAGAGAAAAAACCAAAAATTGAACTAGAAAAAACACTATAAGGTCCACATATATACAAGGAATCTAATTTTAAATATTGAAAATACATAAAAAGTAAGAAATATATTAATTGGAGGTGGTTGATGACTATTTTTTTTTCAAATGTTCTTTCCATGCTTTCCTTCCATCTTCCTATTCTCTCTTGGCTTCTGCAAGAAATAAATTTTTTGTTTCAAACTCCATAAGTATCTCTTCTCCCTCTTCTAGAGTACTAGATACTAGATTCATCTTCTTGGCTTTTCCTAGACTCAAAAGAGTTTTTGAAATAAGTATAAATTTAGGATTGACTAGATCCCCTACCTCTCCAAATGACAAAATAATGTGTTATTTTTGTGCTTACAGTTGAAATAATTTCTTATGTAGATATTCTATTTGATTTCTTGTCACACCAGTTAGGTTGAATGTCATATCATAGGCACTTGAGGTGGTATCAATTTTTGATGCAATAGATTCGATCTCCTTCCCTATGCTCTGTGTGGCTCCACGCCACTTCATGCCATATTGATATAGATCCTTTACCTCATCAACACATCCTTCAACATCCTTGAATAACTCTAATTTTTTTTATGGGAAATGACACATTTCTCTATAATTTATAACATTATTTTATCATTGATTCTCTTCTCCACTTCCTTCTCTGCTACTTCTTTCAGTCTCTCAAAACTTCTAACAATCTCCCCCTTTTTCATTGATAGAAACATGCCAAAAATCTCTGAATCTCCAAAATATTCCCCCCTTTGACATCAAGGGCAAATGAATCCTATACAAATTGTTTTTACTTTCATTGGAACTCCCCTTGAGAAATCTATGCATGTATAAAAGCTAAAAAGAATATATTGACTCCCACTTAGTCATATAGTAGAGAAAAAACCCAAAATTATACTAGAAACAACACTATAAGGTCCATATATATACAAGGAATCTAATTTGAAATACTAGAAATGCATAAAAAGTAATAAATATATCAACTGAAGGTGGTTGATGCCTAGAAATTTTGCAAATCTTCTTTCCATGCTTTGCTTCCATCTTCCCATTCTCTCCTGGCTTCCACAAGAAATCTATTTTATGTATCAAACTCCACAAGTAGCTCTTCTCCCTCTTCTAGAGTACCAGGTACTAGATTCATCTCCTTGGCTTTGTTTGCACTCAAAAGAGCTTTTGAAATAAGTATAAATTTAGGATTGACTAGATCCCTTACCTCTCTAAACTATAGAATAATGTGTTCTTTTCATGTGTGTAGTTTCCAAAATAATTTCTTATGTAGATATTCTATTTCATTTCTTATCACACCAGTTAGATTGAGTTTCAAATCATAGGCACTTGAGGTAGTATTAATTTGTGACTCAATAGAGTCCATCTCCTTCCCTATGCTCTATGTGGCTCTGGGCCACTTCATGCCATATTGATATAGAGCCTTTGCCTCATCAACACATCCTTCAACATCCTTTAAAAAATGTAATTTTTTTTATAGTAAATGGCACATTTCTCTATAATTTACAACATTATTTTATCATTGATTCTCTTATCCACTTCCTTCTCTACTTCTTCCTTCAGTTTGGATGCATAAACTTTAAGGAGTCAATCAAAAGTTTAATATTTTGCATACCAGAGCGAGATGTGTCTATACTTGCACCAAGTATGGTCTCTTGTAGTGTTTTCATTGCTTCTTCCACTAGTTGTCTACTTCTCTAGTGTGTTTAAATGATTTCTTTCCTTGTAGATGCATGAAACATATCTCCTAGTTGTAGCTTGTGGATGGGAGAGATATTATCTAGATCCAAATTGCCTTGTTGCACCGGTAGTTGCGGCAGTTGTGAAGACACAACATGTTGGAACTTGGGATGCATACTTAAATATTCTTCAATGAATCTATGGAGGAGTTGAAAGATTCACCTAAAACCTTACTTGTTTCCACAACCTTTCCCTTTTCCTCAACAATTTCAGAGTCAATTGGTTTTTCTTTCTCTATATGTGCATATTTGGATGCATCCTATTCTTGTCTTCATCTTTTTATTCATCTTCTTCTTCTTTATCCACATAAGTATTCTCTTCCTTATCTTCCTTTACAATATTTTTAATGTTTACTAGAGGAGTAACTTCTTCTTGTTGTACCAGAGCAGGAGTGATGGTATTTTCCTTTGCAATGTCTTCTCTGATCACTACATCCTCAATATTTCTTTCTATCATGTCTTCCAGTTCCAAAGGTGTATTGTCCAATGAAAATTCTTCATTTGTATCATTCTCATATTGGGAATAATCTATTTGCACCTCTTCTTCAATATTTTATTTCGAAGTAGGGGTCTTTATATTCACTTCTTCTCTAACCTCTTGTATTCTCCCCAATTTTTGAGTTATCTCCTCCACTTTGTCCTTTCCTTGCTTTCCAATTCTTTCAAGATTACTTTTATCTCTTCCCATAAGGGTTGTCACCCTTTCCTTAGTTCTAAGCTACTTGCTATATATAGTAGTCAATGTGGCTGCTCTGTCTTCCTCGGATAAAGGAACATTCACTCTTTCCAAAGCTTCTTATTTTATCCTTTCATTTTATTTTATAGCTTCTTTCCTTCTTTCTAGCAAGATGTTCCACAAATCTTTAGGTACACGTTTCTTGATGTTCTACATGTACACCTCAAGAAAAATGATTTATTTGACTATGGATTCAATTATGGTGGCCTTATCCACCTCATCTACATCTTTGTACAAGGTTGTGGTTTCTCCCTATTAGGTCTCAAAAATGCAAGCGGAAAACCTCAAGAGGCTGCCAATCTCTTGGTACATTTTAGGGTAACAGACAAATCCAAATGATTTAAGCTTTCTACTCTTTATGTGCTACTAGACCAAGGTGGGTGTACCTAAACGAATGAAGCATACTTATTGTGCTTATCATTCTTGAAATGTTTTTCCCACAATGGATGTTGGGAGTGGACAAATAAGACTAAATTTGGTATAAATTGTATACAATATTAAAACTAAAACCTAATATGTTTAGTTAATAGATGTAAAGAAAATGAATGAATCTAAATGGTGAAATGCGGAGACTAGTGCCTTATTAGGTATGCAGAGTCAAATGAAATAGAAATGGGCAACTTATTTCTGGAGAGCACTCAAATTTTTTGGCATATGTTTTGTTTATAACTTGTATAAACATGCAAGACTGTGATTACTAAGCTCTTCTTAATGATCCAGATGAATTTCCCTGATTACTGTGATTAATCAAAAGAATTTAATCCCTTCTTGAAAGAACCAGTTAATTAACCACACAGATAGAGAAAATGTGCACTGATAAACTGAATATAAACTTGTTATACCAAATTAAATAACTAGAAAAGCCAACCCTGGAGACAACTTTAATAATACTTTCAATAAGTACAATAGACAATTAACACTAGAAATGAACCGCCACATCAACTGATTTTCATTGAAATATCCATTTGAAATCATGCATCATAGTCTCTGATCTAAAAAATGTATTCTATTGTATCCATTTCTAATCTATCTACTGTATCTCTCTACTATCTAATTATGTCCTCTTTTACAATCAAAAAATGGATATTTATATATCTGTGTCTGAAAAGACACATCGCTTCGCATTCCAAATGTCAACCAACAGTATTCAAGTTTCATTTAACATGTGCCAAACACTTGTTGAGACATCCCATAGTCACACCGAAGGCCAATGTCTCACCGACAGTCATCCTGCATCCTTTTTGTTTCGCTGTGACATTCTATTGTCGGGGAGACATCCCATAGATGATACATTGTCTTACTGAGATGTGCTCTTTAGTGTATTTTCTGGTCGCTAAGACAATTCTAAGTCAAGAAAAGGTTTCATAGAACACCCTATGTCATACCGAAATACCCCATGGTACATTCATGTTGCTGAAACATGATCATTCTCTCACCGACGAAACACTTTGGCATGAAAAATTGGTCGGCAAGACTATATAACCTTACCCCGATAACCTTTGATAGGATTCCCCTGCGCATGTCGACGAGACTGGAGGTACTCACCGAGACCTCATTCTGAATACCCTGTATTTGGCTGAAGTGCTTGCTCATTCCACGCTAGTCGGTGAAACATAAAGTGTTTGCCGAGACTTCACCCTGAAGAAAAGTCTCTCACCGACATGCTCCTTCTCTCGCCGATCGGTGAGACAATAAGATCTGGCCAAGACCTCATGCCAAATACCATTTGTTTGGCTGAAGTATGTCCATGTGCACATGGTCTGTGAGACACAACCCATTCGGTGAGACTACATACTGAAGACATAACTCTTGTCGATACATCATTCTATGTGCTAGTCACTGAGACATAATGTGATCGGTAAGACCTCGCCCCAAAGACTTTGTCTGGCCAAAAATAGTCCTTTTGAGTCACCGAGATAATTAAAATGTCATGTCGATAGGCACCTGCGTATGAATTTCAATCACTGTGACATCCATGAGGTCTTGCCAATAGGAAACGACATATGTATATAAACAAAAATGCATTATGGTTCAGGGATACCTTGATAATCTCATACCGATATTGACAATTATGTGAAATACTCAGACCTAGATAGATTTTATGGGATAAAAATGGGCAGAATGTGAGCAAAATATTATAAAGAGAGGCCCTGAGCATATGGTGAGGACTCGATTGGAAACTTAGGGATATGAAAAGCTTGTGAAATTATTCAAAATTTTATAGTTCTAATAGTGGCTCCGTTTGGGGATGAATGGTTGTGAAATCATTGCAAGGACCCAAATTTTTGGGTGAGCAAACCAGACACAAGTTGATGAATAAGTGAGCAAAATGGAAATGGACATGAATGCAAAATGGAGATGAAAAAAACCCTAAATTACTGTGCATGGAAAATAATTTTTAAGAGGATTTTCAAGAGTTGTCCATGCACTGGCAACCCTTAATCCTCTGTATTTCAACTTCATCAGTTTTGAACTATTACGATCTGAAATTCAAACCATAAATGATGGCTCAAATCCATCCAAAAGAAAGGCCCATACTTTCCTCTATCAAACACCTAGTTTTTCCTTGAGTTCATCAGATTCTTCTTGAAGATATTCATGCAACCTTCCCTGTCGCCGTTATCAAAAGTTCTTAGAGAATCATCATGCTCAGCCTGGCCCAAATTCCCTTCATCATTCTGAAATTCAAATTCTCCATCATGGGACAAGTCTCTATTATCTTCAACATACAAAGTACATGCATGTTCAATGCAACATTTCTCATTATCTTTCTCACTGTTATGAATTATAAAACACTCTCCCCATTGTACTAAAATTTCACCATCAAAATGCTTCTCTTGAGAAACAAAAAATTATGTCATATCAACACTACTTGAGACAAACAAATCTGAAACCTTTTGCACTTCTTCGATATCACCATTTGGAGATGACACTGGATTCTGACTCATATCTCCAATATCATGCATATATGAACCAATTAAAACTGGACTTCTATCATCCTTGGTATGCAAATAGATGTCTTCTCCACATGAGTTAGAAATTTCAAAATCACATACCTCATCTTGAATGGACATAGGTTTTTGATCAACTTCAAAGTTTTCTCCATCATTTTGAGAAATGTACTGAGAGTCAAATGAATCATTGCACAAATAACTTTCATTGTCAAGACAAATGTAAGCTGGGCACAAAACTTCAGAATCATCCTTGTGTACACATCTCTGATATTCAAGAGTTAGCAAATCTGAAATTTTCTCATTACTGAGTGAATATGTCTCTTCTTCCATATCTTCTATTATTTCTCCTTCTTCTTGATCTCCACAAGAGCTGGAAATATCTCCTTGTTGTAAATAAAGATTCACATGATTGTCCTCAAGATCTTCCTTATTGTGACATGATACACAATCCCCTTCCATTTCATTTCCCAATTCATCAACATGGCAATTTTCAAGATCATTATAGTTGTTCTCTTCACATGTTGATGTACTCTCCTCTTCATTTGAGTACGCTCCATCCTCAGCATGGAGTGGATTCAAAAATAAATCATTTTGTAGCACACCTTGGCTAGATGTCTTTTGAGATTCTTCTATTATTTGATCATACAATAATTTTGAAGAAAAATTAAAACCATTTTCAAGTGTGCAATCTTCTTCTTTGTCAATCATGTTCTCATGGTTCTCATCTATATTAGGAAGTGTTACTTGTTCATTATCAAATGGATCTGCATTCTCCATTGCTTCTTCCTCTTGATTATCACAAGAACTGTAAGAATCACCTTGCTGTAAATCAAAATCAATAGGTTCATCTTCACAATCAGAATATTCATTAGATCCCTCATAACATACACTGCTTTCCCTATCACAATCTATTATGCAAGAGAGATCTCTTGTATCTTTATCTTTCTCATGCAAGCTATCATATGAACCATTTTGAATTGCACTTGTCTCATCTTCTATTGGCTGCATTGTTTGATCATTTTCTCTATACTCATCAGAAATACAACTATTGGTTTCAACATTGATAGTGTTCTAATACCTCATCCACTCCATGGCATCAATGAATTTATTCACTCGATCACAGGCATGCTGTATTGATGATTTTGACCAATAGGCTGATTCAGGTTTCCAAAATTTTATGAACTACGCAACAAAAATGGGCCTTGTAGGCTTACAATTAGGAGGTAATTGCATACAGATATTTATCATCCTATTGTATAAAGAACTTTTATTTTCTCCTTCATGTCTCCGTATGTTGAGAAATGCATCCAAGGGGGAAATTCTACATCCTAATTCTATGATGGAGCCGTGACCTTGAGTATATACATACTCATCTTCTTCTTCAAATTGTTGATTTAGGCATACATATTGCTGCAAGTTCTGATTTTCTTGAATCTCTAATAACCCATGGAAAGCCCAATTTGGTGCAGATAAATTTCCATATTTCTCAAGAAATTGATCCTGAAATCCTTGGAGAGAATTAATAGAATATATTGGTAAGTTGTTGAACGAATCCCTAGCTTCATGAATGAGTGACATCATGAATAGCCTCATATGTAGATCTTCATATGGCACATCCAAGTCTTTGATGAAAGCATTGAAACTCCCCAAATGATCTTCAACAGAAATTGCACTACTCCTTGTAAACTTAGGAACCAAACTTCTCCAGCTACTATCCATAAGGTAAGGGTACCGTTGAAACCCCGTTAGGTCGAATTGTTTGATCATTGTTATGTATTGATGGGGGGGAGGGTTAGGTGAATGCTGATATTGGTACATAGGGTTATTGTATTATGTATTATGTTGTGGGATATAATATTGACCATGAGGTGGCTGTATATTTGTATATTGTGAGGGAATATGTGGTAGATGGTTTGGCTGTCTGTATTGATTCCCTATTTGATTGTGAGGAACCTTTGGCAGATCAGAATGCCCTGCACTATGATTGCCCTGCTTATGAGGTGGTACATACTTTGGGAAACCAGATGTCTGAACAGTATTTTGAACTTTCTGCAATTTGAAATTTCTCATTGCTTATATCATCTGGGCTTTCTCCTATTCCTTTCTCTCTTTTCTTTGAGATTCAAACCATGCTTTAACTTCTTCATAAGTTAAAGATTCATAATCGTCTTGAGGAATTTCATGATCAATAGGCTCACTTTGGTTACCCTCCATTCTTTTTTCACATTCCAGTTGATATCTGAGTCCCTCTGCTTTGAGTTTAGCACCAAACTCTGGTTGTTCTTGAGGATTATAAAATGGAAATGGATTTCTTTGTTCTTTAGTGGTAGAAAGTTCTTCACTCGAATTATCTCTCCATGTATCATAGGGATCATATGTTTCACAATGTGGTCTCAATTCTTTGTCCTTGTTTGTTATGCACATCTACTCACTTATCCCTTTTCCCTTATAAACCTTGTCATCCTTGTGTGTCCACTTACTATTGCCAACAGGACCTCCAGTATCACCTCTCCTGTATTAAGATCTTCTTCCATTCATATATTGAACAAATGCAATGTTTCTGTCAAAGTTGCCACTCACTTTTTTCTAAAGTGAGAAAGTATTTGACATTTTTTATTCCCAGAGGAGTCTGTACAAAGTTCCCGACTCTATGATTAAGGCATTGATTCCGAATTGACTCCCCAACAGAGTCGCCAATTTGTTAGCTCACAAAAATGCAGGCAAAAAACCTTAAGAGGCTGCCAATCTCTTGGTATGTTTTAGGGTAACAGACAAACCCAAATGATTTAAGCTTTCTACTCTTTATGTGCTACTAGACCAAGGTGGGTGTACCTAAACGAATGAAGCAGACTTATTGTGCTTATCATTCTTGAAATGTTTTTCCCACAATGGCAGATGGGAGTGGACAAATAAGACTAAATTTGGTATAAATTGTATACAATATTAAAACTAAAACCTAATATGTTTAGTTAATAGATGTAAAGAAAATGAATGAATCTAAATGGTGAAATGCAGAGACTAGTGCCTTATTAGGTATGCAGAGTCAAATGAAATAGAAATGGGCAACTTATTTCTGGAGAGCACTCAAATTTTTTGGCATATGTTTTGTTTATAACTTGTATAAACATGCAAGACTGTGATTACTAAGCTCTTCTTAATGATCCCGATGAATTTCCCTGATTACTGTGATTAATCAAAAGAATTTAATCCCTTCTTGAAAGAACCAATTAATTAACCACACAGATAGAGAAAATGTGCACTAATAAACTGAATATAAACTTGTTATACCAAATTAAATAACTAGAAAAGCCAACCCTGGAGACAACTTTAATAATACTTTCAATAAGTACAATAGACAATTGACACTAGAAATGAACCGCCACATCAACTGATTTTCATTGAAATATCCATTTGAAATCATGCATCATAGTCTCTGATCTAAAAAATGTATTCTATTGTATCCATTTCTAATCTATCTACTGTATCTCTCTACTATCTAATTATGTCCTCTTTTACAATCAAAAAATGGATATTTATATATCTGTGTCTGAAAAGACACATCGCTTCGCATTCCAAATGTCGGCCAACAGTATTCGAGTTTCATTTAACATGCACCAAACACTCGCTGAGACATCTCGTACTCACACCGAAGGCTAATGTCTCACCGACAGTCATCCTACATCCTTTTTGTTTCACTATGACATTCTGTTGTCAGGGAGACGTCCCATAGATGATACTTTGTCTTACCGAGATGTGCTCTTTAGTGTATTTGTCGGTCACTAAGACAATTCTGAGTCGGGAAGAGGTTTCATAAAACACCCTGTGTCATACCGAAATACCTCATGGTACATTTATGTCGCTGAAACATGATCATTCTCTCACCGACGAAACACTTTGGTGTGAAAAATGGGTCGGAAAGACTACATAACCTTACCTCGATAACCTTTGATAGAATTTCCCTACGCATGTCAGCGAAACCGGAGGTACTCACGGCGACCTCATTCAGAATACCCTTTATTTGGCTGAAGTGCTTGCTTGTTTCGCGCTAGTCGGTGAAACATAAAGAGTTCATCGAGACTTCATCCCGAGGAAAATTCTCTCACCGACATGCTCCTTCTGTCACCGGTTGGTGAGACAATAAGATCTCGCCAAGACCTCATTCCAAATACCATTTGTTTGGCCGAAGTATGTCCATGTGCACATGGTCGGTGAGACATGACCCATTCGGTGAGACTACATACCAAAGACATAACTCTTGCTGATACATCATTCTATGTGCTAGTGGCTGAGACATGATGCGATTGATAAGACCTCACCCTGAAGACTTTGTCTAGCCGAAAATAGTCCTTTTGAGTCGCCAAGACAATGAAAATGTCCTACCGATAGGAACCTACGTATGAATTTCAATCACTATGACATCCCTGAGGTCTTGCCGATAGGCAAAGACAGATGTATATAAACAAAAATGCATTATGGGTCGGGGATACCTTGATAATCTCATGTCGATATGGACAATTATGTGAAATACTCAGACCTAGATAGATTTTATGGGATAAACATGGGCAGAATGTGAGCAAAATATTATAAAGAGAGGCCCTGAGCATATGGTGAGGACTCGATTGGAAACTTAGGGATATGAAAAGCTTGTGAAATTATTCAGAATTTTATAGTTCTAACACTCCCAACATCTCATTTTGCAAAATACTGTTAAAAAATGCCTCTAATTTCATTGGTGAGTGAGGCCTTATTGGTTCTTCTTGTTTTTGTTATTTTCCTTTAATGAGAGTCTTCTTTGTTTCTACATTCTTCTTCTATGGAGAATCCTTTTTGGCTTCCTTCTTCTTTTCCCTCATATGTATCCTGAATGCTTCTTTTTCTTTCTCTATCTCTTCTTTCTCTTGGTGTCAATGATATCAAATATTTTTTCTTTTTGAAATAGCTTCAACTTGTTAAGAATCACTTCTTCTTCTCTGGACTAACTATGGTCCTTCTTCTTTTGTTTCTTCTTCTTCTTCAACATTAATAGCTATACCCTTCTCTCTCATTTCTTTTTTCTTTACTCTTCTCTTAGTAGGTGCAACAAGTGGTATAGTAGTAGCAGTTTTCTTTTTCTCAGTTCTTGTAGTTTGCACTACCAGAGGGGATCTCTCCCTTAATGAAGGATTGGTAGTAGTCTTTCTCTATTCTCCAATATTTTGCATATTTCGAAGAGGACTTTTGAATAATAGGAGTGGTAGCTATCTTACTAGATCTTCTTGTGCTTCTAGATGTGTTTGCAACACTTAAATCTACCTTAGCCTTTCTCTTACATATTGTACTCATTCCTTTGAAGTTCCCATTTCCTTCACATACACTTCAAACATTTTATGAACATTCTTCTTGATTATAGGTTTTCTTTGTTCCATGTGTACTTCCAAGGTTTTTTCCTCATATGTGCCATACCTTGCTTTTGTTGTATCCTTTAGACTCTTCAACAAAATATCAACATAACTAGTTATTTCATGTTTACTAATCCCATATCCCAGTGTAGGGATCCATATTGTCCTTGGTTACACTAATTCCATCATACATTCATCTATTGATACTAGGAAAGTGATATCATTGTGATGTTTTCCAACCATTTTCCTTGGGATTCATTCTCTCTCATGCATCCTCCTTTGAAATACTACAAATAAATCAGTAAGAGCGTCATCTTGTGCCTTATCATCTCTAATTCTAATTGTATGATCTCTACTCTAATGGGTAATAGGTCTACCTATGAGCCATGTCACATTCTAATTTCTAGGTAGTTTCTTTAGAAAGTAGAAAAGTAAACATACAAATAATGTCCAATATTTCAAGACACACTTCTTTTCCATAGTTTTCTTTAAATTATCCATCAATTGTTGCCTAAGAAACTCACAAAGATCATAGTCTACACCATTTTCAACCATCTCATGTTCCACATTGATTGTGGTGGTAGATACTAAACTATCCCTATTTGTGAAGTAAATTTTATATTTAATCATCATTTTTGTGTATCTTACAAATGGGTTTCAAATGGGATTCACTGTTAGAGCTCTCTTATGATATGTATCACCCATTGTCTCCATAACCACTTCATTCTTAATAGATTTCAACATAGGAACTAGTTTGGTGGAGCATAGACAAGTAGCACCTTTGATTTCTTCTTTTGCTATCATGTTAGGCATGCTGGCCCAAAAAAATTTTCATAGATTCTGCTAAGTTCCATTCCAACCCACTTACTATCAAAACAAAAATTAATGAACCATTTCAATACATCCAGTTTCTTCATGACTAGGTTTTGAAATTCTATCTTTAGGGAAAACTCTTCTGTAGTAAGATCATTAACCCACAATTCCCCTAACTTAGAATAATAAAATTCTTCTATCTTCCCATGAATGTATATCCTAATATCCTCAATTGGTAAAACCCCATAAGGAATATGAGAGAATGCACTAACGAGTCATGTTCTATGGATTTCATAGGATAATTCTTGAATTTTGGTTTTGGTTTCTCTGTTACTTCTATGACCCTTAGTGTAGCCATTGTGAAATAGATTTAAATTGTATTTCCAACAAAGTTCTTCAAACAAAAATTGTGTATACCTTTATCTTGGGTCGCTGAACTAGGGTTTGAATAATCTGAGTCACAAATCACCTTGAATACTTTGATTTCTTTCCTCGCTACTTTGGTCCTTCTCGAATGGTTCTTTGAAATGAATTTTCCTTAGTGGAATCAATTATTATCTATTGATTTAACCTAATTTTGCATTGAATGATTCAAACCATAAAGCTGGAAACCCTTTATTTGTATGCATAGACAACTCTTGAGGCTCCACAAACCTTTGCATCATCATATTTTCTTTTTTAATCATCACCAATAGATCAAGCATGTTGATATACAACACATATCTTTGTGCTAAGGAATCAACACCTCTTCTTTGGAAAGGGAAAAAATAAATCCATTAAAGCTCCCCCTAAGCAAAAGCTCTTAGCTTAGTTTTTGGAGGAAACATCTACTCTAGAGGATGGTACAAATTTTTCTTTATCTTTTATCTCTTCCATCTTTCTCTAGATGTTTTTAATTTCCTTCTATGTTTCTACCAAATACACCTTTGTTACTATTTCATTCCTTTTTACTGGATTACCTTTGCTTGTATTTCTACTCTACAAAACTTGGATATGTGTCTAGGTTTATAACAATTGTAGCATGTAACATTCTTTGGAACAATATTCCTTCCATTCATTCTAGATCTAGATTGATTATCTTTGTTTCCAAATCCATAGCATCTATAACAATAAATATTCAAATATTAAATCATTCTACCATTGTTATAACCATTCATCATTTGAATTATGCATTCACTTCCTCTATGACCAAATCTTTTGCATGTAAAACATTGACCAAAAAAAGATGGAGCATTTTAATTCATTCTAATTCTACATTCCATTTCTTTGTGTCCAAATATATTGCAAGAATACCAAAAACCATTGAAAAATGGGTACCTTCGTGCATTTGGTTATCTTATCAGTGGTTTTCTAGCTTCATTTATTTGATTCTGGATTTTCTTTACATTGTTCTTATTATCTTCAATCCTCTTTGGTTTATTGATCTTATTTCCTACATTTGAACTTTCTCCTCTGTCAAACCCTAATACGCCTTTATCTTTAGAAGCTTTTGTCTTGTATTCATCTCATCAAGCTTTGTAGCACTCATTTTGAATTTATCTTCATGACTCTTTGCTTTCTCCAAATTTGATCTTAGATTTACCACTTCTTGTTCAAGCCTTGTACATTCCTCTAATTTTCTTTTCACCATTGCATTCAAGCATTCTTCAATTCTTTTCTTCTCTTCAACTTCAACTTTCAAACCAATAATGGATTCATTTGCTTCCTTCAATTGCTCATTGACCTCCTTATGCTTTTCTACTCTCTCAACTTTCTAATGCATTCATTTGCTTCTTTGATGATTTCTCTTAGGTCTTTGTTTTCATCTTCAGTATTTTCAAGGTTATTGGTGGAACCCAAGATCACCAACAACAAAAAATAACCTTCATCAAATAGAGAGAAGCGCACAAGCTATTTCATGATAAAAATGAGTGAGTAAAATGAGATATTTTACACAATGTACAAAGTGCCTTGAAAAGGAATGAAAGATGGGTATCAAGTGAGAAACTTCCCAGCATGGGAAAAAATACCCAAATTAATAAATTCATTTGTATAGGCATAAAATTGTGCCCCTTTCAATTTCACATACATCCTTGTGGCTGCTTTAGTGTCCACTCCCTTAGCATCATGAGTAGGCTCATTTTAGCCCCTTGCATCAGCCTTTTCCCTTCTCAGGATGCTCTAGCACCCCTTTTCAGTAGCCACTCTCACATGTTAGCTTGCATCAAACTTTGTGCTTCTTCTATTTTCATCATTTTGTAGCGTGATGTGTCCAAACACTAGCGCACTGCATAGTAGTCCACACACCGCCCTAGCATCTTGCTACATTTCAATGTTCAAACAACCATTTTCATGTTAGCCACTTCTCACCTTATTTGGTCAGTGGTAATAGCTCGAGATGCTTTGTAACCATCCAGGAAGCTTCCTTTTGCTTCTTTTCTCTCTTTAAAAGATGTCCTTTCACTTCATTTGCAATTCTTCCTCCATTTATAGCTCCGCTCTTTTGCTTCTAACTTTATCTAACTTCTTTCTAGCTTCATCTCTAGCTTTCCACTCTCCCACTCTTGCTTGCATAGCTCTATATAGCTTGCTATAGTAGCTTCAAGCACTTTCAAGCTCTCTTAGCTTCACTCTCATAGCTTCATCTCCCTCATTTCATGCTTGTGAGCATCTTGGGATTCGATATCCCCTTCCATTTGCATCTTTACTTCATGATATAGGTTCTCATCCTTGAGCGGGGATTGCATTTATCACCTCTTTTGTGCTACGTGTTCTCCTCCTCGATGGGGATTGCTTTTATCACTCACACTTGGTGGTGTGGGTTTTTCTTTCACCACATGCTTCGTTCATTTCTTTCTCTTTCTATCTAGCTATCTGTGGAGGTGGGAACACTAAAATAGGGGTTTGACTAAGGAAAATTCCTATACAACCCCAACACTTTCTCTGGATATCTTACAAATGTAGGTTTTGAAGAAATTCACATGCTAGAAGCCTCATCACTTCTGTGGTTGTAAGTATTTCCTTTCTTCTCTTTATCTTTATATTTTCTACTTTACTTTATCGCATTTCTATCACTTTCTATTAATTTATCATATTTTGTAAATTCTCAATAATCAGAGTAGAATTAGTCATTTAGGAATTCTTTGTGATATTCTTTCTTTTTGGTCCATATGAGATGCCAATGCACCTTCGGGATGCCAGCGCATTGCACTGTCATCCGTATCTTGCGTTGTTATCCTTTGGCCGAGAGCTTGTCAGTCTATCTAGAGAATCTCTATGACTTGCACTTTCATATTTTAAAAGTCTCATCGTTGTTCCTTGAGGTAGTTTAGTGTAGTTCTCCCTGTGAGGCTCTCTGAATGAAGAGAACTCATGAGTAGTGAATCCTCCTCTCCTACAACATTATTATGCCTAAGTTGAAACTTAAGACTATAGTAACACCCCCCTTAAGTGAAAACTTAGGGAGAATAAAGATGAAAAAAATGAAAAATGCAATATGGGTCCCAGCTACACAACCATGTTAGGTACTCATTTACAACTAAAAAAAAAATCTCTCACAATTGGAGAAAAGGAGAAAAATTATGTGGGAAAAAACTCTCTGCAAAAGATAGAAGAGAAAAAAAAAATGATGCATGGATGGAGGACTCAATCACACCCCGCAAGTACTGATTATATCATATATATACAATCAATGACCCCCCCATAAGAGGGAAATAGAGAGACTATGCAGCCCCCCCACAATGTGTAATCGCCTGCAAAAATGGTAATTTTCTAAATAAAAAACATGAACCAATGTCAACAATAAACTTGTCTCCCTTTTGGAAGAAACAAAACCAAGTACAAATGCAGGTATGCTTCCCACTCTAGATAGGAATTGATAGAAAGAAGCCTGAAGATGTGTGTTACCTATTTTTCACTACAAGCTCAAATAGGTAGAGCTTAATTGAATTCATCATTGAGAGGTACATAGAATTTCAAATTTTTCTGCTAAGTATGTGTCATCATGTAAAAATCAGATTACATGTGATTTTCAATTTTATTATGCAAGTACTTGTAATGGAAAATTAGACATTTGCATAACAAATGCTATTTTATTCATATTGTAAAGATCAAGGTCCCACACAAGCCGTGGGAGTAGCTGAATTTGATTTACGTAATCAAATGGTAGATGTAAAAAAAAATTGTAAACTATTCATTTTTAGACAATATAAAAATAGAAAGGAGGGTGGTTCATCATTGCTTGTAATGATGGAGCCAATGATGCTTGATATCTTTAACTGGTGCTATTGAAGCTTTCAAGGTTCTCTGACTCTAGTCTCCTTAAGTTGTTCTACACGATGAATGAAAATGATGTTAGAGGTTAACTCTAAGCAATGATGAATCAAGATCAATCCTATGCCTACATTTCCAACATGAATATAATCTACATCATTTCAAGCATGCATCAGATGATCAAGTTAAAAGAGCACAAAGATTCATTGGGAGCTTTCAGCTTTAGTTATTTTTGCTAACTTGTTTGTTTAAATGTGCAGGAATAGGTATAATCTAATCATTTCAACCAAAATATAGTATTATGAGTGGAGAAAAATGTGGCTCCCATGAGGGTTTAGCCCAACTCATATTATGTAATAAAGGAAGGTAGCTATATGCAATGATAATGAGCTCAAAATAATAATCTTGCTGAAACAATTACAGGGTCTTGTCAAGATAGTGCCAAGAGTAGACAAAACTGTATGCATTGATAGTTGAAGCAATGTAAGGATTTGGAACAACATTAAACAACATCAAATGCAACAGTACTTGAGGTACAAATACAATTTTCATCATATTGCTACAAGAACATAAATGTCAAAAAGATGCTACACAATCATGCAGTGACCATATTACTACTATAGGGCAGTATATAAGTTTACAAATATGAGAGAGAAAACATCCCACTATCATTAATGGAGTATCAATGATGAATTTCATTGTTAAACAAAAAGTATTGCGACAAAAATCAGAATCCTACATTATCAAAATAATAGTATTTTTGTAGTTCAAAGCACTTATTATGGATACAATTCATCAAATGGTAATGCAAGGAGCAGCTGCTAAACTTTAGATCAACGTAGTTTAAAGAGTTCTTGAGGAGGGAAGCATTGTTGGTAATGTTTTGTAATGTTTAAATGGAGATGCCATAATGACAATGTTTATTTGTATGGTGAGAAGGAAATCATATGTTCTCTCATGTTGCTATAGGGTACAATATTTTTCATATGAGATAGCATGAACTATAAGCAATATGCTAGGGAAGCATCACCCTGGTTTTCAGTTGTATGGAGAGTATCGAAAAAATAAGTGAGTCATGCTCACTTTATTAATGAAAGATAAACTATAACTAAAAGTTATTGTTTACAAATCTGAGAGCAACAGACAGTCAAAATGATGCATAGAAATATTCAGAGCATAAAATAACATATTTTCATGAAATACAACATACCCATTTAGGGTTATTATCAACCCAAGAGATGAAAAAATACAATGCTTTCATAGTTTCAATTTTTGAGTCCAAACCACACGAGAACCATGACCAATCAAAAAATGGAGGAAAACATTTTGCAGAGGTTGAATATGTAAAGAATATGCATATTTTACAAAAAAATTATAGACCTTATGGAGGTCATGGCCTGGAATGGCCTGAGATATCATTTTCAGCTAAAATTCTAAGAACCCATATGGTGTTTCAACATCTAAGCCAAAATACAGATATATGCTAACAATCTATTAGCAAGGTTGAGCCCAGAAATTGTTTATTTTGCATAAAATGGAAGTAGTATCCATGGCATGGCTGCAACCTACTCAAAATCAGGCTTATAAATGTATGGAGATCTTTGTTATGGCTACAGGAGAATAAAATGACAGTGGTCAAACCATATTTTCCTGCACACAGTATAAGGAACAAAAAAATTGAGCTATATGGTGATATGGGGTTTCAAAAACCGTGTTGTTCATTATAGCCTTTTTTCTTTCTATATCATCAAAGAAATCAATAGTCGAGCATGTATTCTCACAAAGACAAAGCAAAGAACATAGAAGCCAAAAAAAAGAATGCACAAAAAATCAAAGAAAATGCTTATACTAGCCGCGGCCTTATGGCCATTTTTGCCTTACAAAAACATAGTAAAAAAGCCATAATGATGATAGAGATCAGCTTACCATTGTGACAAAGAAGGGGTTGACCAAGCTTAAGTAAAAAATCTTAAGAAATCATCAATTTTCAAGCATCGAACCCTCAACCATGGCGGTGCTCTTTCTCAGCATAGTTTTCTTCCCAAAAGGCAAAGTGCAAATGATAATGAATTTTAGGTTTCGATGACTTTTGGCTTACAACCCTAATTTGATGATCGGGTTTTTTATTATTATTTTAACATTATAATCATTATCCATTACCACCATGTCCATGACTTTTAAGTCAATGAGCCTAATGAAGATGTGGTCGACCTTTCCCATTATGATTATGTGCTAAGGAAGCAGATGCATATTATATGCTAAGTGGCAGCCAATATAAAGTAATGCATGCTTTTGGCATGATATTTGATGCCTTTCAAAGGTGATATACTATTTATCAAATGGTGCCAAATATAAAGCGCATGGAGGAGAGATATGAGTTCAAGAATAATCTTTTTGTGAAAACTTGTTTTATTCTTCCCCTTATTCTATATTGTAAAGTTTTGTTTGAAAGCTATTAAATGCAATTTTATTAATTTCTTTTCAATAATTTTTCAAGTCAACTATTGTAAAAAGGGGAAAATATATTATTTTTTTTCACTTACATGCATGTGGAGTTAAGGATTTTGCATGCCTTTCAGAGTTCCAGTCATCATGAGCGAGTTGATAAAAACAAGGCAGTTTTTGCATGCTTGAACTCACTTTTTGAGGGATTTTTAGTTCAATTTGAGTGCTCCATGGATCAGTTACGAGTTGAAAGCTAGTTTGAACCTGAGTTCACTCATTTGTGCATGATTTTGGGCTATTTTTATCAGGATTTTCTCTTCTTGGATTTCACATTGGCGATGTTTTCACTTCAGTTCTAATTCAGCTCCATTTTTGGCTACTTTGTGCATGCCTATTTTGTATATATTGGAAAATGTTAGTATTTTTCCTTTAGTTCTTGTTTTTTCAGCCTTTGTATTTTGCAAAGAGAAATATCATGTAACTCAATTTTTTCAGTTTTTAGATTAATATAACAGTAGGTTTACAGGTTCATTTTGTGTCATTTTGTAAAGATTCCTTCATTTTCGGTGAAATCAAAAGTCTACCTTGTCATTATGATGTTTTTATGAATGATTTGATGAATTTTTACTGTGTTTAATATCAAGACCTTTTAAATTATTATCTCATTTATATTTGCATGCATTCAAAATAGTGAAAATCATAGGTCTAGGGTTGTGTAACAAAATAATCTATTCTTCTTTGCTGAGAAAACTCTGTTTTCCTTCAAAAGTGGTTTATTCAAGCCTTCATTAGAATCATTTTGTTGGTCAAACTATCGAATTTACTTATGTGGATAGTTTTTCTGAAGTTCATTGTGAATCATAGTTGCAATTCTTTATCAATTAGGTGTATCATCATCAATTTATAGTTTTATGTGCATTTATTACAATCCTTCTATCCCTTTTCCAACACAAGTTACCCAGTTATCAATTTGAGAATCATATAGGAACCAACCTAGAATCTGGAGGTCTATCTTCACCATAGAAATACCCATAGCCTGAAGATAGTTCCCATGTTTCAACAGATTGATGAATTTAGTCATTCAAGCATTCAGGTGCAATTTGTTTGACAACAATATGATGATGTAGCTAGAATTTGTTCATGTGTCACCAAGACCTTGGAAGATGATGCCACGAACTAATCAAGAACATGCCCAATCACAATAGAAGGTGACAAACAAAGTACCACTAGAAACTAATCCTGAACACTCTCTAGAGAATAAGATGGAGTGACAATATTTGTACCACAACTATCATCAAATAGGAGGGATATACCCTCATATGTGTCTTCCATGTTAGAAATGTGAGATTCCATGAACAATGAACCAGTGTCCCTCATATATGAATCCCAATCAGGAAGAGAATGAAATACTAGTTGTGATGAATCATTGGACATGATCAATGAATCACCAACACAAGATGAATGGTCCTACTGAATAGGAATGATAGGAGCCTCAATCAATGACCCTACAAAATGAGTCACTAAAAGTGAAGGTACATGAACTATCCTTGATGGAGAAGAAGGAGAATTTGAAGAACCATTGTAATCCTCATCTAAAGACTCAAAGTATTCCAAAACTTCAAACTCTTGCATAGTAGCATGATCATAGGGTATCTTGTCTCAAAAATGAAGAGGCACAAGACAATCTGAAATAGGATCATCTAGAAATAGCTGACTATCAGGATTTCCATGTATTTCCCAAATTTTAGTACAAAGAATATGAGGACACTTAAAATTATCAATAGCATTCAAAGTGGCATTATCAATATGCATTGTAATAACTCCTAGGATATGATCCCTTTTACAATTCCATGCAAATTTCTTACTATCACTACCAGGAATGGGAACAATATTATACAAATGTGGAAACAAATGAAGCCATCTAATATGTTTTATGATACCATATCTCCATTTTTTATAGTTTCCTGTTTTGAATATAATCATTGTAGGATGAAATGAAAACCCCATAATATACTATGAAAAATATCCAAAAATGAAAAGACATTAACTTCAACAACTATTAGAAACTCCCAAATACTGCAAATGAAGCCTTCCCAAAATACTTCAAGAAGCAAAAAGGCTGAGAACCAAGCAACTCCAAAGAGCACAAAAGCAACAATATTGAACTTGAATGGATTAAAATCACCACTATATAGAAAAATTTAAGAGAAATTCCCCAACCACTGTATAGGTGATGAAAATACCTTTTTGTTGATATTTGGTTTGCAAAAATCAGCCTTTGTTTTCAAAAGATATGCAAAAATAAAAAAGGCCTTTAGATGCACTTTGGAAGAATGAGAAAGCACTTGAGGGCTCAATTCTTGTTGTCTATGTGACAACATCCTTGTGTGGAGGAAAAAAATTGAGCCCCAAAGTTGTGGATCTCGATAAGTGTGGCAGGATCTCACACAATGCAGGAGCCAAATCACCAAGTTACCATGCACGAGAGAGACCTTTCATGACAAGATGAGCCTTTCTCATGATTATGAAGGGTTTAATCATCTATTTCAATGGACAAATATTGTGCTACACTTTCAATGTGGGACTAAAGTCCCAATCAAACGCCCAAAAGAAAAAGAAGTGGATTGGCCTACTTGCTACACTGCACACACAGGTAAGAAACCCTAAACAAATATTTCTAGAAATTTTTTATAAAATATAAAGTTCCCCCTTGCAAACTTAAACCACAGGCCAATAAGAAAAAAAATGGATTTCCAAAATGTGTAACGCATAGAGAAAAAATTGCCTCCACAATAGATTCATCCTGCAAATGAAATTTCAAATCACTGCCCAAATTAATTACCTCCACCTTGAAGCTTCACCCTAGAAAAGTGAGGCACAATGTAGAAACTATCGCAAAGAAATACGAGCCCAACTAACTGAAAATAATGGCTTCAAAAGGTATTATGGTGCCTATGTCTTTGAATTTGTGGCCTCCAAAATGGGAATAAATGCCTTTCAATGAAAATTGAGCATCTCACTTCCAAATGCAAAATAAGAATACATGCCTCTCCACACAAAATCATGCCCTCTTCAAAGGAGAAAATTGGGTCTCTGAAGTAGAAAAAATGACACTCCAATCTAAAAATCAATCCCTTTGAAAATTATGCTTCTCGGGCTACTAAAATAAACTTCAAATACAAATCGAGTGTAGAGAGAAAAACCTACCCTCAAAATTCCTTAGACTTTGATTTGCAAGAAAAAATGTGCTTCTAGTGAAAAATGCCTCCTCTTCCTCTCGTACGTCTTGCAGAAAGGGAATTGGGCTGCAAAGAAGAAATGTGTGCCTTCAATGATCTGAAAGACAATGATAATTTTTCACAAAATCAACACTCCTCATTTTCTTCAATGTAGTTCAAAAAAATCATTATTGGGAACAAATGTGGCAATCATAGTCACCAAATAGAAAAAAAAATTCCTAGTAATCTTGAACCACAGGAAGATGAAGAATATAAATAAGGAAAAATTTCCAAACAAAATGTAGACAAAAATTGTCTAGATCTCAAAAATCTCTAGCGAAAACTCTCAAGGAAGGAGTTGCAAATTATGTAACTCTGATACCATGTTGGTGGAGCCCAAGATCACCAACTACAAAAAATAGCCTTCATCAAATAGATAGAAGAACACATGTTATTTCACCATAAAAATGAGTGAATAAAATGAGATATTTTACACAATGTACAAACTACCTTAAAAAGGCATGAAAGGTGGGTGTCGGGTGAGAAACTTCCCAACACGAGAAAAACTACCCAAAATAATAAATGCATTATTATGCCTAAGTTAAAACTTAAGAATATACTAACAAAGGTCTTCAAGGGCAGCTTTGAGTTCTCCATCTTTGTCAAGCATCTAATCTTCTTTATGAATCAAAATATTGGAGTCTCTTCTAGAGGAATACAAAATTTTCTATCACCAATGTGTTCAACCTCTAAGACCTTCCCAAAAATCGTTAAGCTCCTTCAAAGGAACCAAGCTCTAATACCAATTGTTGAACAACCATAATACTAAGAGGGGGGTGAATCAATATTCTCTTAAACCATTCAAACATTAAAAATCCAATTACTAAAACATATTCAATTGTAATAAGGAATGAAAGAATGAAAAATTAACAACACCACATAATGCATGAACACTAGGATTTTTATGTGGAAAACCCAAAATAGGAAAAAACACTGTGAGGGTTAGCTCACAATATATTATAACTGGTTATAGTATATTTATAGAAGTGCTCACTGTAGGTGGAATCACCATCCATAGAAGAGAAAAAGATAGAAGAGAGATGGTGGCTCACAACCTATTTTGAGCTATCACAATTTCAACTTTCATATGCATAAAATATAGTTCCAATGAAGTTCAATAAACTAATTTTACACACTTGGGTTAGTGCAGGATCATGGGGGTCCAAACTAAGCCCTTAAGTGGTAATAAAATTCAGAAAACCAAATTTAGGCAACTTGACAAAATTTGAATAATTTATTAACATAATTTGAAAACTATGTAAGAATTTTTTTTAGAAAATTGAATATAGTTTCTAAGATACTACTCCTTTTGTGGAAAAAATTAAATCTATTTGGTGAAAAATTGAAATTTCAATACAGTTGTGGACAATGAAAATGGGAGTCACAACTTCTCTTATTCACACCTAAAAGGGGAATAAAGGAAGAGGAATCCAATTTCACAATGTTCACACTCAAGAACAATTACATGAGATTCCAATGCAATAGAGATTTAAATCTATCAAGGGATATTGTTACTAAGGTTGGAAATTGATAAAGAAGATAAATTATGGATGCAAAACTAAGAAAATACAAGGTTTTTGAAAAGCATGTGATATGCAAATGACCTAGAAATGAAAAAAAAACTAAACATAAAGATGTGAAATAGGAAGTGTGCACCTGAGAATGTGTAGAGGTTGGAATGAAGACTAGAAATGTTGCTGATTCAATAATTTTGACCTACTAGGACACTTATTCCATTCTAGGAAACTTAGTCCCAGATCTGGAAAACTATTCTAGAGCCTGTTTCAGCCAAATGGGTATTTGAATCTACAAAAAAAATTGGCATACATGTAATGTGGGACTAAGTCACCATTGATGACGACTTAGTCCACTTTGGCTTTTCTGAAAACCTGAAAGTGGAAATGAAAGCTCTCAGTCTGAACTTTTTGTTCCTCTAGGTGTCTGGATCTGAAACTACCAAGTTCGGGCCTGAAAGTGACCTTTTGTGGGTATTTTGACCTAGCCAATAAGGAGATGACTTCAACAATTTTTCAAATTATTCTTCAATGATTTCCAAGTCTTCAAACTACCTAAATCTACAAAGACACAAAGAAAAAGAGAGAAATGTTGAATGTTAAGGAATAGGGGTTTTCCTTGGTAGAACTCCTTTTAGGTAATTAAACCAAATGAAGAAATAAGATGAATCATGAACATGAAATTAAGGGATTAGAAACTTTCAATGATGATAGATCTTGAATTTCTGCAACAATGGATTAAGAATTTTCCCTTGAATGCCTTAGAAAGCTATCTTGATGACTTGGAATGTTGAAACCCTAGCTTGCTTGACTTGAGATGGATAATGAATGATGAGTGAATGATGAATAAATTATAAATGAATTATGAATTAGGGTTTAAAAGATTGTTTATATAGACAATCCACCAAAAATTCCCATTAATTTGATCCACAAGGCTGACATGGAGTAAAATTAAACTTAAAACCCAATTTTTCCCGCTCAAACATTGAAAATAGCCCAAATGGGACTAAGTCACCAAGATGGGTGACTTAGTCCCACCTATATGGGACTCATTTTCCAAGATGGGTAACTTAGTCCTAGAGGGGCTCTTTTGCCACCTGGATTGTTGGGGAGTGAAGAAATCAAGTTCATATGTTGATTTTATCAAGTCTTTTATCAAAATAAGCCTTGAGATGCACAACATGGGGTCATAGGGGCCTATTAATGATGATGAAAAGGGTAATTAGGGCCAGGGACACAAAGTTCAATGTGAAAGTGTAATTAAATACACTTTCCAACATTAAAATGAGGTCCACTTAGCCTAGAAAGGCACAACATCCAATGTGAATTTGTAAAACACATTACAACACTAGATTTTTTACAAGCCTTGAGAATATAATTAAATACATTTTACAACATTGAATTAGGGAAAAGTTAAGTTAATTTAGCTTAAAATGAGTCCATGACCTAGTGTGGATGTGTAAAATGCCTCACAACACTAGATCAAGGCAATGTTAAGTCCAATTTGTCATCAATTATTCCCAAATCAAGCAAGGAAAAAGGGATACTTTTTTAGTGTCCACATTTAGCCCCCACTTTAGTGGGAGGAGGAACTTTCTTCAAACTCACACTAAAGTAGACAGTCAAGAGGGGTCCAATCGTACCAATGTAGATGGTCTAGGATAACAAAGATGAAGGAGGTGATCAAGCCCCCAGGATCCAAGATCCTAAGTCAAACAAACATAAGTGCAAAAGGACACACACAATGTGAATGATTTGCAACAAAACAAGATGCATGATCATGTAGTGGCAATAACTAGATGGAAGAGAAGAACAAAAATGAAAAGGTTGATCAATCTTTGACCATTTGTCCAACATGTTGTGGATTAGATCTAGGTTGTTTTTCCAAAAATTGATAGTCACTTTGAGGTGACATAACTCTTGGTTGTTCATTGGGTGAGAAGTCCTAAAAGGTGAGAAACATACACTCATGGCTGGTATGCACCTACACAAATGCAGATGGCTATGGGGAAAGTCATGCCTTAGATTTGGCTTCTCGCTCAACCATACCAAAGTTATATTTCTTGATAACTTTAATAAGGCTCCACAAAAATTATCTTTGAGCTCCATGAGGCAAGAAAAAATTCATATTCTTGAAACTCATAGACATTGTAAATGGAAAATAGTGCAAGGAATGTTCAAAGGGATTTTGCTTAGTTCGTGCAAGGTCTCATCTTAGGGGATACTATGCATAATTTCTCCAAGAGAGGACAAATACAAGGTCTCATCTTAGGTAACATTGTACTTAATGTTTCCAAGAGAGGACAAGTCAAAGAAATATCATGCTCTTGGAGGATATCAAGCCCAATGACACCACCAAGAAAAGGATGCATCACAAGAAGAAAAAAATAATGCAAAAATGATGAGTGTCGATGTATGCCCCCACTTTAAAGTGGTTGCTAACATCATTGTTGTGAGTAATTGCTTTAAAGTAGAAGAAGAAATGAGAGCTTACTCGGAAATCCCTATGCCAAGTCATATGTTTCTAATAAACTACGTCATGAAAAAGGTAGTATGTCACATGTGATCCAACTTAAGGCATATCGTCCACATCCCAAGCTTTCTCTTTATGTTCGTAAAAGGTTAACAACTAGACAAAAGAGACAATGACAAGTGACATACGAGGAAAAGGCTACCTAATCCCTTGCCCTCACTTAGTGCAGGACAAAGGTGAGTTGAGTAGGATGGAAGTACATATCAATTAGAGGAATTATGTGCTTCAACACAAGGAAGAGAACCAAACTCTTTGAGATGTTGAATTTTGTTAGTCAAAGCCTTACATTCATTAGTAGAATGATCATGAACTCTGTGATAGGCACAAAATGAAGTCTTGTAATAAAATTTCTTTCATGTTCTTGGAGAAAGGGATATCAAGTGATCTTGGAGGAGTTTCAACAAGTTACCTTCTTGATCAATGGTAGAAGATGTCCCTTTATTATGTGACAAATATATCTCTTGCTTATATGTACATGATGTCATACCTATGCAATACTCTTTAGATTTTGAGATTTTTTTCTCTCCTTTAGAGGAGGGTGTAAAATCTAACAAATGAAAATCATTAGTGTTTTGTGAGATGACATTGACATTAAGAAAAGATTGATTTTTTTGTTTTATTTCTTTCAAAGGATGACAATCAAGAACACTAGTTTCTATCAGCTCGGGATGCACAACTATTAAAGTCATCTTAGAAGGGTGTGTTGTGATAGAGTTGATATTGAGTGAAGGTTTTTTTATTTCTATCAAAGGGCAATAACCATGACCATGAGTTGTTTATTGTGTGTTAGGTTTGATGGGGACATAGATACCTTGTTCTCTAGCACCACATCCTTTTCCACCATATCCAAATTGTTTCATAAGATCGTAGCCTTTTCCATAAATATTTTTCATTTCTTTTGGATCAGGTGGTCGTTCTTGGTTAAGTTCATCAAAGTTTGTTGTGTAATCTATTGTCTTTTGTTCTAAAGTATTTGAGGTGGATGCTTTTGAAGTGTCTTCCAAGTTTTGTGATGACATGACTACTTTTCCATGTCCTTGTGCAAAGTCTTTTGTTATGGTCTTGTATTCTCCCATGAATGTTGGTGCGAAATCTAAGGAACCCCAATCATTGTCTAATAGCTTCGTGACTGCCTCAATATGTTTTTCTTTGTATTTTTGTTGTATGGGATCCACTTGTGTAGTTGGGGTTAAGGTGTTCAAGGGGTTTTCTTTGCTTTTCTCAAGTTGCAAGACACTATAAGGCTCATGATCAACATCAAGTGTGTGGACTGTGTTGTTCTAGACATATTCAATTTTATGATGGAGATTAGAAGGCACACCATTCATTACATGAATCCATGGTCTACCTAAGAGGATATTATATGACAGATCATTCGACATAACATGGATTGGTGTATCCAATGTGGCCTTCCCAATTGTAATAGGTAAAGTAATCACACCCAATGGTTGTTTTCCTACATTGTCAAATCTCGTGATAGAAAGAGATTAGGGTTGAATTTTTCACTTATCCACGAAAAGCCTATCCAAAAGGTTTATGCTACACACATTAAGGGAAGAGCCATTTTCAACAAGGGTTTTCTTTATCCCTATCCTATTATATTGAGCTATTATTTCATGAAAGCATCATTTTATTTTTTCACTTCCAAAGGGGGGAGTTCACTTTGGTGGAAAACAATGTCAACATTTTTTTCTTGAATAATAGATGCCATGTCATTTGGTTGCACATTATAAGGGATAGGAACTTTCTGCAAGGCATTTTGAATCATGTTATGATAGTGAGGGGATGATTGAATAAGGTCCCATGATGATATTTTAGCAGGAGTATTCTTAAGTTGTTCAACAAGATCATACTCCTTCCCACTATACAAAGGAAAATGAGGAGGACTGGGTAAGATGGGATTAGGAAAAAGTAAGGTTGTTGGGGTTGGTTGTTGTGGTTGCAGATTGTTTGTAGTGTTATATGTATGAGCAACAATATTATGACTCAACTGCTATGACACATTATTCTTAGGTGGGTAGAGGATTAATTCAGGTTAGTTATGAGTTTGAGGTTTGTGTGAAGGGGGGTAAAGCATGAGTTGGGGTTTAATAATATTAACATCCTTTAGTGAAGGAAATTCTAATGCTACTTCATCATTTTCATCTAAGGGCATAATATCATTATTTTCAATGCTTTCTTGCACTACAATATCTTCCCTAGGAGGAGAGTTTTTAGGAGAACTACAAACCAAATGCTCTTGATAGTCAAGGATTGGTTCTTCTAAAATGACTTCAGCACAAGTAGTGGAATGATCAATGGTTGGATTATCAATAGTGGGATTATTATGAGAAGGATTTATTTGATTGTCCATTTTCTTTAAGGTCTCATTCTTTTGTGCCATGTTATCTTCCTTAGTAGGAGAGCTTGTCGTATGTTCATCCATGGTTAGATTTTGTAAAGCATATTCATCACAAGGAAAGGATGCATCAAGAGAAGTACAACTAAGATTATTTTGTTCAAATATGTCTTTCAAAATGTTAGGAACATTAGGAAGGAGAGAAATAATGGTATAACTCTTAATCATTGGATCTTTTGATAATATATCCTCCTCACAAATGTGTTTGTCATGAGTGTGCATGATTGTATCCTTATTCACTAAAGTATTTTCACAAATAGGAGAGGTGTTGGGAGATGAATGGAGATGAATGGAGACTAAGTAAAGTTTGGCAATGAATTCATCTTCTATTGTTATACTATCTTCCCAAGGGGAATGAGGAGAAGGACAAACAAGACCTTGATGATTCTCAATGAGTGTACCTTCATTCTCCAAGATACCTTCGTCACTAAAAGGAGAGGTATTAGGAGAATTACAATTATGATCATAATGGTTATCCATGTTTATATTTGTTTATATCACATCGTTATAACAAATAGGAGAGATAGGAGGGGTTGTATGTTTAAGGAAAATGTTGACATTTTCATTTTCTTGCACTAAAGACTGTCATAGCTAGGGCATGCATTGAATGAATGACTAACATGCTATGCCATAGAAAATGGCCCCTTTCCATTTTCATGGTCTTTTAGGCCTTTCTTCACAATGTTTAATCTATTTTTCTTTGATTTATTGATGTAATGTGGCTTGAACATGCATATTTATGTCCTTAAAATTCAAATTATGATGACTTGTGAAGGTGTTGTGAAGTGTTGTAAAACATTTCTACACTTTTCTAGACTCTATTCATTACAATTCACCTAAAAATCACCTTTTCATCACTAATAAGGTCTTATTTTGAAGTGTTGTAAAGTCTTGTAACAAGATTTCATGCTTTTTGGGCACAATTTCACTATTTACACCTTTCTTATGTTTTATTTAACACCTTTATGCCCTTATAAGGCTTAATTACATGCATTTTTTAATATGACAAATAACATTAAATATGGCTTAATTTTTGACACCCATTTTCAAGGCTAAGGTGGGATCCATTTTCCATGGGTGGCGAATGAGTCCCTCTTGGCTCTAAATTCAAAATATTTCAAATTTCCTTTCAGGTTTCTATTCAAAATTACTTGATGTCGGCCTGTGATGAGGAATCAATGGGTTACTTAGGCACAAGAATGTATAAATAAGTATTTTTCTCCTCATTTTACATCTACAATCTTTTAACTCATTCAAGCATTCAACTAGCATTTGAGCACTTTGCATCCTATAATCAAGCATCAATCAAGCATTCAAGAGCTACCATTGACATATCTTCAAATTTTATTCAACAAGGGATTGGTAAGTTGATAGCATTTGCATGTAATTTGTTTATCATTCTCCTTCATTTCATTATTTCATTAAGGGTTTGATTAAAAAAGTGGGATTTGACCAAGGAAAATCCCTATACTCTAACCCTTAACCATTTTTCCCCTTTTGCATGTGTGTTTGCTGACTTGTGTATGTAGATTTGACAAGAATTGAGGTGTTCAAAAGTGGAAAAGAAGTCAAAAAAGTGTTTCAAGTCAACTACATCATATTTCAAGCTTGGAGAAGACATTCTTTTTGTTTTCTACAGATTTGACTTCGGCAACCCAACAAGCAGATAATCTCAGACCTGGTGCTACATAATTGTCCCATGATTTCTCAAAATTTTGGGAGAGGATAGATTCTCCATTAGTGGTGAATGATTCCCACCTTAAGGGTAGAAATCTAGGTTTTGTCATATTCTGGATCCCGACACTCAAAAACCTGTTTCCAATAGTTTTCATTAGAAGTAGGACTAATTCGCCATCAGTGGCGAATGAGTCCCACTAGTGATTTTTTGTGATTTCAGACAGGATTCAGAAGATTCTAGATTCTCCAATCTCTGCCTAGGTGCACTCTGAATTAGCCCTTTTCTATTATGTTCTGCAATTGATCATTCATAGTTCATTGTTTGGAAACATCACTGTGTTTTCCAACATTGCATAAATCATAGGTTTTACATACATAATCAATTAATTAGTTCATATAACTGCACTTAGATCATTCCATTTAGTTCAAATAACATTATACATTGCCTAATTTGAGCGAACCTAGCTAGAATATTGGCCCTACTTTCTCCTTTTAGGTGAAAAACACTAGAATTGCTAGAAATATCTAGGGTGCCAAAAATTCATGGTTCATTTTGGTGAACCCACATGTTGAACACTTTACATTTCTGATTGAATTGAATCTTTCATGCTAGACTTCATTTGCATCAACATTCAATTAGGGTACTATTTTATTTTTGGATCCTAGGGTTTCTTAACTTGCTTTAGTGAAAGACTCATTTAGATTTCATTTTTGCATTATATATCATTGAAAAAACTAAAAATTTCACTTGCATCCTTCATTGGAATATGAAAAGAATTAAAATCACTTTAAATTTTATGAAAAACATAAAAAATATCATACTAGGACTCATTTTCCACCCTGGGCGAATTAGTCCACCTGCACATTTCAGACTACATTTTTAGGATTTTTCTGGGCATTTCCTACAATTTTTTTATTTGTTGTTAGGTCTCTATTTCAGTTTGTAGAATTTATATTATTTTTATTTTTAACTCCTAGATTGCATTTCATTTGCATTCACCCCATATTTTGTGGTACTTGTATGAGTGTTTGGTGCCCCATTGATAATCCTTTAGTGAGACAAAATTCTAGACTCCTGGCTTCTTGCGATAGCACTTTCATTGTGGACCTTGGGATCTTAAGAGCTCCTACTCATAGTATGGAAAATGGTGCATTAGTCATGGACAATACCACTTCTATACCTTCAATTTTCCATCCAATGAATGTTGACATGCAAAAAAATTCCCTCCCGAAAGAAAAGGTCATTAATATTCATGAGGATTTTACACACTTACAACAAGACTTGTTCCTTGAAAACATTTCCACCACTGCCATACCAGCCATAGAAAACCTTCATTATTTAATTGAAAGTGATGATGGAGTACAAGTTATGAAAAGAATTGCTCAGATTTACAATAAACATGGCTCTTCCAATTCCCAATCAACAAACATAGTGGGAAGCCAAGGAGGACCTCACATTCCTCCCCCTTCAACCATAGCATCCATACCAACTTATACCACTCCTCATGTTACAACAACTATGAAACAGGTTAGTCATGAGGCTCCTTCTTTCATAGTTCCAACTAGTATTCCTAGTTCTATTGTGGCATCACAAGTCCCCTCTACCACCTTCACCCCTCCTAGTGTCCCTTTCACTTACCCTCACATTACATACACTCCATCACCATTTTATCTTCCACCTCAAACCAGTTACCCCAACCCCATCATTACATAGATCCTTAATACTATTTCATCCATGAAACAAAAAATTTCCACCATTAGCCAAGGTCAAACCGCTCCACCCACATATCATGTTCATAGTAGCCCCTTATCCTTAGAAATCTTGTGAACCCATATGCCACAAGGAATTGAAATTCCTAGGTTTGATAAATACGGAGGTAAAGGAGACCCTATTAACCATGTCAATGCTTATACAACTTTATGCAGTGATTTTTTCCTTGATGATAAATGCTTAGCTAAAAAAATTCCTAGGACCCTGAAAGATACTACATTAGAGTGGTTTCCAAACCTGCCTAATCATTCCATTCAATCATTTAATGATCTTGTGGATGCCTTCATAAGTCACTTCCAAATTCATATGACTCCTAAAAATACAATGGCTGATCTAATGCACTATAGACAAAACACTGATGAAAAAGTAACTAACTTCATTTCACATTATCAGTCATTGTATGCTCAAGTTGACGCCAAATTTCCTGATTCACATCTGCAGAATATGTTTATTGAAAACTTGCACAAAAACCTTCAGGATAAGTTAACTATGATGAAATTCCCTTCATTCATGCACTTATGCACAACCCTGTGTGAATATCATAACTTGGTTTTAGGTCGTGATTCAAAGTCCACTTCCAACCAAGCTGAGAAGTTTGAGGAAAATAATGAAAACAACATGCCAAAATTTCACAAACCAAATAGAGGCTTTTTACAGTTCAATCCACCTCCTCAACCACAACCAACCCAACTAGTTCCAATTCAAGTGGCAACTGTTAAAGCAACAATGCATTATACCTATGGGGGCCCGAAGAGATAATTTACTCCCTTACTTGATACCCTCCATAATACAATGAACCAATTGCTCCAACAACAAATGATCACCTTGCCTACCATCAAACCACTTGATACCACCAAACCTTTACCACCCACCTTTAAACCAAATGCTTATTTCCATTTTCACCGCCAAAATGGCCATGACACCAAACAATGTAAGTGTCTCAAACACCTAGTTAAAGACCTCATTGATTCGGGTTGTTTTTCCATTGCAGGTGTTAATGATCAAGGCAATAAGTCTGTTGCACCCCCTAACCAAAATTTACAAATCTTTACCAATCCCATGCCTAAACACAATGTTTCATTTGTCAAGGCTAGTGAACCTTCAAGCCCTGAAGTCATGAACATCGATACAAATAATGAACAATCTGACATAACTCGAAATGTTACTCAAGTTAATCCTATGGATGAGCTTGTGGGTGCGATAGATGTTATCCCTCATAAGGGACCAAAAAAAAAACTCTTGCTATCACGTTTTCTTCTAAAGATATACTTCAAAAACTTCCTGATGGTCCTCTTTACATAGCCGACATAATCTATGATAAGCCCACCAATGGGATATTAATAGATCTTGCTTGTGGTGAGAATGTTATCATGGAAGAGTTTCTAGTATTACATGATCTATATCAAGATGATTATAATAAACCAACTGCATGGATTAAAACACATACTAGTTTTGCATGCCCTACAATTGGATCGATTGCACTTCCCTTACAAATAGGACCCAAAAATTTGGAGGCAAAATTTTCTATTATTCCACAATCAGACAAATTTCGTCTACGGCTGGGTCATCCTTGGTTCTACTTGATGAAAGCAGTCCCCTCAGTTGCTCACAAGTTTTTTAAGTTTCCACATGTCAATGAAATATTTACCATACACCATAGCGGCTTTAATCCATTATCGTCTAAAGGTAATTTTTCCTTAGAATCCTTTTGGCCTACACCTATGGAACCCATCACCCCCCGTAAAGATTTCTTTTTCATAACCTATAAAAAATTTCAAAGCCAAACGCATAGCCTAGTTTTCTCTTCATAATATTTCCCTGTCTGCTTCCACTCCTATCCTAGAAGAAACCATGGTTCAACCCGAGCCTGACATCGAACAAACCATACAACCTCATGAACAACCACCCTTAGACACTTCCCCACCATCATTTAAATGACCAAGGGAAAATAAAACCAATCTTGTCATACCTCCTTGCATAAAACAAGTGCATAAATCTAAAGAGAAAGTGGTTGACCCATCTTCTTTGGTTTCTTCTATTCTTCCCGCTTTGGAAGAAAAGGAACCTATGTTGGATCAATCTACTCTTACACCTTAACAAATTCAAAATAAAATTAAACACAACTATGGTGTTAGGTATCATAGGCATCATCATCGTCTCCTTGCTCGTCAATCTCGAATGAAATAAAATCAAGAAAACCAACCTCTACCTTTGATCGAAGCAATAGATGACCACCCTATTGAATTGCCATAAAATGACACAGTCCAACCCTCATAAAATGAAAAAATCCAATAGCCACAACCTTCGATACTTCCTTAGAAATAAACCTTTGTCCTCCTACCATAATCAATCTTGATGATGATGATGATGATGATGAGGACGAGATCACAAAAATAGATGAAGAAGTGCATAATGATCTAAACTCTTTATTTTCCTCTACCATGAGATTAAATGATAAATCTTCTCAACCAAGTGAGGAACTTGGTACATATCCTAGTTCGACACTTGGAGTTCTTCCTTTGGACATCCAACTGCCCTCGCAATACACTGAGCATGATTGGGAGGTGGATGACTTGTTAGATGGTTGACTTGTATTCACCTTACTAGCCTTCTACATTTTTCTTTCTTTTGCTATTGTATCTGCATATTGTGTTCCCTTGTATCGTGCATTTGATGTTTTCCCTCTCCTTTTACACTTCTTCTATTTGTACATCTATTCTTCTATATGTTGTTCATTTCCTTTTTTATTTTTTCTTTGTGTTTTCCTTTTAGGTATGACGCAAAGCATAGAGACGCCCCATGTCTCTTCCATGTTGACCCAAAAGGTCCTTTTCCCTTTTTTTTTTGTGTTTTCCTCTTTGGGGATGACGCAAAGTTTTGGGATGCCCTATGTATCTTCCATGTTGACCCAAAAGGTCCCTTTTTATTTTCCTTTTTTAATCTTTTCTTGTGTTTTTCCTTTTGGGGATGACGCAAGGCATCAAGACCGAAATGTCTCCTTCATGTTGACCCAAAAGCTTGTCCTTTTCTTTTTCCTTTACATTTTCTTTTTGCTTGTGTTTCTAATTTTGGTGATGATGCAAAGCGTTGAGACTAAAATTTCTCTTCCATGTTGACCCAAAATGGACTTTTTTTTCCTTTTTTTTTCGCTCTCTTTGTGTCATTCTTCAAGTTCTATGTGCTTTGGGGAATGATTACAGTTCTAAGCTCTTTCATTAAAAAATTGCAGCAATGAACATATTGACCCCAAATCCATAGATCCCTTATGTGTTTGGTGTCTTCCTTTCTGGGGGAAACTCCATTTCTTTTGTTTTCTCATTCATTTACATGACGTAACCTAACTCAAAATCATATGACTTGGCATAGGGCTTTCTAATTTGGCTCTCATTTCTTTCTCTTTACCTTTCACATTTTCCCTTCACTACTTTAAATTAATTACTCACAGAACGGTGTGTAGAAATTCCTTTAAAGTGGGGGGCATACATTGGCATTATTTCATTTTGCATTCTCGATTCTTAGTATAGCCTTGTCATTTCATATGATGTGTTTTTCACTTTGCGCATGACATCAGGTATGATGTCCTTCATAAGTGTGATCTATCTTAGCATATTACATTCCTCTTAGTGGCCTGATGCAACACACTACATCCCCTATGTTGTGAATATTTTATCCTTTGATTGGTCCTCTCTTGGAGACATTAGACACAATGTTCCCTAGGTGATAGACCTTGCATAAACTTAACAAGACTCCTTTGAACATCCCTTCCATTTTACACTTTTTCATTTTACATTTTTTTTTGCATTTGGCACTTTGCACTTTTTCCCACCTTGCATAATGAAACTTGCATGCCTATGGTACATTTCTTTTTGTCATGATTTCTAAGAATATGAAGCTTTGCTTGTATCATGAAGCATGAACCAAAAGTTTCCCTTGTGGCACCTTGTTAAAGTTATCAGGAGGTATAACTTTGATATGGTTGAGCAGGAAGCCCACTCAGTGGCACAACTTTCCCCATAGCCACCTATGTGTTTGTGAGTGCATACCAACTAGCGTATGTACTTCACCTTTTTGGATTTTCTCACCTAGAAGACCACCATGATTTCTATCACCCCAGAGTGAGTATGCATTCTCTTTTTCAAACAACCAGCCTAGATCTAATCGACAACTAGTTGGATAGATGATCGAAGCTTCATCCTGTCTCTCCATTTCAGCATGTGTGTTCCTTTGTTCTTATGTTTAGTTTTCCATGGGATCTTTATGTTGGGGGGTTGATCATCCCTCTTGATCGTTGTTATTCCATCTTGCCAACATAACTACATTGGGACCTCTCTCCCAATATGCATGGCTACTTTAGTGTGATTTTGAAGCAAGTTCATCCTCTCACTAAAGTGGGGGCTAAATGTACCATAGAAAAATGGCCCCTCGTCATTTTCATGGTCTTTTAGGCCTTTCTTCACGATGTTTGGTCTATTTTTCTTTGATTTATTGATGTAATGTGGCTTGAACATGCACATTTAGGTCTTTAAAATTCAAATTATGACATCTTGTGAAGGTCTTGTGAAGTGTTGTAAAACATTTCTACACTTTTCTAGACTCTATTCATTACAATTCACCTAAAAATCACCTTTTCATCACTAATCAAGTCCTATTTTAAAGTGTTGTAAAGCCTTGTAACAAGATTTCATGCTTTTCTAGGCATAATTTCACTATTTACATGTTATGTTTCAATTAACTCCTTTATACCCTTATAAGGCTTAATTAAGGGCATTTTTGAATATAAATCTAACGAATAACATTAAATATGACTTAATTTTTGAAACCCATTTTCAAGCCTAAGGTGGGATCCATTCACCATGGGTGGTGAATGAGTCCCTCTTAGCTCTAAACTTAAAATATTTCAAATTTTCTTTCAGGTTTTTATTCAAAATTACTTGATGTCAACTTGTGATGAGGTATCAATGGGTTACTAAGGAACAAGAATGTACAAATAAGTTTTTTTCTTCTCATTTTACATCTCCTAAAATCTTCTAACTCATTCAAGCATTCAACTAGCATTTGAGCACTTTGCATCCTATAATGAAGCATTTAAGAGCCGCCATTGACATATCTTCAGATTTTCTTCAATAAGGGTTTGGTAACTTGATAACATTCGCATGTTATTTTTTTATCGTTCTCCTTCATTTCATTATTTCATTAAGGGTTTGATTACCAAAGTGGGATTTGACCAAGGAAAATCCCTATACTCTTACCCTTAACCATTTTTCCCCTTTTGCATGTGTGCTTGTAGACTTGTGTATGCAAATTTGATAGGCATTTAGGTGTTGAAAAGTGGACAAGAAGTCAACAAAGTGTTTCAAGTCAACTACATCCTATTTCAAGCTTGGAGAAGACATTTTGTTCATTTTCTATAGATTTGACTTCGACAACCTTACAAGTAGATAATCTTAGACCTAGTGCTACAAAATTGTACCCTAATTTCTCAAAATTTTGGGAGAGGACTGATTCACCATTAGTGGTGAATGAATCCCACCATAAGGCTACAAATCTAAGTTTTTTCAGATTCTAGATGCCAACACTCAGAAACTTGTTTTTGATAGTTTTTATCAGAAGTAGGACTGATTCGCCATCAGTGGCGAATGAGTCCCACTAGTGATTTGTTGTGATTTTAGACAACATTCAGAAGATTCCAAATTCTCCAATCTCTTCCTAGGTACACTTTGAATTAGCCCTTTTCTATTCTACTTTGCATTTGATCATTCATAGTTCATTGTTTACAAATATCACTTTGTTTTCCAATATTGCATAAATCATAGGTTTTACATACATAATCAGTCAATTAGTTCATATAATTGCACTAAGATCATTCCATTTAGTTCAAATAACAATATACATTGCCTAATTTGAGTGAACCTAGCTAAACTTTTAGACCTACTTTCTCCTTTTAGGTGAAAAACCATAGAATTGTTAGAAAGATCTATGGTGCCAAAAATTTATGATTCACATGCTTATTTAATAACCTTTTCTTTGAAAACTTGGAGAATATTGAAACTAGCATTTGGAAAAATTAATCTATGCAAACTTGAAATGCAACGTAAGGAGGTAAAATGAAATGCAATTTTTTGGTTATGTAATGAACTGAAAATGAAATGTTGTAAATGAAAAATTGAATTTGAGCAAGGCATGAAATGCATGTTACAGAAACTTAGCCAACTGATAGAGATAGTTAATTGCAGCAAACAAAAACTGAAAATAGGGTTTTCAGTGCTGTCAAAGGCAGTTTTAGGGGTGCAAAGGGACTAAGTCGCCCAAGGTGTCAAATGAGTCCCAGTAGGGATTTTTTTTCATAATTTTTAGATTTTTTTATTGATTTTTATGTTTTATGTGTTGTATGATGCAGACCTATGATGAAAATGCATACTTTCAGAAATTTTCAATGATTTGAGATGCAAAAATGCAAACTATATGCACTTTCACTAATGAAAAAATTTGAAACTCTAGAATGCAAATTAACTAATGCAAAATGCAATGAAATATTATTGCAAGCTAAATCTAGGATGATAAAGAAATCCAAAATTAGAAAAGAAAGTATTATAAAGACAGGTTCACCAAAATGTGGACAATGAAAATCAAAGTAACAACTTCTCTTATTCACACCTAAAAGGCAAATAAAGGAAGAGGAATCCAATTTCATAATGTTCACACTCAAGAACAATTCCCTGAGATTCCAATGCAATAGAGAATTGAATATTTCAAGGGAGATTGTTCCTAAGGCTGAAAATTGATAAAGAAGATAAATTATGGATGCAAAACTAAGAAAATACAAAGTGTTTGAAAACATGTTGTCATATGCAAAATGACCTAGAAATGAAAAAAAACTAAATAGAAAGCTAAGAAATAGGAACTATGCACCTAGGAATGTGTAGAGGTTGGAATGAAGACTGTAAATGCTATTGATTTTACAATTTTGACCTACTGGGACACTTACGCCATTCTGGGTGACTTAGTCCCAGACAATATTTGATGTCGCCTCCAATACTCATGCCACCTGCAGTAGAGAAACCATTGTTACTCTATATTGCAACAAAAAACATTTATTTAGGATCTCTCTTAGCACAAGAAGATTCTGAGTGAAAGGAACAAGATATTTACTACATCAGCAGGACTCTCAATAGTTATGAAATAAATTACACATTCATAGAAAAACCTTGTTTGGTAGTGGTATTTGCAACCCAGTAGTTACAACACTACATGTTGACTCATACAACCAAACTCATAGCTAAAATAGACCCATTAAAATATCTACTTAGCAAAGCGGCTCTAAAAGGGAGACTAGCAAAATGGGTCATGATCTTAAGTGTAACATGATATCAGAGCCTTGATTTGCATCCCCTTCTCAACTTTTTTGGAGGAATACATTGCATAGCTCGTTTGGGGTCCCTCAAGGGTTTCATTCCTTCAGTATATTCATGAAGCATCTTGGATCAGATCAGTTTTTTCCATTGGATTTAGACTGCTGCAAAAGGTCATAAATGACTTTTATTTCACTCATTTTGGTCACCGTTTTCCAGATCTGCAAAGGTTTCAAGCTTGGTGATTTTTCTGATATATCTGGGGGTCACCTATTTTTTTGGGCACTTTGGGCCAAAACGGACCTCGCTATTGGATTCGCAGTGCCCAAAAACCCCTATTTTCATATAAAATTTGTCCAATTTGGACACAGTCGACTGGGGAGGCAATTTTTTTTTGCCCGAGGGTCGTACAGCCCCAAGGCACGCTCTACGAGGAACAAAGTATCTACCTTTTACTAGCCTTTCATTTCATCAATTTTGGCGAAAGTTGAAAAAAAGGAAAAAAAAGTTTAGCACACAGATCGAGGAAGAAATTTCAAAAAAATTAAAAAAATAATAAAAAAATCAAAAACCGCACATATTTTTTTACGCAGCCAATAGACAAGCCCTCTGCCACCACCGCTCCACCAAGCAGCCTCTGCAGCACCACCTCCAGGCCATCGCCACCCCTCTTGCGTGACTGCTCCGCTGCTCCCTGGTGTTCAGCCCTTGCAGGCTCCCTGGCGTGTTACCGGCGATCACATAAGTGACTAGGAGCCCCGCCGAAGCCCCTAGCCATCGATCTAGCCCTCTGTGGTCACGTGGGTGACCAGGGGCCAGTGACCTTAGCTCCTTGGTGCTAGTGGATGGTCTTGCATATGACTCAGGCCGATTTCTTTTTAGCCGCTGAGGGCCGAAATGTTTTGCACCTATTTAGTCTGCCTTGTGCCTCAACCTAGGCTTTTTTTCATTTTGGCGTAACTTTTGCAAACGAAGGCCCTTTTTCAAAAATGATATATCGTTGGAAAGCTGCTTTGAAAATCTATGCATTGGTGGAGGTTTTATTTTCTTATTTTTTGATTTTGATTCTTTTTTCGTATGTCAAAGCCAAAAGTTGTTGTTTTCACTCCAAGAGGCGTAACTTTTGTGTCCTGGCTCCGTTTTTCAAAAAAAAATAGGCGTTGGAAAGCTGATTCAGTGCTCTACACAGATCTCAAACCTTTTTTTCATATTTTTTTACTAGGTATCTAATATTCTTTTTTGATCTCAGCCTTTACCTTTTCAGTCAGTTTCTTGGGAAGCATGCAATCAGACTATTTTTTGAGATCAGGGAGCATTTTTTTTTTGTTTGAGAGTATATATTTTTGTTTTCTATCATGGATACACATAAAATTGCACCCCTTACTCCATTCAACTATTTTGGTTGGAAAAAACAAATGGAGATTCACTTGTGACACAAAGGGTTGTATAGGGTAACCATGGGTACAAAAATTGAACCTACAGGTGCTACTGAAAAGATAAAATGGTTTAATAGGTGTGATGAAGCTTATGGTACATTATGTCTATCTCTTTAATCTAACCTTCTTTTCCATATTGAGTCTTGCACTACACCCAATGAGATCTGGACTACTTTAGTGTCTTTGTTTGGGAAGCAGGATACTATGAGAGGGTTTCAGTTAGAGAATGAGCTTATTGGATTAAATCTTAGGGATTTTGATAGCATCCAGGAGTTTTTCATGAAACTCAAGTCTCTTAGATTGCAGTTGTCACAGTGTAGTGTTCAAAAAGGAGACTCTTAATTGATATTGTCCATTCTTTCTAAGCTTGGACTAGATTATTCAATTTTTGTATCTACCTTTTATGCCACTAGGGATGCACTTGGTATGAGATTCACTATGCCATCTCTTGATGACTTTGCTTCATATCTCACTCGAGATCAAGCTAAGTTAGCTAGCATGGACATGGTGAAAAGTGTTCAAAAAGGAGACTCTTAATTGATATTGTCCATTCTTTCTAAGCTAGGACTAGATTATTCAATTTTTGTATCTACCTTTTATGCCACTAGGGATGCACTTGGTATGAGATTCACTATGCCATCTCTTGATGACTTTGCTTCATCTCTCACTTGAGATCAAGCTAAGTTAGCTAGCATGGACAGGGTGAAACCTTCTTCCTCTTCACAGGCACTTATTGCATCACAGGAGCCCAGAGATCAGAAGTCTTCTATAGGCAAAGGAAAGAAACAGAAACAAAAGGATTCCAAACCTCATGAAAAGAAAAAGGAGTCCTCAGATTCATCCTACTCTTCTAAGGGGAAATGATCTAGGAAGGAGAAGACTACATGTGCATATTGCAAGAGGGAAGGACATGTAGAACATAATTGTTACAAGAAGGATATTGATGAGCTGAAGCATCTTCTTTAGAAAAATTAGATTGATTTTCCTTCTAGGATGTCTGCATCATCTTCTTCTCCTCATTCTTCTTCTTCAAAATAGCATAACATAATCACAACTGGTTTACATACTTCATTAGATATGAAGGGACATGTTCTTTGTGCTTCTTAAGGTATTGGATCAGGGAGATGGCTTCTAGATTTTAGAGCATCTCATCATATGGCATCTTCACAGTCCATGTTTAGATCCTTTGAGCCCTGCACTATGTCTCCCATTTTGATGGGAAACAACACTTACATGAGTGTTATAGGGAAGGGGTTTATTAGTTTTTGGGACCACTCCTTTCAGGATGTATTATGTCCCTCACTTGACAAAGAACCTTCTTTCCATCTATCAGATCACACATGGAGGCACTGGGAGATCTGTGGAGTTCACACCTGATTCAGTTATCATTCGAGACTTGGAGAGTAGAGAAGGTATTTCTACTAGGATAGTGGATCACTCATCTCGATTGTATTCCTCCACTATTTTTTCTATTGATGGTGCTTCTATTCCTACAGCTGTTCCTCACACTTCTAGTGTGCATCATCATTCTGAGGAGAGATTTGTCTTCTTGAACATTGATGTTCTCACTTCGGATCCTATTCTTGAGCATTCCCTACCATCTCCTCCCCCTCCTATTGGTATTGTTGTGGCTACTGATGTGGCTTCTTCTGTTTCAGTGCAGCAGGATCCAGTTGATCATACATCTTTGGAGGTTTCTATTGAGTCTTCACCTACTTTGAATTCTTCATTAGTTGAGGTCACACCTGCTTCTGTGGAGACATCTTGGGCTACACCTACTTCACCTTCAAATATTTCTTTCTTTCGACTTCTTTCCTCTCACTTCTTTCAGGAGATGCAATTTCTTTAGTTCTTTTGGAGTTACTTCATTCTGGGGGGATTTGTGGTCTCTTTCTTCCTCTCTTATGGGGGGGTTCATTTATCTATCTTTGTGATGGATGGTGCCCTTGGGGTGTCTTATGGATTCCTCCATCTTTCATCACTTAGTTAGTTTATTGCATTCTATTTTGGGGAGGAGTTTTGTTCCCATGTAGTTTTCTCCTTTACCCTGTTTTATATAGTTTGCATTGCATTTGTAAATGAGTACCTAATCAAGCCTTGTTTCCGGGACTCGTCTTTGCATAATAATTTTCTTTTCCCTAAGTTGCACTTATGGGGGGTGTTGGTGTGATTAATTATTTAATTACACTTTAGCATAAGTTTACTTAGGCATATTTTATTTCCTAGGTTAATTATTATTTAATTATTATCCTTATCTTATTGAGTTGTCTTTTTTCTCAAGATAATATTAGGGTTGTGCATGATTTCCTTTTTGAAGGATTTTGTATTATTTGTAAAACAATTACTTTCAATAATTATTATTCTTGTTTTTGCTTGCAGAAATTTTCTCTAAGGGTTTACAAAACATCTCTTCTTTTTGTTCTGAATATTTGTTGCATGTGATAGGTGATTGCTTGTAGGTGATCCTTGGGGACTGTGAAGTTGGTTTTTCGACTTCTACAAATGGGTCATGATCTTCAGTGAGTTCAACATCCAGTATGTAGACCAGAAAGCCATCAAAGGATAGTTGATAGCTGATCAATTAGTTGAAGCTCCATTATAGGATAATCATCCAATGAACATTGAATTTCTAGATGCAGACATTCTCAATATTACCACACAACAATGGAGACTTTATTTTGATAGATCATACACACAAAGAGGGTCTGGTGCAGGAATTTTATTTGTTACACCTCAGGGACATACCATCCCATGGTCCTATAGACTAATGTTTCGATGTACCAATAATGTGGTTGAGTATGAGGCATTGATTATTGGCATCAAAGTGGCTATTGAATGGAACATCATAGAAATACAAGTGTATGGGGACTCAGCTTGTCATCTATTAGGTAAATGATTAGTATCAGACAAAGGATGAAAAACTCATGCCATATAAGAAAATGATAGATAATCTTAAAAATTACTTTGTGCAGATCAAGTTTGAACAAATACCAAGGGAAGAGAACAAAGCTATAGATGCCATGGCAAAAATTTCTTGCCTCTTGCAATTACCAGAAAAACAAGGTTGTTATGAGTTTATGGTAGAACAACTATGTAACCATGCCTACGATAATCCTGAATCACAGACCATATGTCAAATAGCCAACATTCAAAACTCACTATATGGAGAGATCTATACTTACCTCAAGGATAATATCCTTCCTCTTGATCTTTCTAGAAACCAAAAGCGTAACTTCATCAACCAATCCGCTCACCATACATTGATTTTTGATATCCTTTACCATTTTGGTCTAGATGGTACTCTTCTTCGATGTTTAGAACACAATGAATCTAAATCAACCTTACGTGAGGTTCATGAAGGTATTTGTGGAACTCATTCAAGTGGACCAACCCTAGCAAAGAAACTCCTCCGTTTGGGGTATTACTGGCCCAACATGGAAAATGAGTCTTATCAATTTGTTATGAAATGTCAGATCCATGGAAATTTAATTCATGCACCAGCATGATAATTACACCCATTTACATCAACATGGCCCTTTTGTCAGTGGGGACTAGACCTGGTTGGAAATATAAACCCATCTTCATCCAATGGACACAAGTTCATAATCACAACAACAAAATACTTTACAAAATGGATAGAAGCAGTTCCTTTAACAACAATCACTGGAAATAAAATCTCGTCTTTCATATTGAACTACATAATTTGTCAGTATGGCATACCTCAGACCATTGTTACAGAAAATGGAAGACCATTTAAGAACTAGGACGTCTAGGAATTCTGTGAAAAATTTCATATCCAACATCATTTTTCAACACCGTATTATCCTTAGGGAAATGGCCAAGCAGAGGCCTCAAACAAGACAATTCTGAAAATACTAAAAAAATGGTTAATGATGTTGGACATGATTGGCATGTTCAGCTAAATCCTACATTATGGGCTTACAGAACCAGCATCAGAACACCAATAGGAGCTACACCATATGCCTTGGTATATAAGAAAATGATAGATGATCTTAAAACTTACTTTGTGCAGATCAAGTTTGAACAAATACCAAGGGAAGAGAACAGAGCTATAGATGCCATGGAAAAAATTTCTTCCCTCTTGCAATTACCAGAAAAACAAGGTTGTTATTAGTTTATGGTAGAACAACTATGTAACCATGCCTACGATAATCCTGAATCACATACCATATGTCAAATAGCCAACATTCAAAACTCACTATGTGGAGAGATCTATACTTACCTCAAGGATAATATCCTTCCTCTTGATCTTTCTAGAAACCAAAAGCATAACTTCATCAACCAATCCGCTCACCATACATTGATTTTTGATATCCTTTACCATTTTGGTCTAGATGGTACTCTTCTTCGATGTTTAGAACACAATGAATCTGAATCAACCTTACGTGAGGTTCATGAAGGTATTTGTGGAACTCATTCAAGTGGACCAACCCTAGCAAAGAAACTCCTTTGTTTGGGGTATTACTGGCCCAACATGGAAAATGAGTCTTATCAATTTGTTAAGAAATGTCAGATCCATGGAAATTTAATTCATGCACCAGCATGAGAATTACACCCATTTACATCAACATGGCCCTTTTGTCAGTGGGGACTAGACCTGGTTGGAAATATAAACCCATCTTCATCCAATGGACACAAGTTCATAATCACAACAAAAAAATACTTTACAAAATGGATAGAAGCAGTTCCTTTAACAACAATCACTGGAAATAAAATCTCATCTTTCATATTGAACTACATAATTTGTCAGTATGGCATACCTCAGACCATTGTTACAGAAAATGGAAGACCATTTAAGAACTAGGACGTCTAGGAATTCTGTGAAAAAATTCATATCCAACATCATTTTTCAACACCGTATTATCCTCAGGGAAATGGCCAAGCAGAGGCCTCAAACAAGACAATTCTGAAAATACTAAAAAAATGGTTAATGATGTTGGACATGATTGGCATGTTCAGCTAAATCCTACATTATGGGCTTACAGAACCAGCATCAGAACACCAATAGGAGCTACACCATATGCCTTGGTATATAGATCAGAGGCCATCCTACCTATTGAGGTAAAAATACCATCACTTCGTGTCTCACTGAAGGGTATCATTATAGACGAGGATTATAGAATCTATAGACTATAAGAACTAGAATTGCTAGATGAACACCATCAACAAGTTGTAAGTCATTTGAAATCATACCAACAAAGAATGTCAAGGAGCTACAATCATAGGGTAAAACCTATAGTCTTTCAAGTTGGAGACCTGGTCCTAAAGGAAAACCCTAGAAATCAGCAAGACAAAGAAAAGAAAGGGAAATTTGAACCTAATTGGCTAGGTCCCTTTGTCATCATAACAAGTATCGATCAGGAGCATATCATTTTTCTACACCTGAATGGGATATGTTCGATGAATCTATTAACAATATCGATCTTAGAAGGTTCTACACCTGAATCACCTAGTGCACGAATTAGTTTTTGAGAATGGTTACCTTTATGAAAACCTGGTAAATAGTCGTCTTGGTAACAGAAAAATACAAAAAAGTTAGAAAAACAGAAAAATATATAAAAAATCAAAAAGACCGAAAAGGTACAATAAATAAAAACCAAATAGTGAAAACCTAGAAATAGGCATTATTTGTGATTTGAACCAGATTTTCCATCTATTGGACACATGTCATTGTCATTATTTCCACCATCATTTTACATCCATTATCATATCATTGCAAGTGGTCATGTCTCACCCTAGTTTGGGGGAAACATCTGGACATCAGTGGGGGCAATAAACATCAAGCTTAAGAAAATAGAAAAACAAGATGAAGACAAACACAACAAAAATAATGATCGAAAAACAACCCAACATGGAACATCAATCACCATTGGAAACACATCAAACATCCATATCAAACAGAAAATTCAAAAACAAGTCAAAAGGTTAGTATCAAAAAGCCAAAAACATGAGTCTATGTCAGTTGAACTATGTGGTCTTTGCATGTATAACTTAGGCAAGACTAATCTTTGATCAGCCCCCGAGGCCCCTAGGATAGGTCTTTAGGTTAGGTCTTTGGTCAAAACTCTCGAAAACACAAAAACATCATAAAATCAGGATGGATGATCTAATATGAATAATGGTTGAAATACTTGAAGCAAAGGTTGGATATGTTGTACTTTGATCATTATTATCATTTCTTTGGAGCAACTCAATGATGTATTGAACAAAAGAAGCTAGGAAGAAGAATGGTATTTTTCTTTATCTGTTGTTTGTGAATTAATCATAATTACTATGTGAATTGTCACGAGACGTGCTCTACAAAGTATCACTAATGACATTCGAATTCACATAGGAAAGTGATTAATTCTTATCTATTTACACAAGAAATGCTCAGGACATCTCGGTTTAATTATACCTCGATGCTTGTGTTCACTTGCAATATCAAAAATCATGAAAGTAATACTCAGGTCATCATTGGTTTACATTATATCATTGATGCTTGTACTCACTCTCAACATTTTAAAATCTCCATGATGATACAAAGCATGATAAAAAGATTGTTAAAATGCCTATGTTTACATGTAGATTTGCATGGTAAAATAGACTGCATTCATGAAAAGTGTTACATCTGTAGAGTATTTGCTACAAAATTGCTGAATCATTCAATGACGATGTTATATTTTCTCATTAAAGTATTGAGTATGCTTGAAATTAACAAAAACATCATCATTATCATATTGCTACATAATCATTGCATAGATTTCAAAAATAATAATTTTATCATTTCATCTTTATCATTTAAATCATATAATTTGCATTATTCATATCATTTCTTCAAATGTGCATCACATCATATAAAATTGCATAAGAAATTATCAAAAAAAAAAATCATTATGTAATTACATCTTCATTTATTTATTCATCACATCGTTATCATACATTCAAAATAATATCACATATATCATTTTCATCATTCATTCATCACATCCTAAATTTCCATTGATATCACATGAATAAAAATGTACATATCCTATTTACATCAAATATCATATCCATCATCATACATATAACCATCATCATACATATATGCATCCATACATCATGCATACATACATCATACAACCATACATCATCATAATACACATCATAGATAGAACATCATAAGTCATAAAGCATGTCAACATAATTATAATTTGCATCCATAACATCGTAATATAAGGATCATCACATGGCATATAGAACATAGAAATAAATGCATTCAACATAGAATCATCTAACACACATGATAGATCGATAAAATTCACTGCATATCATATAGATCTCAAAATCATAAAATGTCAAGTATGCAGTGATGTCTGAAATGAAGAGAGATATAACATCAAAAATGGATGTAATCAGAATATACAACAGGGGATCAAATCATCAAAACTAGGTGCTATTGGCTCTAGACAGTGCAAGCATCACAGGACTAGGCCCTCCACCACCACCGGATGTACTAGGATCTCTCAGGTCTCTGAGGATAGGCTGAGTCACACCTGCACTGATAGTCCTAGAATGAGTCCTGCTAGATCAAGAATTCTTGTAACTCACTCTCTACTCTAAAGGGACGACATCATAATATTTCCCTTTGTAGTACTCCACCTCCCCACCAATATGGGCAACCTCTCGCATATAATCTACTAAAGAGGTACCATCTTCCAATCTCTATAATCTCTCAGCTGTAGCCTGAGCACCCTCTACAGTAAATTTGGTGGTATCCCTCTCAGTTGTCAATGATGTAGTTGGACCCTAAGCTATCTTTGTAGTTTTCCTAGTAGTATCCCTCTCTACTGTCAATGTTGTAATTTGAGCCTGCACTGCAACTAATTGAGCCTATACTGATGCTATAGACTATGTGTGTGACTGAGCCTGCTCCTACATCTGAGTCTGGGTCTGTGCCAATAAATTCTGAGTCTAAACAATTTGAGCCTATACGGTCTCTAACTACACCTAAAGGCTCACAATCTATATCTATTCTATCAGATCTCCCACTTCTTGCCTCTTATGAGGCACTGTATGCTCATGCAAATCAAAGGCTGGACCCGATCCACCTGCAACATCTCCATTGTCGAAATCATAATCATCACCACTGTCCTCCTCACCATCGACATCCTCCTCACCATTGACATCCTCCTCATCACCAACATCCTCCTCACCACCAACCTCGACATCCTACGCCTCAACCTCACCAACCTCCTCTATCCTTTGGCTACGACCATGTGCAACACCAACATCCTCCTCTATAGGTAACTGGGCGGGATCATCAGGAATGGTAATTTGTGGGAGAGGATGCCAAGCCAAATAATTGGGATAATCTACTACCATAGGTGGCTCAACAATGTCAGGATAGATATCGCACTCAAATGGCTGGAAAGACTAAAACTCCTGAACAACATCATATGACAAACCAGACCCCCAATCTGTAGAATCTGACTGATGATGGGCATAATGAGCAACAACCTTGGGCATACCCTAAACCAAACCATACTATCTATACACTCATCTAATCAAAAATCTCTTTAGCACCCAATGAGTCTGACCAATCAGTAGCATCAACTGATAGAGAAAAGGCACTTGAATATCATCCTCATCCCAATGCTCATAGTCAAGGTAGGGATGCCATTCCATAGACTATATCATCAATCACTCTCCTCCAATGCTCTAACTTACCCAGTCTGGACTGAGTAAGGTGGCCTGCATATATATGGTCTAATAGTTGGTCTTTGTCTCACTGGCACTAAACGCATGATAGCTATGTGCTCCCATGCTCATATCTATAGTAATGTGGCTCTGAATGACAAACTCCAACCTCAAAGGTAAATTGTAGAATGCAAATAATGATACAGATGGGAAAGCATGCACATGCCCCAAGAAAATCTCATCCCATGAAGAACCATGCTCTCCAACACATGGCCCCAACCAACAGAAAGTCCCTTTGACCTACGATCAAGACAAAGGAACCCTCCAATGAATCTAGCCAAAACTATAGGAAGGGTGGCATAAACATCCACCATCTCATGCTAAGGAATCCAATACCTAGAAATTTGATCATCCTAAAACACTCTATAGAGAGCATAAGTCCCACCCTACTCTATAGAATCAAAAATGACCACATCTCCAACAATGGGAATCTTCAAAATCTACCATACATCCTCTAGGGTGATTTTCATTTCACTAGTAGGAAGGTGAAAGGTGTTATGCTTGCTATGCCACCTCTCAGGTAATGCTATCAGGAGACCCCAATTAATCCTAATCTAGGGCATGAATAAAAGATAAGACAATCCACAACGCGTAATAATAGTCATCCCAGGCTTTACCAACTATGGTATCAGATCGAATGTCCATGGGAATTGCTCTCGAACCTGAAGGTTCTCCAAGGACTCCTATTATCATGAAAGGATCAAAGTCAGTATTCCATGTCAATCATCACACATCAATTATCTTATCAAATATAATCAACTCTTGATGAGAATTTTGATCAAATCTCATGAGAAAGAATTGAACCTCACTTATCATTAGGTCAATCATCAATCTTAAAATTAACCTCGCCTATCATGAGGTCAATCATCAATGCATCAAATCAACCTCACCTATCATGACGTACATCAATCAAACTATAATTATTCCTCACCTATCATGAGGATAATTATCATCAATCAAACATTAGACCTCACATATTATGAGGTCAAACATCATCTTCTTGATCAAGATAATCAATCATATCAAACCAAAGGCTAACATAATAAAAATTTGACAAAATCAAGGAAAATTTTGACAAACTTCATCAATCTGACTTGGATGCGCTAAAACAGGCATTCAAAGCGCTAAAACACTACATGCATTATTTCATCAATCAAAAGCACTAAAATAGGCTGGAAAATTTCCATTTCATCATATGTGCTACTCTATTAGGTCAATGCACTAAACTATCAGGTCAAAGCGCTAAAATAGAAAATTAAAGCACTAAAGTTTCTAACCTACTCGCTAAAGTTTTCTAAGCGCTAAAATAGATGACCTAAGTGCTAAAACAACATTCCTAAGCACTACAACATAATGTGAAAGTGCTAAAAGAAAGGAAATTTTTAAAAACCCGAAAAAGGCATAAAAATGAGGAAAGCACAAAAAATGAGGGAATTTATGGGTACGTACTAGAGGTCCGTAAGCAGTCGGGTGCTGGTGACGTCACACACACTCGACCGGTGAGTGTGATAGGGACTCGACATCCTACTCCAAATTGTGCAAAATTTCTCTCACAAAGATTTCAAAAACTCAAATGCACAAATGAGTTTGAGAATGACCTTTTTGACCTATTAAAGGTTATTTTTGGTGGGATTTTTATGGGATTAATTAATTTCTTTTAAGGGGAGATTAATAAAAATTCATCTAGGGGAAAAATTCTACATTCTATATTGGGAGATAAATTATTTCAACATCAAATCATAATATAAATCATAAAAATTTGAAAAATTCTAAAAAAGTAAAAATAAAAAATAAAATTCATTAATTTATCCCCTGAGGGGGCATATATCCATCATCAGCTAAAATCAATGTTTGGGGGAAGTTAGGGGCATTCTATTTTTTTTTATCGTCGATACTAGCAGTAACAATGAAATTTTCTTTGAAGCAATGTGCAAACACATCACTTCAAAGAGGGGAAAAATGTATACTCCTAAAAATGGTTTGGAGAATATAATTAATTAAATATGATTTATTTGATTAATTAATCTTAAATTCATCTACTTAATAAATAAATAGAAATATTTATTTATATTAAGTTCACTTTTAATTCTTCTATTTTACCATATTATTTCCTCTTAATTAAATAAGCAAAATTAAATACTTTGTTCTATTTAATTATTATCATCATTATTTATTCTATAGTTTATCCATTTATTAAATCAACAAATGTCAATATTTTGTATTATTTAATTATCTTATCATATTTCCTCTTAATTAAATAAAGATATGATAAAGTCTTATTTAATTATCATATCCCTTTTTATTAATTAAGAAAATATCAAATATTTGTTTCATTTAATTAAATATCTTCTTACTTTGCTAAATTTGAATAAATCAAAAATATTCAAATAAAGCAATATTCCTTTATTCACTCACCAATAAAATTAGATTTTTCAAATCTAATTAATTCAACTGGCATTCATGGGAAAGCTTCAGAGAAAAACTTGAAGGAAATCCTCTCAATCTCCTTCCTCTGATTCTTCCTATCATCTTTCCTGATGTTTTCATGGGGAGAAACCATTCCCATAATCAACTCGAGATTCTCAATCTCTCACCACTCAATTCTCTAGATTGAATCCAAGCCTTTGTTGTGTTACCCATGTGCAAATGTGCTACCGTAAATCTATAAATACAACCTTCTGAAGCAAAGAATGGATCCCAACTTTGTGCAAACTTACTCTGCGAGAATAGAAATCAAGCAATTCAACAATCAAGCAATAGCAATAACAATAGCATCATATCAATCATAACATCAGTAGAATTAGAATCACAACTACATCATAGTTTTTACTGTAGCTTTCTTTTATCACATTTCATGTCAGAATAGATTACAGTATCATCAATATTATTTAGAAATCATTATCAATCATTAGATCATTACATTTAGCATCACTCCATTCTCTAGAATGTCATTTTAAACAATCACACAGCTTACCAAATCTGAGAGCCTTCTGTGACTTGATAAATATTTGGAGATAGGAGATAATGAGATGCTTTCAAGTTTTCTATGCTTTAATTTAGTTTAATTCATGTTAAATCTTGATATAATGTTTCATTAAGAAGTGTTTTAGTTGTTTTACTTATTTACTTTTTCACACTTACAATTACACCCTAAGTTACTACAAAGAGGTTACAAAGATTGATTGAATTTCCTTGAAACTTGCAAGTGGTTAGTCAACATAGCACAATAGAGAGTTGTAACAAATATGTAGAGGAAATATTACATATATTTTCACAATCAAATCATAATAGTCCATGATTTAATATAATGATGTCTAATTTTTCAAATGAGAGGGAAAAAATGATTGTATATTCATCCAAATTGAATTTTTTGACTTATTTTGACTTGGGATATTTTTTAAATCACCAAAGGATAACACTGAAGGTGATAACATTTTTAAAAAATTCCCAAGGCTAGGGTTGCCAGCACCCCTATCTAAGAGTTTTCGCTCAAAATGCTAGGGATGTTTAGGAATTTACTTTATTTTCTCAATCAAGACCGAAAATGAAAAAAATATTAATGTAATTAATTACACATGTAAAATAGGGTTCCCAATATATTATGAAATTGTTAGGGGTAAAAATTTATGATGTTATAATTTTATATGCTATAAACTAGCATTATCTCTCATATATATTTTACTTGATAGTATAAGATTTTTTATTTCAAACCTTAGTTCTTGTAAGAAGAATAGTTTTTGACCTTTAATTTTTTGAAATTCTCTAGAGAAGTATAAATGAGAAATAATAAATTAACATATTTCCTATTTGCACTTCCTTATTGCATCTTTGAACTTATAACTATCTTTTTTATATTAATTATGTTTATGTATTATTGTATATGTTGCATTAATGGTTGACATTACCTAGAGACTAAATGTCTAGATTAATATTCAAGAAAAGGGTGTTAAAACTATATTTTTGATATCTAAGTAGAATGAGGCATTGATGAACCTTCCATCACCATTTTTCAATATCTCATAATTCTATCCATATTTTGATAACAAAGGATTAGATATCAAGGATCTTGGTGTTCTCTCTAGTGCTAAAAGAAATATTTTAAGTACTAATTTACTAGAGCTAATCATAGATTAAGACTTGAATATTATGATTATTTCTGCTATGAATAGGTTGACATATAATTAGAGTTGGTATCTACAATTTATTTAATAATAAATTGTAATTTCATGGAATAGGGAAAGATAAACCCTTCACTTGACCACAACTATGCCTAATTTTTAAAGACTAGATTTCCTAATTTAATAAATAGCACAACATCTATAGCAATGGATCCTAATATACCACTTACCTTTGATAGCCATTTATTTACTAGTCTTGTTTCAAAGAAGGGAATTTTTAGTCTAATGATACCCTAATAAAAAAAATATATTGTGAAAATTCTATTGAGAAATGGGTGAAATGAAATAGATTCTTCAAAAATATCAAGAATTGCATTCAATAGATGTCAGAAATCTATGTTATCACTAAAACATTAGGGAAAATAAGACATCAAAATACATTTCATAATAATTCTCATATGAGTTGTAATCACTTCTATATTTTTTATACTTTCTTTAGACAATATCATGAATAAAAAATAAAAATAGCCATTAGCCAAAAAATTAATAAAATTTAGACAGGGCTTATTGATGTAATGGTAAGGCAACTAGGGTGGTAATTACAAGTGTTACTACTTTTGAAATTAACTGTTAATGGGGGTTAATAATTTTTTCCTTACTCAAACTATGAATTTGACAAGGGACTGCACCCGATTCCCCTCGTTAAAAAAAAAAAAAGAATTTGACAAGGGCTACTAATAAGATTTCCAAATAACTTAGTGTAAAGTGGCTATTCAAAACCAACTTAAAAATAAAAATGATGTAGTAATGGATAGAGAGGAAAATGAAGAAAAATATACTCAAACAACCCAAATATAGATACGAAAAAATACAAAATAGATGAATAAGACAATTTAGATATCATAAATCAATAATAATACTATTAATTATCAATTTTGAACATATATGTTGCATTTAAATTTGAAACGTAGTGTCACAATCAAAGATTACAATTATAAAACATTGTACAATCTTATATACCCATAGGATATGTACCAATTATAACAATTCATAACCTAAATATTACAACTAGATGTATCTCATATTTTTTTCCTTATTCTAAGGATCATTTTTATTTATAGGGTCCTTTCCAATTATAAGGAAAAAATAAATGAATTATCATTAACCATCTTTCATAACATTTTCTACGAGTAGGAAAAAGTATTCAAGTCAATACAATATTTAAAATTTTGTGTGAAAGTGTGGACAATGATTTTGGTTACCCAAGGGTTCTCTAACTCTTCTAGGTTTTTCACCTAAAAGGAGAGAAATGGGCCTAAAATGCTAAATTCTACACTCAAGATTAATGTAAAAGGGATGCAATATGTCTAGATAAGATTATCTAAATGCAATAATCTGAAAAACAAATGATTTATTTATGAAAAACCTAAGATATTGAAAGTGCAAGAAAACATGATGATTTATCCAAAAACACCTAAGAATGTAAGTGGATGATGAAATAATTAAACAAAACTAGAGAGGTACACCTGGAATCTAAAATATGATGTAGAGAGGCTCTAGAATCCTATAGAGTTGACTGAAAATGTTGATTGGGAGACTTACGCCAAGCTGGGTGACGTAGTCTCATTTCGAGGAAAATGTACCAGAATAGGAATCTGCCAAATGGGTATCCAAAAATGTAGAAACCACTTTTCATGCCTAGAAGTGGGACTAATTCACCAAAAATGGTGACTCATTCCACTGAGAGATTTCTAAAATTTCAGGATAGGATTTTGTAGCTTCTGGTCTACACTTGCTATCTTGAAAGGTGTCTAATCCTGATTCTGTAGAAAACGGGATGAAAAGAGTCTCCAAGCTTCAATTAGGGCTTTGTTAACTTTTATGGATTTTTTACCACTTTCTGACACTGAAATCTTTGACAAATCTGCATACAAAGTTTGCAAACACACATGCAAAGAGGGAAAAAGGGTTAAGGGTTAGAGTATAGGGGTTTGCCTTGGTCAAACCCCACTTTGGTAATCAAACCCTAGATAATGAGATGAAATATGAAGAGAAAAATAAATAAAAAAATGCAATGTCATAAACTTACCAAACCCTTGATATGTAAATCTGAAGATATGCAATGAAGTGCTCCAATGGATGACTTGATTATGTTTAGAGTGATCGAATGGTTGAGAATGATTAAGTGAATGGATGAATTGCTTGAGTGAATGAATTAGGAATTAGGAGATGAAAAATGAGGAGAAAAACTCTTATTTATACTTTATTTTCCTAAATTTCCTGAAAATAACATGTCATAGTTTGACCTCAAGGGTAAGAAAATAAAATTTTGTCAAGAAATTAAAATTATTTTAATTTTTGTGCCTAGTGGGACTAAGTTGCCCTAGGTGGCGACTTGGTCCCACCAGGGAAATTTCACTGGGTTTTAGAGATTAAAGTGCATTAAATGATATCTAACAGGAATATCCTCAAAAATACACTTAAGTATGGATGGAAAGTGCATTAAGGGGTCATTTAAACATAAAAAAGGGTTGAATCAGTAATGAAAAATCTAGAAAAGCGTGAGAGTTTGTTACAAATATTTACAACACTTTGAAATAAGACTTGGTAAGTGATAAAAAAAGGTTATTTAAGTGAATTATGGTGAAAGGGTCCTAGAAAAGTGTGAAAGTGGGTTACAACACTTCACAACACTTTTACAAGACATCCTAGAAGTCTTAATGATTCACAAGGGTCCAAGACCTAATGTGAATGTGTTGACCACATTACAACATCAAATCTAGGTCAAATCAAGCCAAAGTCAATAAGAGAGACTCAAGTGAACATAAAAATGTCAGCTATAAATTTTTTGGTGACAGATTAAGCCCCCACTTTAGTGAGAGGATGAACTTACTTCAAACTCACTCTAAAGTAGCCCAACATGCACATCAAGAGGGATCCAAATGAATTCATGCTAGTAATATGAGAGAACAACAATCAAGAGGGATGATCGAGACCCCAAGATCAAGATCTCATGGAAAACCAAACATAGGCACAAAGGAACACTCATGAAAGTGATGAAAAGGGATGAAAGAAAGCTTTGATCATTTTTCCAGCCCGTTGTGGATTAGATCTAGGATATTTGTTTGGAAAAAGAAATGTATACTCACTCTAGGGAAAAAAAACTCATGGTTGTCCATCGGGTGAGAAGGCCCAAGTATACTCACTCTGGGGCCATAGAACTCCTATTTTTCCATGGGGTGAGAAGGCCTAAAAGGTGAGGAAGATGCACTAGGTTGGTATGCACTCACACAAGTAGGTGGCTATGGGGAAAATTCATGCCTTGGAATGGGCTTTCCTACTCAACCATATCAAAGTTATGCCTCTTGATAACCTTAATAAGGGGCCACAAAGGACAATGGCATTTCGTAAATCATGAGACAAGCAAAGCTTCGTATGCTTAGAACTCCAGAACAAATGCAATGGCACCATAGGAATGCAAAGTGTGTTATGCAAGGTGGCCATGTAAATGCAAAATGCAACATACAAAATAAATTTTCAAATGATTCTTGTTAAGTTCATGCAAGGTCTTTAACTTAGGGAACATTGTGTCTAATGTCTCCAAGAGAGGACCAATCAAAGAATAGAAAATTTGCAACTTAGGGGATGCAGTGTGTCACATCAGGCCACCAAGAGGAATGTAATATGCTGAGATAGATCATGATCATGAAAGACATTACACCCAATGGCATCCACAAAGTGAAAAAAAAATCATATAAAGTAACAAGGCTACACTAAGAACCAAGAAAAATAAAAATGCAAAATGAATTATGCCAATGTATGCCCCCACTTTAAAGGAATTGCTACACATCGTTCTATGAGAAATTACTTTCAAGTAGAAAAGGAAAAATGTAGAAAGAAACAAGACATGAGAGACAACTTGGAAAGCCCCTATGCCAAGTCATACATTTCTGAGTAAGGTTGCATTATGTAAAGGAAAATGAACAAAAGAAATAGGGGTTTCCCCCAAAAAGGAACACACTAAATACATAAGGGATCTATGGATTTGTGGTCACTATGTTCGTTGCTGCAATGTTTTGATTAAAGAGCTCAGAATTTTCATCATTTCCCCAATACATAGAACTGGAAGAATGACACAAAGAGAGAAAAAAAAAAATATTTTGGATCAACATAGAAGATACATTGCAGTCTTAACGCTTTGCATCATCCCCAAAAGGAAAACACAAGTGAAAAGAAAATGAAAATGCTAAAGAAAAGGAAAAGATTTTGGGTCAACATGAAGGAGACATTTCGGTCTCAATGTGTTGTGTCATCCCCAAAAGGAAAAACACAAAAAAAAATGAATAAGAAAATAAAATGACCTTTTGGGTCAACATGGAGAGCCCTAGGTCATCTCTACGCTTTGCATCATCCCGAAAAGGAAAAACACAAAACAAAAGAGAAAAAGAAAATAAAAGGAAATTTTGGGTCAATATGGAAGAGACATAGGTCATCTCTATGCTTTGTGTCATCCCAAAAATTAAGACACAAAACAAAATAAAAAGAAAAAAGTGATGTATGACATAGAGAAGAATGAAGGTACAAATAGAAGAAGGTACAAAGAGAGAATATCAAATGTCACATCATGGGGGAGCACAATACACACATCAAAGAAAATAAAAATGCTAGTAATGCAAAGGCAAGTCAACCATACTAATTCATTCACCTCCCAATCTCAATTGGTATAAGTGGAAGGTGAATAAAGTAGCTAAGGGACAAGGACAAATGCATTACTAGGACAAGGCTATCAACTTCTTGCCCCTACTTAGTGCAGGACAAAAATAAGTCGGGATAGGTGATGGGAAAGGTCATGCAATAGTGAGAATGGAAGATTCTACACCTATTGCATGATGAGGGGAATTGGTAATGTCTTAAAGATTTACTGGATAGCAATTATCTCCATCAAAATGATACTTGCTTAGTATTTCTTTCAATTGGTGACACTCATCACTTCTATGTCCTAGAACACGATGATATGCACAATGTGGAACATTAGCATCTTTAGGATAAATGACCAACCTATTCATAGGTGGTAATAAAATGAGTTCTTTGTTTAGAAGGATTTGCAATTTCCTTTCACATTCAGGTAGTGGATGGAGAGGAAATTTTAGTTTTGTCAACTTGAAAGGTCATTTGCATTTACTAGATTCACCCTTTTCGTGAATTGAAGGAGGAAGAGGACCCAAGGGGATCCTATCATCCTTGTAATTGGTATCATGTAAGGGTTGTTTTTGAGGAAGGAGAAAATTCAGATCAGAAGGGGAATCAGAGATCACCATGCCATCATCATGAAGTCTCCAATATTCAACATGAGGCTTGTTGTCATGAAGAGTATCTTGATAGCCTAACCCTATTGTATTTTCATCTGTTGGTCTTTATTCTAAAATTTGATGAATGTCATGGTCAATTGTTGTGTCACATCCTTTTTTGCTTAAGATGGTAAAACCTTTGCCATATGTGTCCTCAAGATTGATTGGTGAGTTGGTAACTTTGTTATCATAGAATGGGTGAGGAGTTGCTTGGTTAGAGGAACTAGGTCCACCTATTGGAGGGAACTTAGGTCCTTCATTTATTTCAGGATGTAGGTATCCAAATTTATTAGGAGGTGAGACTGTAGGAAGGTCTTGTTGTTTCATGGATGGATAAAAGGATGCATTGGATTCAAGGTTGTCATGACATTCGATGAAGAACATATGCATGCTATCATCATCTTCTCCAATGATGTCAACAACAAAAGGATGACATTCATGAGGAGTTGAAGGAGCATGAGGAAGCTCAAGGTCATTAGGATTAGTTCCAATGGCACAATTTGACATGTCCACTGAATATTTTAATGACATCCCGAACCATTGATTTTTGGCTCTCTAGGACTTCTCTAGCTCTCCTAGGGTATTTCACCTAAAAGGAGAGAGATAGGGCCAAAAATGTTATAAGGTTCATTCAAATTATGTTATATGTGATGTTATCTAAGCTAAATGAAGTGAGCTAAGTGCAAGTAAGTGATTTATATGACATATTATGAATGCAAAACTAAGATCTAAACTATGTTGGAAAACACACTATGATATTCAAACAATGAACTAAATGATGAAAGAATGTAGAACATAAAGAAATGAGATGAAATAGAGTGTACTTGGAAAATATTTGATGATTCTAGAATGTTGTGGATGTTGTCTAAAGTTACTAAAAATTGACAGTGGGATTCATTTACCTAGGGTAGCGAATTAGTCCTGTTACTGGTGAAAAGGTGTTGGAAACTAGTTTCTGACTATCAGGATCTAGAATCTAACAAAATTCAAATTTTCATTCATAAGGTGGGACTCATTCACCACTGGTGGTGAATCAGTCCTCTCCCAAAATTTTGATAAATCAGGAGACAACTCTGCAACACAAGATCTGGAGATGTCTGATTGTTAGGTTGTCGAAGTCAATTATGTGGGAAATAGACAAAAAACCTTCTCCAAGCTTGAAATGCAAATGATTTGACTTGAAGCACATATTTGACTTGTTGACCAATCTTCAACACCTAAATGCTTGTTAAATCTACACACAAAAGTCTGCAAACACACATGCAAGAGGGGAAAAATGGTTTAGGGTTAGCAAATAGGGGTTTGCCTTGGTCAAACCCCACTTTTGGTAATCAAACCCTTAATGAAGCAATGAAATGAAAGAGAATGATAAACCAACAAGATGCAAATGCTATCAACTTACCAAACCCTTGATGATGCAAATCTGAAGTAATGTCAATGGATGATCCACAATGCTTGATGAGATGTTGTAAGATTCTTGACGACTTGAGATTGCTTGAATATGATGTGTGAATGTTGGAGGATTGTAGGAGATCCAAAATGAGGTGAAAATCACTTATTTATACAATATTGTGCCTTAGTAACCCATTCATACCTCATCACAGGCCAACATCAAGTAATTTTGAATAAAAACCCGAAATGAAATTTTATTTTTTTTGAATTTGGAGCCAAGGGGGACTCATTCACCACCCATGGCGAATGGGTCCCACCTAGGACCTCAAAATGGGTGTTAGGGAATTATCTTGTATTTAATGTTGTTTGTCGAGCTTACATTCAAAAATACACTTAATTAAGCCTTATAAGAGCATAAAGGGACCAAATAAAGCATAAGAAAGGGATAAATAGTGACGTTCCTACAAAAGTGTGAAAGCTTGTTACAAGACTTTACAACTCTTTAAAATATGACTTGATTAGTGATGAAAAGGTGGTTTTTAGGTGAATTGTAATGAATAGAGTCTAGAAGAGTGTAAAAATGCTTAACAACACTTCACAACACCTTCACAAGATGTCATTATTTGAATTTTGGTACCTAAATATGCATATTCAAGCCATGTTCTAACATAAAATTAGAGAAAAATAGATCAAGCATCATGAAACAAGACCTAAAAGGCCATGAAAATGAAAAGGGGACATTTTTCTACGACACACATCCAAAATTGATTAAAGCAAAAAGCCATGATGCAAGAAAACTAAATGCAATAAATATCAAATCTGGAAAGTATGACAAAAGACAATAACAAAAAATAGAAATGCAGTAAATGCTTAGAAAATGCCAAAAATTACAATGCAAAATGTAAAGAAGGACTAAGTCGCCGAGTGTGGCGAATTACTCCTATTGAGGATTTTTTTATGATTTTTCAGAAAATTTGAATGCAATTTGATGTCTTTCAGATGCACAGATATAGTTACAGTATGAAAATGCAGAAAATTTGTTGTTTTCAATGAAATAAAATGCAAAAATGAAAGCTATATGAGCTTTTCACTAATGCAATTTTCTAAAACCCTAGGATGCAAATTAAACAATGCAACACTTAATGCAATGCTAATGCAAGGTAAAACTAGGATTCACTTGAAATCAGAAGAAAATATGTTCAAAATTTAGGTTTAGAAAAATGTGGACAATGATTTTGGTTACCCAAGGGTTCTCTAACTCTTCTAGGTTTTTCACCTAAAAGGAGAGAAATGGGCCCAAAATGCTAAATTCTACACTCAAGATTAATGTAAAAGGGTTGTAATATGTCTAGATGAGATGATATAAATGCAATAAACTAAAAAATAAATTATTTATTGATGCTAAACGTAAGATATGCAAAGTGTTGGAAAACACAATGATGTATGGAAAAACACCTAAGAATGCAAGAAAATGATGAAAGAATTAAATAGAACTAGAGAGGTGCACCTGGAATCTAGAATTTAATGTAGATATTCTCTTGAATTTTGCAGAGTTGACTGGAAATGTTGAATAGGACACTTACGCCAAGCTAGACGACTTAGTCCAGTTTTAGGGAAAATTTGTCAAAACATGAATCTGCCAAATGGGTATCCAAAAATGCAGAAACCACTTTTCAGGCCTGGGAGTGGGACTATTTCACCACAGATGAAGACTTAGTCCACCTCGAGATTTATAGAATTTTAGGATAGGATTCTATAGCTTATGGTCTGCATTTCCTTTCTTGATAGGTGTCTGATCTTGATTCTATAGAAAACGGGATGAAAAGAGTCTCCAAGCTTCAATTAGGGCTTCGTTAAATTTTATGGATTATTGACCACTTTTTGACACCAAACTCTTCGGCAAATCTACATACAAAGTCTACAAACACACATGCAAAGAGGGGAAAAGGGTTAAGGGTTAGAGTATAGGGGGTTTTCCTTGGTCAAACCCCACTTTGGTAATCAAACCCTAGATAATGAAATGAAATATGAAGAGAATGATAAATAAACAACATGAAATATCATAAACTTACCAAACCCTTGATATGTAAATCTCAAGATATGCAATGAAGTGCTCCAATGGATGACTTGATTATGTTTAGAGTGCTTGAATGGTTGAGAATGATTAAGTGAATGGATGAATTGCTTGAGTGAATGAATTAGGAATTAGGAGATGAAAAATAAGGAAAAAACCCTTACTTGTACTTGATTTTCCTAAATTTCCTGAAAATAACACATCAAAGGCTGACCTCAAGGGTAAGAGAATAAAATCACACCAAGAAATTAAATTTTATTTTATTTTTGTGCCCAATGGGACTAAGTTTCTGTAGGTGCGACTTGGTCCCACCAAGGAAATTTCATTGGGTTTCAAAGATTAAAGTGCATTAAATGATGTCTATTGGAATATCCTCAAAAATGCACTTAAGTATGGTTGGAAATTGCATTAAGGGATCATTTAAACGTAACAAAGGGTTGAATTAGTGATGACAACTCTAGAAAAGTATGAGTTTGTTACAACTCTTTACAACACTTTGAAATAAGACTTGGTAAGTGATAAAAAGAGGTTATTTAAGTGAATTATGATGAAAGGGTCCTAGAAAAGTGTGAAAGTGGGTTACAACACTTCACAAAAATTTTACAAGACATCCTAGAAGTCTTAATGATTCACTAGGGTCCAAGACCTAATGTGAATGTGTTGAACAAATTACAACATAAAATCTAGGAAAAATCAAGACAAAGTCCATAAGAGAGACTCAAGTGGACATAAAAAATGTCAACTACACATTTTTTGGTGACACAGAAATATTAAAGGGCCTTTTGTATGTGACATTTTTTTAATCAAAAGGGTCTATAGGGTGTATTCTAAGTGTATTGAAATCTAATGTAGTTCTATCCATATATCTCCTTAGCACAAACAAGCTTGGAAATGTCCTAAAATTCTACGACAAATATTAAATGTATTAGATTGTGAGATCTAATTTCTAGATATAAAACACACTATAATAAAGATTGGGAAAAACTTTCTATCCAGTGGGATAAGAATTCTTCCCTGGCATAGATGCTCTAAGTTAATAAGAATATTTTTCAGCTTTAAGATTAATATAAATAGCTAACGCCTCTGGTATTTTATATTATAAATAGTGATTTTGGATTTCCCTCACAACACTAAATTGGTCCTCCTAAGGTTTTTCACCTAAAAGGAGAAAGGGAATTGGATGGGGTCCAAAATGAAAGGGTTTACACTCAAATTCTATGTAAACGAAATGTATTATGACTAATTGAGATGTTCTAATTCTCTGATCTAAAAACAAAGTGATGAATGATGCAAAAACCTAAGAAATACCAAGTGCTAGAAAACACATTGTGATATGCAAAAAACACCTACAAATGTAACTAAATGATGAAATAATTGAATAGAATCAAAGAGGTACACCTGGAGGTTGAAAAAGGATGGCATGAAGGTCTAGAATCTTGACGAAACTATTGCAAAAGTTAATTGGGACACTTACGCCAAGTTGGGCCACTTAGTCCTAGTTTCGGGAAAATTGCTCAGAAACCCATTTTGGCTAAAGGGTATGTGTAGGATCATCATGGAAAAAATAGGCCCTTAAGTGGCAAAAAATTCAGAAAAATCAGTGTTAGGCAACTTGACGTAAAAATTTGAACAAGTTATCTATATTATTTCAAAAATATGTAAGAATAGAATTTGTAGAAAATTGAACGTAGTTTCTAAACTACTAGGTTTATTTAAAAATAAATAAATAAAATCTATTTGGTGAAAATTTTTAATTTCAATGTAGTAGTACTTAAATTTCAGGGAAAAAATATGTAGGTGTCTGTCTGACCACCCTAACCATAATAAAATAATAATATTTTTTTATAAGATTTTATATATAAGTAGAGGACTAATGTCCAGATGTGATGCATATTCTTTTCTAATTTTTTTCCAAGTAAATAATTAATTATTAATTTTTTATTACAACTTTTAAAAAATATAAAAACTCGTATGTCGACCACCTTAACTTGGTCAAAACTTCATGAAATTTAATTTTTCTTTTTATAATCCTATAGTATGTGAAGCACAGAATGTGACGCATGTTTCAGATTGAAAAAATGTGATATTGTTTCAAAGTTATAGATGTTTTTCAATCAGCCCATTGATCAGGACTTTAGTCATAATTCTAATAGAAAATGATTAATAATTATTTATTAAATTCAAATTAAAGCATAATTTATATTGGTGGAAATCTAAGAATCTCCTCTAAAAACCCTTTTTCATTTCATCAATTTTGGGTAAAGAAAAAGTTGTCAACCACATGCCCTAGAAATACCCATAATATTGCCACTTTTTGGCCCATCATGATCCTGCACATACCCTAAATGGGTATCCAAATCTACAAAAATATCTGAAAAAAAAAATTAGTGGGACTAATTCACCACTAGTGGCAATTTAGTCCACCTTTGAATCTCTAAAAGATTTAGAAGTGGTAACGGAAGCCCTAAGTCTGCAGTTTGGTTTCCCACAGGTGTTTTCCTTTGAAACTCTAATTTTTGGACCTAAAAGTGACTTTATTTGATATTTTGGCTTCGTCAACAAAGAGATGTCTTCAATGAGTCTTCATCGTAATCTTCAATGATCTTCAAACCCTCAAAGTGCCTAAATCTGCAAACACACAGAGAGAGAAGGAGAAAATGTTGATTGCTAGGGCATGGGGGTTTTCCTTGGTCAAACCCCTTTTAGGTAATCAAAACAAATGAAGAAAGAATGTAATGAAGCATGAAACAATGGAGTTAGATACTTTCCATGATGTTTGATCTTGAATTTTAATAGCAAAACATGAATAATTTTCCCTTGAATGTCCTTGGAAGTTATCTTGATGGCTTAAAATGATAAAATCCTAGCTTGCTTGAGAAGAATAATGAAAATGAATGATGAAAGAAATAGGAGTGAATGAATTAGTTCAAAATGAGAGGTAAAACCCTATATTTATACACAATTATGCATTAATTACTAAAAAACACATCATCATAGGCTGACCTTAGGTATCAAGGAATAAAAACCCGAAAGAAATTTGAATTAATTTTGATTTTCTAGCCAAATGGAATTAAGTCACCCAAGGTGGTGACTTAGTCCACCTGGGAAATTTTGAGTGGATTTTAGAGATTAAGATGTATTAAATGTTGTTTATTGGGTTCTTCTTCAACAAGACACTTAATTAAGGCCTGTTAGTGTATAAATGGGTCATTTAAAGCATAATAAAGGTGTAAATATTGATGACAAGCCTAGGAAAGTGTGAAAGTTTGTTACAAGACTTTACAACACTTAAAAATAGGTCTTTGTAAGGTTATTTAGGTGAATTATAACATTATGGTCCTAGAAAAGTGTGAAGATATGTTACAACACCTTACAACACTCTTGCAAGACATCAATAAATGTATTTTATTCAATTTTAAAGGGCCCAAGACCTAGTGTGGATGTGTAGACACTACACAACACCAAATCAAGGCATCATTATGTCCAATTTTTCATCAATTATTCTCATATCAAGCAAATTATACACTTTTTGGCAACACATTAAGCCCCCACTTTAGTGAGAGGATGAACTTGCTTCAAACTCTTGCTAAAGTAGCCATTCAAGTAGAGTCCAATCGTACCAATGTGGATGAAAAATTATGAAAAAGATCAAGGCATCAGTCAAGCCCCCAAGATCCAAGATCGTAAGTCAAACCATCAAGATTTATAATCATGCAATGGAAAGAACTAGAAAAATGAGATGAATGAAAGATGCACTCACTCTGGGGCCACAAAACATCAGCTCGTCTATGGGGTGAGCTATCCCAAAGAAGTGGTTTTAGTGAGAAATTCATGCCAGTGTGTTAGCTTCCCACCGTATAATGAGAAATTCATGCTAGTGTGTCAGGTTCCCATTATACCAACCATACCAAAGTTATTCTCCTGATAACATTGATATGGCACCACAATGAAAATACTTTTTGTAAATATTTTTGAATATGTAAAGAATTTTTATAAAGGGGATTTTGCTTTGTTCATGTAAGGTCTTCTTCTTAGGGAACATCATGCCCAATGTCTCCAAGAGAGAAAAAGTGCAAATGGTCTCATCTTGTTTCTAAGAGAGGACAAGTGCAAGATCTCAACTTAAGCAATGTATTGTACATAATGTTTCCAAGAAAGGAAATCATAAGAAAGGAAATCATAAGAAAGAAAATCATACAATGAAATGTGAGTGTGGATGTATGCCCCCACTTTAAATTGGTTGCTAACACCATTACTTTGACAAATTTCTATAAATTAGAAGAGGACATGAGAGCTTACTCGGAAAGCTCTATGCCAAGTCATATGTTTTTGATAAGCTACGTCATGAAAAAGGTAGTTTGTCACGTGTGAGCCAACTTAAGGCACGTTGTCCACGTGCCAAGCTTGCTCTTATATGTTCATGAAAGGTTAATAGCTAGCCAAATGAGGAAACGACAAGTGACATATGAGGAAAAGGATACTCAAATCGTTGTCCCCACTAAGTGTAGGACAAAGGTGAGCCAAAAGCATTGATGAGATTGAAAATTAGTATCAATTAGAGGAAAATTAGGTGCCCCCATAGAGGGAAGCATACCAAACTCCTGAAAATGTTGTATTTTACTACTCAAAGCCTTACATTCATTATTGGGGTGACCATGAACTCTATGATAGGTGCAAAATGAAGTCTTATAATATCATTTCTTTTGAGTTCTTGGAGGAGTCTCAACAAGATACCCTCTTGATCAATGGTAGAAGGTGGTCTTGTGGTTTGCATCAAAGATACATCTTGCTTAGTAGTGGATGTCATACTTACATAAGCTCATCTAGATTGTTATATTTTGGTCTCTCTTATAAGAGGAGGGAAAATCTAGCGAATGTAAATCATTGGTGTCTTACGAGATGACATTGACATTAAGCAAAAGTGTAGTTGTTGTTTCATGTTTGGTAAAGGATTATTTTCAAAACTACGATTGTCTATTGGCGTAGAAGGATGTTTTGTAATAGTTTTTATTTTGAGTGAAGACCTAGTGACTTCTATCAAAGGAAAATAACCAATACCATGGGTGGTTTTTTGTGTGATAGGATCAGTAGGGTTGCAGATACCTTGTTCATTGGAACCACATCCTTTTCCACTGTATCCAAGTTGTTTCACAAGCTCATAACCTTTTCCATAAATCTTTTTCATTGCTTTGGAATTGGGTGGTTGTTCATTATTGTGTTAATCAAAGGTTTTTGTGTAGTTTTCTTCTTTTTCTAAAGTGGTTGAGGTGGATGCATTCAAAGGATCATTTGCATTCCTATTTGATATTTTGTGTATGATCTTATACTCACCCATGAAGTCATGTTCAAAACCTTAGGAACCCCAATCATCATCTAATAGCTTCATGTCTTGTTCAAAATGTTGTTGTTTGTCTTTTTGTTGTGCGAGTTCCACTTGTGTGGTTGGTGTTAATGTGTTCAAGGGGTTCTCTTTGTGTTTATCAAGTTGCAAGACACTATAAGGCTCATGATCAGCTTTCAGTGTGCACACTTTGTCATTGTAGATGTATTTCATTTTATGATGAAGAGTGGAAGGCACACCATTCATTTCATGAATCCATGGTGTTCCTTAAAGAATATTATATGAAAGATCATGAGGCATGACATGGATCGGTGTTTGAAATGTGAACACTCCAACTATAATAGGTAAAGTGATCAAACCAAGCAGTTTCTTTTCTTCATTGTCAAAGCCTTTAATAGATAAATAATTGGGTTGAATTTGTGATCTATCCACATAAAGCCTATCCAAAAGGTTTACACTACACACATTAAGAACAAAGCCATTTTCAAAAAGGGTTTTCTTTATCCCTATTGTTTTGTATTGAGATAGGATTATGAAAGATTCATTTTTTTTGCACTTCCAAAGGGGGGAGTTCACTTTGGTGGAAAATAATATTAGCAATCAATCCTTGAATTATAACTGCTATGTCATTTGGTTGTGCATTAGAAGGGAAAGGAACTTGTTGTAAATCCATTTGAAGCATAGTGTGATAGGTAGGTGAATTGTGTAGAAAGTCCCAAAGGGATATCTTGGTAAGAGTATTCTTAAGTTATTCAACAAGATCATACTCCCTTATGTATGAATTTAATCAAGGAGCACTAGGAAATATGGGATTAGGCAAAGGTAATGGTCTTGGGGTGGGTTGCTGATGTGATTGATTTTTTCTAGTGTAGTGTGAGTGAGCAACAACATCATGATTAGGTGGGTAAAGGGTAAATTCGGGTTTAGGTGATGATGGGTAAAGGATGAGTTCAGGTTGGTGTTGAGTTTGTTGTTTGTGTGAAGGTGGATAGAGAATTAGAGGGTTCTTATGATGTCCCATGGGGTTGTATGAGGTCCATTGATCAAGGGGGATCTAATGGACACTTGTGCATTCATAACCTTATTTGTATTGGTTTGCTGTATCTCTAATGAAGGGCAATCGAGAGTCACCTTTTTATCTAAGGAAGACACATTACTATTGTTTTCATTTTCTTGCGCCATGATATTCTCCCTAGGAGGAGAGTTTTTAGGAGAACGAGAAACCAAATTGTGCCATAGAAAAATGGCCCCTTGTCATTTTTATGGCCTTTTAGGTCTTGTTTCATGGTGTTGGAACTATGTTCCTCTGATTTTATGTTGTAACATGGCTTGAACATGCTTATTTAGGTATTATAATTCAAAAAACAACGTCTTGTGAAGGTGTTGTGAAGTGTTTTAAGACATTTCTACATTCTTCTAGACTCTATTTATTACATTTCACCTAAAAACCACCTTTTCACTCATCAAAAAGTCCTATTTTGAAGTGTTGTAAAGTATTGTAACAAGCTTTTTTTTTTCTTTTGTAGGCATGTTTTCACTATTTATACCTTTCTCATGCTTTATTTTCTCCCTTTATGCCCTCATAAGTTTTAATTAAGTGTATTTTTGAATTTTATCCTGACAAATAACATTAAATATAACATTTTTTCTGACACATATTTTTAGGTCCTAGGTGGGACCCGTTCACCATGGGTGGAAAATGAGTCCCCCTTGGCCCCAAATTCAAAATATTTTCAATTTCCTTTCAGGATTTTATCCAAAATCACTTGATGTCAGCCTGTGATGAGGTATGAATGGATACTAAGGCACAAGAATTGTAGAAATAAGTGATTCTCACCTCATTTTAACTCCCCCATTCATCAAGTTCACTTATCCACCTATTCACTCAAGCATTCAAGCATTCTACAACATCAATTCAAGCACTTTTCAAGCACTTTGAAGCAGCCATTGACATTAATTCAGATTTGCAACATCAAGGGTTAGGTAAGTTGATATAACTTGCATGTTATTACTTTATCTTTCTCTTGCATTTCATTATCTTTTCAAGGGTTTAATTACCAAAAGTGGGGTTTGACCAAGGAAAACCCCTATTCACTAACCCCTAATCATTTTTCCCCTATTGCATGTTTTTTTGTAGCTCTTTGGTTGCATATTTGACAGGTTATTAGGTGTTGAAGATTGGTTTTCAAGTAAACTAGATGCTTCAAGTCAACATAAGTCAATTTCAATCTTGGAGAGAGTTATTTGTCCATTTTCACCAAATCCGACTTCGATAAATCGACAAGTAGACATTCCCAGATCTGGTGTTGCAGAGTTGCCAACTGATTTTCTAGAAATTTGGGAGAGAACTCATTCGCCACCTATGGTGAATGAGTCCCACCTTAGGAGTGAAAACTTGAATTTTGTCAGACTTCAGATCCCAACAGACAGAAACCAGCTTCTGGTAGTTTTTCACTAGTAGGTGGACTGATTCGCCACCCTAGGTGAATGAGTCCCACTATGAAAAATAAATGATTTCCATCAGTATTTAGAACACTCCATAATCATCACAATTCATCCAAGTGCACTCAGATTCATCTCTTTCCTTTCTATTTGCTTTATTTCTTCATTTACATAGTTATTTGCATATCACAATGTGTTTTCAAACATAGTTGTAATTGCACTTGTGCATGCATTTTCAAAAATTTAGATTAGTCCATTGCACTTAGTTAAGTTCATTTACATTAAAAAACATTGCATACATCTTGATTTGAGTGATACATAAGCATTTTTGGCCCTCTCTCTCCTTTTAGGTGAAAAACCCTAAGAGTGCAAGACTAGCATTAGGATCCCAAAAATCTATGTTTCATTTTGGTGAACCAGCTCTTGAACACTTTTCGTTTGTGATTGCATTCAAATATTGAATCTTAGTTTCCATTTTCATTAGCATTCAATTAGGACATTGATTTGTTATTGCAATCTAGAACTTTTCATTTTGCATTAGTGAACACTTCATTTAGATTTCATTTTTGCATTGCATCTCATTGAAAAAAGTAAAAATCTGCATTCTGCATCTGTAAGTGCATTCTGTAGAGCATTTAAATCATCTTTAAATTTCTGAAAAAACACTAAAATATCATACTAGGACTCATTTTCCACCTAGGGCGAATCAACCCCTCTGCAATTTTTAGACAACATTTCTGGCATTTTTCTGCATTTTTGTTTTCTATAGTTAGATATCTATTACAATTAGTATATTTTTTGTTATTTGCATTTTAGATCTCTTAAATTAGCTTTCATTTTCATTCAACCGTCCTTTGGGGTACTTGTATGAGTTTTTGGTGCCCCGTTGATAATACTTTAGTGAGAAGAAGTTCTAGACTCATCGCATCCTGCAATATCACTTTTGTTGTGGACCTTGGGATCTCACGAGCTCCTACTCCTAGTATGGAAAATGGTGCATTAGGCCTTGAAAATACCACTTACATTCCTTCACCTTTCAATCCAATGCATGTTGAAAACCAAAATAATTCCCTCCCGCAAGAAAATGTCATGAATATCCATGAGGAATTTGCACATTTACAACAAGACTTGTCACTTGAAAACATTTCCACCACTACCATACCCGCCATTGAGAACCTTCACCGCCTACTTGAAAGTGATGGTGGATTGCAAGTGATGAAGAAAATTGTTGAGATTTACAATAAACATGCTTCTTCAAATACTCAATCCACAAACATTCTTGTAAGCCAAGGAGCACCTCAAGTTCCTCCCCCTTCAACCATAGCATCCATACCAACTTATACCAATCCACAAGTTCACACAACTATGCACCAACCTAATTATGTGGATACTTCTCTTTTGATTCCACCTAGCATTCCTACTTCTCTTATGGCATCACAAGTCCCTTCCACCACTTTCACACCCCTTAGAATTCCTTTCACTTCCCCTAACATCACTTACACTCCATCACCATTTTCTATTCCACCTCAACCCAATTACCCCGATTCTCTTCTTACACAACTCCTTAACACTATTTCATCCATGCAACACCAACTTTCCACCATTAGTCAAGGTCAAACCACTCCACCCAGATGTCATGTCCGCAATAGCCCTTTATCCTTATAAATCTTACGTAACCCAATGCCACAAGGGATATAAATTCCTTAGTTTGAGAAATATGGAGGAAACGGAGATCCTATCAACCATGTTAATGCTTATACAACTTTGTGTAGTGACTTTTTCCTTGACGATAAATTTTTAGAGAAACTTTTTCCAAAGACCTTGAAAGATACCGCATTAGAATGGTTTTCCAACTTTCCCAATCATTCCATCCATTCATTCAATGAATTGGTGGAAGCTTTCATTAGTAACTTTCAAGTTCACATGACACCTAAAAATACCATGGTCGACCTTATGAGATGTAGAAAAAACATAGATGAAAAAGTAATGGATTTCATCTCATGCTACCAATCCTTATATGCTCAAATTGATGTCAAGATTCCAGATGCACATCTACAAAATATTTTTATCGAAAACTTGCACACCAACCTTCAAAACAAACTCACCATGATGAAATTCCTTTCATTCATGCATTTATGTACAACCTTATGTGATTACCAAAATCCATTTCTAGCCAAGTTGAAAAACCCGAAGACAACAATCAAAACCAAAATAACACACAAAACTTCTGCAAACCTAATAGAGGCTTTTTATAGTTTAATCTGCCTCCTCAACCACAACTGCAACCAACTCAACAAGTTCAAAATTAAATTTTCATTGTTAAGGAAGACATGCCTTATCATTATGGGGATCCAAATAGATAATTCACTCCTTTACCCGATACCCTCCATCACACAATGAACCAATTAATTCAAAAATGCATGCTCACTTTTCCACCTGTTCGACCACTTGATCCAAATCAGCCATTACCACATACCTTCAAACCTAATGCTTATTGTCACTTTCATCGCTAAAATGGCCATGACACCAAACATTGTAAAATTCTTAAACATTTAGTTCAAGACCTCATTGATTCAAGTGAATTGACCATTGTAGGTGTTAATGATCAAGGCAATAAGTTCGTTGCACCCCCTAACTAGAATTTACAAGTTTTCACCAATCATATGCCTAAACATACTACTTCATTTGTCAAGGCTAGTGAACCTTCAATGACTGATGTAATGACTATTGATACAAACAACGACAACATGATACAACTCCTACTATTACCCAAGCTAGTCCTGTGGATAACCTTGTAGCTACGATAGACATTATCCCTCATCAGGGCCAAACCACTAAATCACTTGATATTACTTTTTCTGCAAAAGACATACTACAAAAGCTTCCTGATTGTCCTCTCTACATAGTTGCCTGAATCTATGATAAGCCCACTAATGGGATATTAATAAATCCCTCTTTTAGTGAGAATGTTATCACAAAATAATTTCTTGTATTACATGCATTATATCAAGATGATTATAATAAACACACTACATGGATTAAAACACATAATGGTTTTGCATGCCCTATGATTGGATCGATCGTGCTACCTCTATAAATAGGACCTAAAACTTTGGATGTGACATTTTCCATTATTCCACAATCTGAAAATTTTCATTTGTAGCTAGGCCACCCTTGGATTCGCTTAATGAAAGTGGTCCCCTTAGTTGTTCATAAGTGTTTGACATTTCCACATGACAACGATATAGTCACCATACACCATAGTGGATTTAATCCTTTATCTTCCAAAGGTAACTTCTCATTAGAAGCCTTTTGGCCTGAACCCATGGAACCTATCACCCCTCGCAAGGAATTCTTTTTCATAGCTTATCAAAATTTTAAAGCCAAAATGATAGCTAATGTGTCTCTTCATAACACATCCCCGTCCACTTCCACACCTCCTATCATAGATGAAACCATGCTTCACCTTGAGTCAGACATTGAACAAACCATTCAATCTCCTGAAAACCCACCTCTCGACATTTCCATGTCATCGTTTAAATGACCAAGGGAACGTGAAACAAACCCTACTCAACCTCCTTGAATTATACAAGTGTATAAAGCAGAGGAGAAAGTGATTGATCCATATTCTTCGGTTTCTTCTATTCTTCCTTCTTCAAAAAAAAGAATGTATGATGCCTCAATCCACTCTTACACCTCAACAACTTCAAAACAAAATTAAATGAAACTATGGTGATAGGGAACATAGGCGTCATTATCGTCTCCTTACTTATCAATCTCTTAATGAAAACACTAAAGATAATCAACCTCCCCCTTGAAAAACGTAATAGATGACCACCCTCCCTCTCCTGACCCACCACAAGATAGTGGTGGACTCTAGGAACACTGAGAGGGGGGGTGAATCAGTTTTCCACAAGATTTAACCTTCAATTTTGATCATAAAACATTCACAACATATAAACCAAAATAAACATTCAAGCACATTAAAGAAACAATCAAAACACCATAACACCACAATTTTACGTTGAAACCCTATTAAGGGAAAAACCATGGTGGAGATTAATCCACAATTTATACTTTGTTAAAAGTATGAACAAAAGGGAATGCACATGCATTCAGGCACACTGCCTAGAGCTCACTGCTCAAATACAAAAGGGGCTCATTTCCCAACAATAAAAAGATGTTTGTGATTAAAAAAAAAATAGAAATGAGAAGATAACATCTCCAAATGCTTGGATTCAGTTCCAATGAAGCTCAATTAAAATGATCTTCAACCCTTCTGAGTGACTCTATATTTCTTCTTTTTTCTGCTCTGCTCTTCTCTATTTTCTTCCCTTATGAAACTATACATATATCACTTCAATCAACCTTCACACACATATGCTCACGCATTCACATACTTTCGCACTTCTTCAAACTTTTCTCTCTCTACTCACACAAAATGAATTATCGATCTCATATATATATCTGCTAACAAGAATTTCATTACTATATGTCAGCTTCACATAAGATGTAACATTCTTCCACATGTCGACTCAAATCACCAATTAAAATTAATGTGTACCCACAAAAGTGATCTAGACTATAGCTAGGACCCAAATAAAAATTCCCAACACAAGAAATATTAAAACAACTACTTATAAATCTGTGACACACTATATACACTAGGTCAGCCATAATGAGAAAATGATCAATAAGTCATTCTACAGAATCTCCAAGCTCGTTGACTGATTAAAAAATATTACAAAACTTATCAATAAGGTACCATACATGATTAACAAGATTTCCTGGGGATCCACAACACAAAATAATGATCTGGTGAAGTATACAAACCAACTTATCAACCAGATACTTTGTTCATCATGCTTTTTGTTGGTAACACACTGTCTTCTACTTTTCCTACCGGTATGAGCTACTTCTAAAATGCAGACCACACTAATGAATCTAGTTGCCATTAATGACAACACTAGAAGCCATAAACAATCTCCCAAAGCCATATGCCAACAATCTCCCCCTTTGGCATTGTTGAAACCAAAATTGAAAACTTCAAATCTCATAAAAATACTGCTCCCCCTTTGGATGTCAAGGCATTTTTCACTGCATTCTCTCCCCCTTTGACATCAATGACAAAAAAAAATTCTGCTTTCTTTCCTATTGCACTCTCTCCACCTTTGTTGATGCAAAAATTGATCAAAATTTAAAGAAATGCAACTGCCACTCAAATCATAAGATTATTTTATACTTATCTTTCATCTCTGGAAGAAATTTCTTCCAAGCATCCACTGCAATCCCAATAACTATTATCATACTATTATTTTCTAATGTCCTATTGATGACCTAGACAAGAGATTCAGGAATGGTAATGGATTCTTCCAACTTTTATCCTTTCTTCAGAACTTCAATCATTTGTTCCAATCTGCATTCAGTTTGATCCTTTACTTTCTAGAAAGTATCCATAAGAGTGTTTATGGAAAAGTTAACCTTTGTATGCTCAATCTGTAACTCATGAATATTTTTCTTGAATTCTCCATCCTCGTCCTGAAACATGTTGTAATCCTGACCAATTCTAATCAACTCATTCTCAATTTGCTCCAGCTTGTCCTTGTATCTACCAACCACATGAGGCCATCTAAGGAAATACTTGTTGATCTTATTTGTTGAGTCAATGCATTGTCTTAACACATTCATTTTCTTTTTCAATTTGTTGAGAGATAGCCAAAACTGCTCCTTCAGATGTGAGATTATTTCCTTCTCTTTTATGTCCTAAGGCATAGAGGCCATAGCCTCCCTGATACATTCAATCAATTCTTTTGGAAGTACATTTTGCAAACTTTCCAGTTCAATGTTATTGTCCAAAAAGTATCTGCCTAGAGTGTCCTGAATGAAGTCATGTTCATATGATGTTCCATTTATCCAGATGTCAGCTATCTTTTGTATTCCATCTTCCTCCTGAACAATCTACAATATATTTTCTTTGAATATAGCACCTTCTTCATCACTTTCTTATGCTATTATCATATCTAATTCAACTGGTTCTGGTTCATCTCTTGGTGTGTATTCATCATAATCTTCATCTATTATATTCAAAATTATCTGCTCTTTACCTTTTCCCTCAACTTTTATTGACTTGGGTGTCAAAGGGGTGTCATCAGTAAATTCTATTATTCTTTTCTACTTCTATTCTACCTTACCGGAGGATGATCCAACTTCAACTAATTTTATTGGGAGAGGAATACCACCTACTTCAAACTTTCCTAACAAATTTTTAAGGAAGCTTTGATAAACTTATTCACCATTTTCTAGAGTGTTGAAATGCTCAAAGATTTTCTTACAAACTGGTATGTTTTCCTTCCATACCACATTATCATTTTGAGGCAAGCAATTTAGGAAATACATCATAATGCATATAACTAGGGTGCCAAAATTGAAAGAGTAACCTATACCCTTCATCAATTGCACATTTTTTGGAATCAATTGATCCTTCACCAATCCACACAAATCAAAGTATTTGTCTTCCACTATCATTTTGTGCACAATGTAGACTAAACCTATAGAGGTTGCACCTTCCCTATTTCTGAAGAAAATTTTGTATCAGATTCCATATGCAATGTACCTTGTCAATGAATCTTTGATCATTGTAATTATCAGAGCCCTTAGATCTCCTTTTACACCGGTTAGGGCTTCAACTTCAACATTCTGAATTGACTTATTTTTTGATACATCTCCAATATTACATAATCCTATCAGATTTCTAATTAATGTATCCTTTGAAATTTGATAGGGTTTTTCCAAAGTAAGGATGTCATCATCCAATATATTCAAGATAAATAAAACTATTTCCACATTTACGAAATAAGGAAACTCATTCCAGATGTCCAAATTCTTATGTTTTGCGCCTTCAATCTTCTTCAATTCACCAGTAGGAAACAAATTTCTTACATCCATGATTTTCCTACTACTATATTCATCCAAAGTTATTGTTCCTTTGATTTGCTTCATTTTTTGTACCGAACAGGGTTTTATCGATCATGAATAAGTACGAAATTGACAAGAAACTAAAATACCTAGTGAATTCGTCACTGAAATGACTTTCACTCATTCAAAATTTTGCTGAAAAAGCTCTCCAACTGTTCTCCTTCAATGCATGCTGACAAATGAGGGTTCCAAATTCCCTTTTATAACTTCATACACCTAAATTTTTGCTGCATTAAATGCTTTTCCTTAGAAGTTCCAATTACTTTGCACTCTTAAACAGCAAGAGAAGAGTCCATTTGTGGACCTTCAAGATTCCATCTTTCTGAGCTAGAGATCACCAATACATTTGAAGATGAATAGTACACCTACTGATAACTTCCTATGATCTTGTACCAACTACACATAGGGGGATAAAATATTTTCTTTAAAACTTCCCCTAGGCCAATGACCTAAAATTAATAGCTAGAGGAATTATCGAAGGGAGCTTCTGGTGCAACCTTATTACCTTCATCAGATCCACTCTTATTTACCCACATTTTTTTCATCTCATCTCTTATATCTTCCATGGATGCTTTCCCTTTTCCTTTGTCACCTTTCTGTGAATTTCTTCCTTGATATACTGGACCTCTTCTATCCATGTTTCTGTACCTATAGAATCTTGCAATGTGACCAAATTTGTTAAAGTTGTAACATACAAAATTTCTTTGTCTGAGCCATTCATTACACTGATTTCCTCCTGATCTGCATTGATTAGTAGCATGTCCAAATCTTCCATAGGTGTATCATTTAACATTCCTTATACTGACATATATAATTCTACATTCAATTGACTTATGACCAAACTTTTTGCAATTAAAACACTGACCGTAAAATGATGAACTGCCAGATTTTATCTTACTTCTACACTGAGAAGCCATATGTCCAAATTTATTACAAACAAAGCAATATCCATTAAATTTCTAAGCATTGGGTTGCCTTATTAGATATCTTCTACCTTTTTTCTTCTGAGTTTTCTTTTTAGAGTCCATTTGTTCATATCTGGACCTCTCATCTTTCACATATCCAAGACCTCGCTTATCATTTGCATCCTTTTTTCCTTTAGTCATCTCATCAAGCTTAGAAGAATTGATCCTAAGCTTCTCCTTAAACTCATTTGCAATAGCGAGCTCATCTTTGAGAATAACTATTTGTCTCTCAAGCTCTTGTTCATTGTTTATGGATTGTTGCAGTTGAATCTCTAGTTGAATGAATCCACTATTAACTTTGTTGCATTCCTCAAAATTTTCTTTCAGGTACTAAGTTAGATTCTCCCCATTCTTTCTTTCTTCAAACTCTTTAGTTAACTTCATTGCCACAAATTCCATCTCAAGCTTTAGAGCAGCATTGTCCTTAACAAGATTTTCACACTCTTTAGTTATTTCTTTTAGGGTTTGTTTTAGATGAACATCTTCTAGGCCTTTGATTTCTTTTTGTTTCAATTGTCCACATAGTTCATTCCTCTTTTCCCTTGAATCATTTATTTTATCCTTCAGTGATTGAATGAATTTTTTGACAGCCACAAGATTTGCTTTTAATTCCATGACCTCTTCTTTAGACCGATCAAGATCATCAAGTGCCACCATAAGCTGTTGTTGAATACCACTAGAGTCCATTGTAATCCAAGATCCACCTCAAGTTGTTAAAATTCTAAAGAGGAACCTACTCTAATACCAATTTTTGGACTCTAGGAACACTGAGAAGGGGGGTGAATCAGTGTTCCACAAGATTTAACCTTCAATTCTAATCATAAACCATTCACAACATATAAGCTTAAATAAACATTCAAGCACATTAAAGAAAAAATCAAAACACCATAACAACAAGATTTTACGTGGAAAGCATGTTAAGGGAAAAAACACGATGGAGATTAATCCACAATTTATACTCTGTTAAAAGTATGCACAAAAGGGAATGCACATGCATTTAGGCACACTGCCTAGAGCTCACTACGCAAATACAAAAGTGGCTCACTGCCCAACAATACAATTTTTTTTTTGATTAAAACAAAAATTTGAACTAAGAAGATAACATCTCCAAATGTCTGGATTCAGTTCCAATGAAGCTCAGTTAAAATGATCTTCATCCCTTCTAACCGACTCTGTCTTTTTGCTTTGTTCTGCTCAACTCTTCTTTGTTTTATGCCCTTCTGAAACTATACATATATCACTTCAATCACCCTTCACACACATCTACTCACACATTCACATACTTTTGCACTTCTTCACACTTTCCTCTCTCTACTCACACAAAATGAATTACCGATCTCATATATCTATCCACTAACAAGAATTTCATTACTATATGTTGGCTTCACATAAGATGTATTATTCTTCCACATGTCTGCCCAAATCACCAATTAAAATTAATTTGTACCCATACATGTCAGCTCGAATATAGCTAGGACCCAAATCAAAATTCCTAACACAAGAAATATTAAAACAACTACTCCTTATACATCCACGACACACTATATACACCAGGTCGGCCATAATGAGAAAATGATCAATAAGCCATTCTACCAAATCTCCAAGCTCATTCATCGATTAACACAACATTACAAAACTTATCAATAAGGCACCATACATGCTTAACAAGCTTTCCTGGGGATACACAACACAAAATAATGATCTGGTGAAGTATACAGACCAACTTATCAACCAAATACTTTGTTCATCATGCTTTCTATTGGTAACACACTGTCTTCTACTTTTCATGTCGGTATGAGCTACTTCTGAACTACAGACCACACTAATGACTCCAGTTTCCATCAATGACAACACTAGAAGCCATAAACAATCTCCCAAATCCATATGCTAGTATATAGTCCAGTACAACACTCCCAACAAACCAAACCAATCCAATAACCAATGCTTTTGATACATCCATCTTTAGAAATCACCCTTCATCTTCTCGTCATCATTAATCTTGATGATAAAGATGATGATGCAACAATTCATAAAATAGATGAAGAAGTGCACAATGATCTTAACTCTTTATTTTCATCTACAATGAGCCTAAATGATAAATCCTCTCCACCAAGTGAAGAACTTGGTACAACTCCTAGTTCTGCGTTTGCAATTATTCCTTTGGACAGTCAACCACCCTTGCATTACACTAAACATGATTGGGAGGTGGATGACTTGTTAGATGGTTGAATTGCATTCACCTAGCTAGCCTTTTATCTTTTTGTTTTTTTTTTCTTTTTTTTGTGTATCATGTTCCCCCGTATCTTGCATTTGATGTTCTCTCTCTTCATACACTTCTTCTATTTGTATGTATATTCTTCTATTTGTCGTGCATTGTCATTTTCTCTTTTTCTTTTGTGTTTTCATTTTGGGGATGAGGAAAGCATAGAGATTCCCTATGTATCTTCCATGTTGACCCAAACGGTCCTTGTCATTTTCGCTTTTGTTTTGTGTTTTCCTTTTGGGGATGATGCAAAGTGTAGAGACACCCTATGTCTCTTCCATGTTGACCCCAACGTTCCTTGTCATTTTTTCTTTTGTTTTGTGTTTTCATTTTGGGGATGAAGCAAAGCGTTGAGATGCCCTATGTCTCTTCCACGTTGACCCAAAACAAACTTTTTTTTTTCCTTTTTTTTCACTCTCTTTGTGTCATTCTTCTAGTTCTATGTGCTTTGGGGAATGATGATAGTTCTAAGCTCTTTCATAAACACATCACAACAATGAAAATACTAACCCCAAATCCATAGATCCCTTATGTGTTTGGTGTGTTTTCTTTTCTACGGGACAACTCCCTTTCTTTTCTTTTCATTTTCCTTGACATGATGCAACTTAACTTCGAAACATATGACTTGGCATAGAGCTTTCCAAGTTGGCTCTCATGTCTTGTTTTCTTTTTGTTCTCTTTACATTTCTCTTTGTACTTTAAAGTAATTGCTCATAGAATGATGTGTAGCAATTCCTTTAAAGTGGAGGGCATACATTACCATAATTTATTTTCTTGTGCAGCCTTGTCATTTATGTGATGCATTTGTCACTTTGTGGATGACATTGGGTGTGATTTCCTTCATAAGTGTGATCTATCTTAGCATATTACATTCCTCTTGGTGGCCTGATGTGACACACTGCATCCCTTAAGTTTTGAATATTCTATTCTTTGATTGGTCCTCTCTTGGAGACATTAGGCATAATGTTCCCTAAGTGATTGACCTTGCATGAACTGAACAAGACTCCTTTGAACATCTTTTCACATTTTACATTTTACATTACATTTTGCATTTCCTTTTACCACCTTGCATGACTATGATACCTTTCTTTTTTTTCATGAAATTTTTTTCCTTGTGGCGCCTTGTTAAAGTTATCAAGCGGTATAACTTTAACATGGTTCAGCAGGAAGCCCACCTAGCGGCACGACTTTTCCCCATAGCCACCTTTGTGTTTTTGAGTGCATACCAACTAGCGTATGTATCTTACTTTTTGGGATTTCTCACCCCATGGACAACTAGCTCCATGGCCCCAAAGTGAGTATATGGTTGGGCCTTCTCACCTCCCAGATAGCCTAAGGTTCTGTAGCCCTAGAGTGAGTACACATTCTCTTTTTCAAATAATTAGCCTAGATCTCTTTTCACATCTAGCTAGATTCACGATCGAAGCTTCACCTGATTCCTCTCAACACTTGTTTATTCATTTGTCCTTATGCTTAGTTTTCCATGGGATCTTCATCCTAGGGCCTTGATCATCCCTCTTGATCATTGTATTCCATCTTTCTAACATAAGTGCACTTGAACCCTCCCCTCGATGTTCATGGCTACTTTAGTGTGAGATTGAAATAGGTTCATCCTCTCGCAAAAGAGGGGGATAAATGTGTCATAGAAAAATGGCCCTTTGTCATTTTCATGGCCTTTGAGGTATTGTTTCATGGTGTTGGAACTATGTTTCTCTAATTTTATGTTGTAACTTGGCTTGAACATGCTTATTTAGGTACTATAGTTCAAAGAACGACATCTTGTAAAGGTGTTGTGAAGTGTTGTAAGACATTTATACATTCTTCTAGGCTCTATTTATTACATTTCTCCTAAAAACCACCTTTTTACTCATCAAGAAGTCCTATTTTGAAGTGTTGTAAAGTCTTGTAACAAGCTTTCATAGTTTTCTAAGCATGTTTCCACTATTTACACCTTTCTCATGCTTTATTTGGTCCCTTTATGCATTCATAAGTTGTAATTAAGTGTATTTTTGAATGTTATTCTGAAAAAAACATTAAATACAACATTTTTCTCGACACATATTTTTAGGTCCTAGGTGGGACCCATTCACCATGGGTGGCAAATGAGACCTCCTTGGCCCCAAATACACAATATTTTAAATTTCCTTTCTGGATTTGATTGAAAATCACTTGATGTGGTTCTATGATGAGGTATGAACGGATACTAAGGCACAATAATTGTATAAATAAGAGATTTTTGCCTCATTTTAACCGCCCCCCATTCATCAAGTTCACTTATCCACCTATTCACTCAAGCATTCAAGCATTTTACAACATCAATTCAAGCACTTTGAAGCAGCCATTGGCATTACTTTAGAGTTGCAACATCAAGGTTAGGTAAGTTGATAGCACTTGCATGTTATTACTTTATCTTTCTCTTGCATTTTATTATCTTTTCAATGGTTTAATTACCAAAAGTGGGATTTGACCAAGGCAAACCCCTATTCACTAACCCCTAATTATTTTTCCCCTATTGCATGTTTGTTGGCAGATTTGATAGGTTATTAGGTGCTGAAGATTGGTTTTCAAGTTGACTAGGTGCTTCAAGTCAACATAAGTCAATTTCAAGCTTGGAGAGAGTCATTTGTCCATTTTCTATGAATCTAACTTTGGCAACCCTACAAGAAGACATTCCCAGATCTAGTGTTGTAGAGTTGTCTCCTGATTTTCTAGAAATTTGGGAGAGGACCGATTTGCCACCTATGGTGAATGAGTCCCACCTTAGGACTGAAAATTTTGTCAAATTCTGGATCCAACAGACAGAAACCAGCTTCCAACAATTTCTCACTAGTAGGCTGACTAATTCGCCACCCTGGGCGAATGAGTCCCCTTTTGAAAAATCAGTGATTTCAATCATTATTCAGAACACTCCACAATAATCAAAATTCATCCAGGTGCACTCAGATTCACCCCTTTCCTTTTTGTTTTGCATTATTTCTTCATTTACATAGTTGTTTGCATATCATAATGTGTTTTCAAACATAGTTGTAATTGCATTTTTGCATTCATATTCAAACATTTATATTAGTCCATTGCATTTAGTTAAGTTCATTTACATCAAACAAAATTGCATACATCCCGATTTGAGTGATACATAAGCATTTTTTTCCCCATCTCTCTCCTTTTAGGTGAAAAACCCTAAGAGTACAAGAGTAGCATTAGGGTCGCAAAAATCTATGTTTCATAAATGTTCTTGACATTCAAAGGTTGGTTCTTCTAAAAGGAATTCATTGCAAGTAGGGGAATGATCAATGGTTGAATTTTCTTTCTCAAGAAGGATTTCACTATATAAAGGGGGACAATTAAGATCTTCATGACTGTCCTTGATTGTGTTTTCTAACAACAGAGTATCTTCTTCACAACTATGAGAGATACTAAGAGAAGAACAAACGTTAGTTTCATGATTACCGATGGTTGTATTGTTTTGTTTAAGAATAGTTTTGTGAGGTGAAGGGGGACAACTAAGATTCTCATGATCTTCACAAAATAGGTTTTCTAACATCAACATATCATCTTCACAACAAGGAGAGATACTAGGAGAAAAAGAAATTGTCATGTCATGATCTTCTAAGGTTGTGTTATGTTGGTTGTGAATGTTTTGTCCGCTAAGAGAGGTAAAAGGAGAGAAACAACTATGATTCTCTAAACTCTCATTAATTGATTCTACTAAAATATCTATGTCACCAAGAGGAGAGATATTATGAGAAAAACAAGTATGATCATTAGAAATGACTTAAGTTGTAGTCTCTTTCACTAAAACACTCTCATAGGGAGGGGATAGGAAATGTTTCTTAACATGTATACATATGTAAGGTACTAAGATTGCTTGAATAAGAATAAAAAGCACATGTAACCATTTCATGCCATGTTTCAGCAATATGAACAATGTATATGCAAAGATACAAAACACTCTTATACAATGTATGCAACATCTTAAGAATGTAAACAATGTATATGCAAGAATAAAAAGTACTTTTACAAAAATAATTCAAAGTGTTATGAATAGAAATATTGTAGATGCAAAAGTGAAAAGTACTTTGATCAATGTTATGCAAAATTTTAGAAATGTGAGCATGTTTAGATCTAATTATTCTTGTAATTGAAATGATTTGAGAAATGACTACCCTAAATTGATGTTTTTGAGATAAATTCATTAAAAAAATGATCCCAAAACTTTCCAAACTTATAGTATATGATACTAGGAGGCTAATGAAGCATATAAATGATGTTTTTTATGCTATAACAGACAATGAAAAATCAAGACTGGGACTAAGTCGCCCAAAGTGGTGAATTAGTTCTAGTTAGGATTTTTTTTAGAATTTCCAAAAAAAATTAATGGATTTTGATGTTTTATATGTGGTATGATGCAAACCTCCAAGTAAAATTAATTTTTTTATAAAATTTTAATAATTTTAGATGTCAAAAATGCAACCTAAATGCATTGTTTATGAATGCAACACTTGAGACCTAGCATGCAAATTAACCCTAATGCAAGATCTATGATGAAGGACTCCAAATTAGAAAATAAAAGTATTCAGAAGTCAGGTTCACCAAAATGTAAATAGTGATTTTGGATTTTCGTCACAACGCTTTGCTCCTCCTAGGGTTTTTCACCTAAAAGGAGAAAGGGAATTGGATGGGGTCCAAAATGCAAGGGCTTACACTCAAATTCTATGTAAATGAAATGTATTATGCCTAATTTAAATTTATAATGATCTGATATGAAAACAAAGTGATCTAATGATGCAAAAACCTAAGAAATACCAAGTGCCAGAAAATACACTGTGATATGCAAAAACACCTAAAAATGCAACTAAATGATGAAATAATTGAACAAAATCGAAGAGGTGCACTTGGAGGTTGAGAAAGGATGGCATGAAGGTCTGAAATCCTAATGAAACTATTGTAGAAATCAACTAGGATGCTTACACTAGGCTAGGCGACTTAGTCTCAGTTTTGGGAAAACTACTCAGAAACCCGTTCAACCAAATGGGTATCGAAATCTACAAAAATCTCTAAAAAAAAAGGTTCAGTGGGACTAATTCACCACTAGGGGTGACTTAGTCCACTTCTAAATCTCTAAAAATTTAGACGTGGTAACAGAAACCCTAAGTATGCACTCTGGTTTCCCACAGGTGTTCGCCTTTGAAACTTTGATTTTCAGGCCTGAAAGTGACTTTTAGTTGATATTTTTGCTAGGTAAAAAAAGAGATGTCTTCAATGAGTCTTCAACCTAATCTTCAATTATCTTCAAACCCTCAAAGTGCCTAAATCTGCAAACACACAAAGAGAGAAGGAGAAAACATTGATTGTTAGGGCATGGGGTTTTTCCTTCATCAAACCCCTTTTAGGAAATCAAACCAAATGAAGAAATAATGTAATGAAGCATGAAAAAATGGAGTTAGATACTTTCCATGATGTTTTATCTTGAATTTTTGCAACAAAACATGAATAATCTGCCCTTGAATGTCCTTGGAAGCTATCTTGATGACTTGCAATGATAAAATCCTAGCCTACTTGAGAAGAATAATGAAGATGAATGATGAAAGAAAGAGGAGTGAATGAATTAGTTTAAAATGAGATGGAAAACCCTATATTTATACACAATTATGCATTAATTCCCAAAAATACATCATCACAGGCCAACCTTAGGTCTTAAGGAATAAAAACCTGAAAGAAATTTGAATTAATTTTGATTTTTGAGCCAAATAGGACTAAGTTGCCCAAGATGGTGACTTAGTCCACTTGGGAAAATTTGAGTGGATCTTATAGATTAAGATGTATTAAATTTTTTTAATTGGGTTCTTCTTCAACAAGACACTTAATTAAGGCCTGTAAATGTATAAAGGGGCCATTAAAGCATAAGAAAGGTGTAAATATTGATGACAAGCCTAGGATAGTGTGAAAGTTTGTTACAAGACTTTACAACACTTTTAAATAGGTCTTGGTAAGGTTATTTAGGTGAATTATAACATTATGGTCTTATAAAAGTGTGAAGATGTGTTACAACACCTTACAACACTCTTGCAAGACATCAATAAATGTATTTTATTCAATTTGCAAGGGCCCAAGACCTAGTGTGGATGTGTAGACACCCCACAACACCAAATCAAGGCCTTATTAAGTCTAATTTTTCATCAATTATTCTCATATCAAGCAAAGTATAAAATTTTTGGCAACACATATCTATAAAAAAAAGGGTTGGAGAATAAATTCCTTTGTAATAAGAACTATCTTATGCAATGGGAAGCTAAAAATTACAACAAAAAAAAAAATTGGTTATACAATAAGGTAAAACATGAAATAAAATATATCTAGCTAATGCAAGATTGTTTGAACCTTGAGATAATTAGGTGTATTAAATATCCTAGGTATTAAAATTTTGAATATGGTGGGGTATGTGCAGGATCATCATGGAAAAAATAGGCCCTTAAGTGGCAAAAAATTCAGAAACATCAGAGTTAGGCAACTTGACGTAAAAATTTGAATAAGTTATCTATATTATTTCAAAAATATGTAAGAATATAATTTGTAGAAAATTGAATGTAGTTTCTAAACTACTAGGTTTATTCAAAAAAAATAAAAAATCTATTTGGTGAAAATTTGAAATTTCAATGCAGTAGTACTTAAATTTTAGGAAAAAAATAAGAAGTAGGTGTCTGTCTGACCACCCTAACCACAATAAAATGATAATATTTTTTTATAATATTTTAGATATAAGTATAGGACTCATGTCCCGATGTGATGCATATTTTTTTGTAATTTTTTTCCAAGTAAATAATTAATTATGAATTTTTTATTACAACTTTTAAAAAATAAAAAAACTTGTGTGTCTAACCACCTTAACTTGGTCAAAACTTCATGAAATTCATTTCTTTTTTTTTAATCCTATAGTATGCAAAGCATAGAATGTGATGCATGTTTTGGATTCAAAAAATGTGATATCGTTTGAAAGCTATAGATGTTTTTCAATCAGCCTATCAATCAGGACTTTAGTTGTAATTCAAATAGAAAATAAATAATAATTATTTATTAAATTCAAAGTAAATCATAATTTATATTGGTGGAAATCTGAGAATCTCCTTTAAAAACCCTTTTCATTCCATCAATTTTGGGTAAAAAAATAGTTGTCAGCCACATACCCTACAAAAACCCATCATATCGCCACTTTTTGGCCCATCATGATCCTGCACACACCCAGTGCATAAAATTAAACAAGAGGGTTGCACTAACCATCTAACCCCCAAAAAAAATTCTTCAAAAATACATGGATCATCTATGAGTCCCTTTTATTACATCAAACATGATATTCCTTATACTCATTTTTAATAGTTTTTATCTTTAAACACTCATTCAAAATCTTCTCTAGCTCAGATCTTTAGAAATCTTATAAAACTTTTTAATCCAATATAGCCCTTTTGGTGAAGTTATATTATTATTTATATCTTCAAATTAAATAAATAGATAGATATTAGCCATATTGATATTAGCAATATCCATATGTTTTTATATAATATATCCATTTTCTTAAGTGTATTATGGTTCAATCATGCTCTAAATAAATCTTTTTTCTTATGTTCTCATTTTCACTTCTATTGGATTTATTGTTACATCCATCAAATTGCTACTTCACTTATGCCTAAGCCTCTTATATGTCTTTCATAAAATCATCTAAAGCTATGTTAAAGAATTCTATATTAGATAATATTAAAAATTGATGAAATATTTTGAATATGTATCATATATAATCTAAATATGGGTCCTAATTTGTAGACTAATTCTCTAAATTAGTGGAAACAATTTTTCTTGCACCAATAATATATCTTTTATAGTGTAGGAAAGTGTATCACTTTACATTTTCACACTTGTTTGGGCTCTCCTAATTAAAATGAACTTAATAATTCCTTAATTTAGTGTTGAAAAATGCATCCCTTTACATTTTCACACTTATTTGGGCCCTCTTAATTGTTAATGTGCAGGATCATCATGGAAAAAATAGGCCCTTAAGTGGCAAAAAATTTAGAAAAATCAAAGTTAGGCAACTTGACGTAAAAATATGAATAAGTTAACTATATTATTTCAAAAATATGTAAGAATAGAATTTGTAGTAAATTGAATGTAGTTTCTAAACTACTAGGTTTGTTTAAAAAAAAAAAATCTATTTGGTGAAAATTTGAAATTTCAATGCAGTAGTACTTAATTTCAGGGAAAAAATAAGAAGTAGGTGTCTATCTAACCACCCTAACCACAATAAAATGATAATAGTTTTTTTATAATATTTTAGATATAAGTAGAGGACTCATGTCCCGATGCGATGCATATTTTTTTGTAATTTTTTACCAAGTAAATAATTAATTATGAATTTTTTATTACAACTTTTAAAAAATATAAAAACTCGTATGTATGACCACCTTAACTTGGTCAAAAATCTATGAAATTCAATTTTTATTTTTGTAATCCTATAGCATGTGAAGCATAGAATGTGATGCATGTTTTGGATTCAAAAAATGTGATATCGTTTGAAAGCTATAGATGTTTTTTCAATCAGCCTATCCGGGACTTTAGTCATAATTCAAATAGAAAATGAATAATAATTACTTATTAAATTAAAATTAAGGCATAATTTATATTGGTGGAAAGATTAGAATATCCTTTAAAAACCCTTTTCGTTTCATCAATTTTGGGTTAAAAAAAGGTCGTTAGCCACATACCCATCATATTGCCACTTTTTGGCCCATCATGCTCTTGCACATACCCAATTAAATTGATCTTATTTAGGCCTTAATAAGCCCTTTTATTCATTTACAATCCTAATAAATTACATTTTTCGAAGGGGAAATCTAACAATAATTAATTCCAATACATAACAGTTTACCTTGAGCAATGTTTGTTCCAAGAATAAGAACTTGGAACCCATTCGCCCATAGGTAAATGGGTCGTCCCTAGACCTTTGGACATAAATTTAAATTATGTTTTTTGTAGTATTTTAAGAACTTCGAATCCATAATTTAAAGTCAGCTTGTGATATTTGAATTTTGGGAAGTTAAGGATGCATACCCATAAATACAAGGCTATTACACTAAATTTCACCTAGAGTTTTTATGAAAGTTTACAAGAGAAAAGTTGATGATCAAGAGCATTCAAGAAAAGATATATTAGAGATTTATTACACCAATCAAGATCTATTCATCATGTCAAAGTCTTCTTTCATCATGATTGTTTTTGGAGCTAACATTGTGATGTAGGTTTCAAGATAAAGTTAAAGCATTATTCAAGTGTCAAGATTCACATCCAATTTATCCATTTCATGTAAGTTACAAACTTCCTAAAATCTCCATTATCAAGGTTTATACAAGGGTTTCTTGAGTGGTACAACATATCTTTTGGCATTCTTCATTCCCTGTTTCATTTCAAGGTTTGATTACCAAAATGGGGTTTGACCAAGTCAAACCCCCATTCACCCAAAAAACCATTTTTCTCTCATGAGTGTGTGATTGCAGATTTAGGTTAAAGAAATATTGAAGGCTTTTCAAAGTGAAAATTTCAAAAGTTGTCAAAGTTGCAAAAGTTGTCAAACTTGTCAAATCCAAGAATCTCACATATAGATCTAATTTATGGATTTTTGGCACTTAAACCTACACAAATCAGAAGTTATAGATCAACATCAGAGGCTCCTAAAAGTTGTAGAGAAACCCTAACAAAAGACCCATTTTCCAATGGGTGAATGAGTCTGAGTCAGCCTTTAGAAACTACTTGTTGGTGACTAGTAAACATATTTCTACCCTTATTAGATCTGCAATCTATTTTCTGGTTTTACTAATATTGAGTTTAATATTTTTTTTTCAAGTGTTAGATTACATTCTGGAGTTGATTTTTTTTTTTTTAGTTTTTCTCCCCAATGTTTTGTTTGACCTTGACCCCCATCCTTCAAACATAAGGAAACTTGTAGATTCTTACATTGAGTTGATTCACCTAAGGGTTGTTAGTCAATTCATTGTGGGGATCCCATTTCCTAATGAAATAGTGAGAAATAGGTGCATCATAACCCCCTTCTTATCATCTATTTAGATTGCCTATTTTTCTTAATTTCATCTGGTTAAACTAGTTTTTAACAAAATTTATTTAACTATCTCTCTATGGATGGTATACACATTATTAGTTTAGTTGTGTACCCAAAAATTTCAATAATGTTTGCTAGAAGCATGACTTGAGAATAAATTATCCCTATATAGGGTTATAATTCATAATAAACCATGTATCCTCAGAAATTCCTTGAAGAAGAGGTGCATAATCTTAGAAGAATCATTCATCTATTGGAAAGGAATGAAATGGATTAGTTCTAAAAGTTTGTCAACAAATAAAAATATATAATCATTACCAATCTAATTCCATCAAAGTCCAAGGATAAAGTCTATAAAAAATTCCTCCAAATTTTCTTCTAGAATTTTAAATTACTTATATAAAATTGAATTTTGGGAAACATACTTTGAAATTGACAAGTTTTATATCTCAAAACAATTATTTTGATATTATGGTGAAAAACGAGCATAAATTATTACTGGAATATGACATGGCTAATGCCATATCTATTTAGAATTCCCCTCTGCTCCACTGCTACATAAGTCTCTAATGATATTCTACCTCATGGAGCTAAATAATATCTATAACTTATTAGAATTAGGAGATCGTGGAGATAAGAAACAAGCACAAGTGAATAATGCAAATATTGTATTTAGTTCACCCAAATAATAATGAGTAAAAAACCTTGCATATATGGGAAAGGATGAGGAAATCTACCTAGGTAAGTACACCAAGATGGTTCCCAAAAAGGGGGCTTAAGTGGTCACTTTTTTCTGAAATCAGGAAATACTAACCTTGGACGTGAAATTGAGGATAGTTACACTCAAAATTTTGAGATGGAACAAAAACAAGGATTGAAGTTCTCTGAGTCTACTTTCTAAACTACTAATTTATTTTGAAAATGGTTGAGATTAAGGGGTTCAACAAAGGGATGTACACAAATTGGTGTTGTTTTTGTCAGAAAAACATAACATAGCAACTCTTGTACGACCTAAGCACGGTGACCTTTTTTTTAGTATTTTTAAAATTGCTATGGTTAGAAGTTAGCTAACAATATCTAGTTGGTGCACAATTTTTTTGATAATTTTTCAATGAATATTTGATTTTTTACTAATTTTCTAAGTGGGCACTTCCTAAAAAGCAGAATTTTGGCCGTACTCCCCCTACAAATTTGGAAAGTAATAGTTTTTTTTTTAAAATTATTTTTAAAATTTTTAGAATGGAGTCTAGTTTCTAAAAATGTAATTTATTTGAAATTTCGATAAATGGTTAATTTATAACAAAAAAAAAACCAAACACTGCTTTTTGAAAAAAAACAGACATACAAACAAAAGAAATTATGGATGAAAGCCCTCACATTGTCAGAAAGTGAAAAAAAATATATCATTGGAAAGCTAAGAGAGAACTTAACATTACCCATGTGTTTGATTTCGTCGATATTAAACCAAATGCAATCTTGACGGTGAGCACAAACTTGATTATGTGAAAAATTGTAGAATTTTTAAAAAACATGTCTCTGGTGGTTGGGAATGCCCTCCAAACATTTAGGTTGGTATTCCAAGGAAAATAGCAAAGCCAAGGCTCGGGGATTCCCAAAGCAAAATATAACGCGAATGCGTTATTTACTAGCTTTCACTTTTTCTTCTCCTGCAACATTTCTAACAACAAATAACATGCTCGCGTTATTTATTCCTTTAGTTAAATGCCAGTTTTTTCATATCTTTGTATGTATATGTATGTTGTTGTGTCATGTATGTATGCCTATATATATGTATTTATGCTTATGGGAGAGAGGGCGAGAGAGTGTGGGAGGGTGGGAGAATGTGAGAGAGGGTGGGAGAGTGGGAGAGGGTGGTAGAGAGTGGGAGAGAGTGTGGGAGAGTGGGAGAGAGTGTGGGAGAGTGGGAGGTTAGGGTGGAAGGGAGGAAGGAGAGAGTGGAAGAGAATGGGAGAGGGTTGGAGAGTGTGGGAGAGGGTTTAGGGTGTGAGGACAT